>JAYKAV010000112.1:3093384-3154475 GCA_035582835.1 Phoebastria nigripes
GAGAGGAAATGGCCTCAAGTTGCGCCAGGGGAGGTTTAGATTGGACATTGGGAAAAATTTCTTTACTGAAAGAGTGGTTAAACATTGGAACAGGCTGCCCAGGGAAGTGGTGGAGTCACCATCCCTGGAGGTATTTAAAAGACGTGTAGATGAGGCGCTTAGGGACATGGTTTAGTGGGCATGGTGGTGTTGGGTTGACGGTTGGACTTGATGATCTTAGAGGTCTTTTCCAACCTTAATGATTCTATGATTCTATGATTCTATTCTATAAATACTCATTTCAAATGTTTTTCAACAGTGCAAAATATTTTCTCTATTATCCTAGTCTGCATTTCAAAGGGGAGTTCAAAGGAGGTTAAAATATTCTTAGTTTTTTAAACTATTTTAGAAGTCATTTCTTAGTCTATTTAAAAGATGTTCATTACTTTTAAGGCAACGCTCTCGTATAATTTTAATAAGGTCAGAATGTTCTGTAATAGCCACTTTGAATCCTGGGGGAAAGAGTAAACCTACCATCAGCAATGAAAATAACTCACACACACACACACATATATGCACATATATATACACACACACACGTATATACCTGTGTCCCAGCATTAATAAAAAATAAAATATGCAAATTCTGAAATAAACAGTTATCTACGTTTTTATACTGGACATCCTATCTGCCCTTCCACACATATGAAATCATTCCACAGGACTCTCCACTTTTAATTTATTTTACTCTATTTTTAATACCTTCATTTTAACTTACTGTTTTCAATAGATTTCTGTCTTAAAAATCTGATTTTTTTTTAATGTACTTTTTTGCTTTTGTACTATTACTGCACAGATAAATAAAGCACTGGGCAAGCTACTTTTTTATTAAGGCTGTGCTCCTGTAGAGATTACAAGTAACTTCATGTTTGAAGCTAGGACTGTGTTTGTTCCCTAAACAGAAACTCAGTATAATCAGACATGCAGAAAATTTTTCCACACTGGTTCAGGAGTCTGCCTTCAATATGCTGTGGAAGGATCTCTTTTTGAATGGTCATTCTTGGCACCATGAGATTTTCAACATGTTTTTCAACTGATGCTGAACATGAAACTTGTTTTAATGATGAGATTACTTATCTTTTGATAAAAAGCAAGGATAAATATGGCATGAACATACAGAGACACATTGTAAAATCAAAAATGTGAAAAGTAGTAAGCTGAATTTCATTCATGGTGTTTGCCATCTTTTAAATGAGTACATTTGTATGTAATTTCTGTTTCAATCAGCATATCCCAATGAGTAGCAATTTAGTCATGAAGTACCAAGCCAGCTCTACCAACAGGACAATAATTTTTTGTGAATTCTCTAGGTCAGAGGGAGCAACTTTACCATGTGCTGGAGACAGAAAAATATTTTCACCTCTTTGCTTTAATTATTCCTAATAATTTGAGATTATTGAGATATTTGAGATCATTTTGTTTCAGGCATGACAGTATTAGTGTATTTTTCCAGATTTTTCTCTTCCATTACCTTAACTGTTTAAAAAAAAAAAAACAACAACCTTTCTTTTTAAAACAGAAGAATGTCAGAGGTTAAAAATGCAAGACAATGAAAAAGGAGAAATGTAACAGATAGCTCCTATCTCTTATTAACATAATAGCAGTATGAGGACATACTTATTCTCTGGATCATTTTCTCCATTATAACAATCCATCATCAGACATTCAGCATGAAAGGTCTTCACTTTCTCTAGGTCTCTTTCTCCTTGTTCAATCTCTCTTTTCAAAAGATGTATGTCCTCACTCTAACAAAAAGAAAATCAAGTTTTATTACAATTACTCCTAAATATGTTTCATTTCTGAACTGAAACTATGCAAGCTCTGATAATAATTTTGAATAATGACTCAGTTAGGACAGCTGCATAATTTTGTATACTTTTTCAGGTAGTCTCTCTGTTTCCTAAATCAAAGTTTGTTTTGTTCACTTTCTGTATGTACGAACAAGCTTATAGAAAACAAGATTAAAATGTGCTTGGCAATACAGCCTTTCAAATTATTCTTCGTTTTTAGGGAAAGGACAAGCATTCCCTAACAAGCCAGTTACCCCTTGAGATATGAACAGCCATATTTCTGAATAATGTAATGAGGTCAGTACGTCCCCTCATTCCAAGCAAGCAAGCAAATAAATAAGTAAATAAATAAAATACAAGATATGTACATTACAACTGTTGTCCTATCATTCTACAGATCACAGCTGTATCACATACTGTCCCTGAAAAATGGGAAGTAAAACCCATACTCTTCAAGTAAACATTGGAACTGACTGGGAATCATTTGGACTACAGGAGGAAACAGGAAGGAAATTCCAGCGATGATCCCTTTACAACTCCCACAGTGCCAGAAGTCTGGAGACGAACAACACAGACTCTGGTCCTCATCTTTTCAACATGTGCAGTGTCACACAGTCCACATCAGCAGAATCACCAAAATTGCCCAGTACACTCTCTGATATCTTTCAAGAGCTGGAGTATTTTCACATCTTCCTTCTAATCAGTGTCCGCAAAGTTCTAAATTTCCTGCTACTGTCTTGTTCCTGGTTGTTCTTGTTGTTCCACTACCACCATTTCTAAAATTTGTGGAACTAATTAACTGAGTGTTAACTTTAATTAAAAACAAGAATATGCTTTAAATGGGTGTTTCTGTTAGTCTATTCAGAAATTTCCTATTGGGCATTGTTAGATTGAGCTGCTTAGTCACACTTGATAGGTCACTGCTATTCTAGTATTTTACTCATTATAGATGTCTCCCCAGTGGTTACTGTAAAGCAAACTTCATAGAATCATTCATTCATCATTGTTCAAATTCAGCTCTGCATTCTCTCATTTATTAACAGGATACAAACCATAGTTTCATTTTAAACAGTAACTTATTTCTGAGACAGCGGAGATCACGTGTGTGTCTTCCAGAGCTGAATTTGGTTTATATGTTTTTTGGGTTTTGGGTTTCGGGGGTTTTTTTTGCAACAATAGCACTACAAATGCACTTTGCATGATATTTGGGCTTTTTTGTTGTGGTCTAATAAAATTTCATAAGCAAAAAATGTCACACTCACTGCTTCCACATCACTTCAAATCTGACTAGGATTAACCCTCTTTTTATAATAATCTATTGTAATATGAAATCACAATAATGCAAGTCCTGTGGTTCCTTCAATAGCATAAAGAAACAAACATCTTTATTTTCAGATACTCACAACAATAAACTCTGCAGCATCAGGATCGGTCAAATAAATGTTGTAATAATGAAACCGTCCCTCTGTTTCAGTAGATAGTTCATACAAAAATTTATTAGCTTCTATATCATCACAGTTGAAGGATACAGTATGGATCGGAATTTTACGATGAAGCTGGACTTGAGCCAAAATTATCTGGGGAGGCTGAAAATTGAAAAATGTATATTAAACATGTGGCATCTAGAAGTGTATTTATCAAAATGTGGAGAATTTGTAAGAATTTAATCAGTCCTACTGTTGCTTAGAGACAGATATAGATCAGTTAAAAGCATACATTTTATATGGATTGCTATTTCATAATTATATAAAATGATATAATTTAAAACTGAATTTGAAACACTGGTAATACATTAAGGCACAGGACACTAATAAAATAAAATGTAAATTATAATATAATCAGTACTCTTTGCTTCTGAAGTCTTAAAGGAAATTACTAAAGTATAGGAAATTAAACTACTACATTGGTGTTTAGTATCACTGGATGTATATAACTGAATATTTTTGGATGTATATAACTGTTGATATTTTTATTAAGCTAAATTAGTTCAATGACAAGTTGATTCAATACCAGGAGACAAAATAGAGGCTGAGAAAATAGGAAAGCTAGTGTTCCTCCTCCAATAAAGAAATAAAAATTAGGTGAGAAAGTTAAAGATCTACCATGTCTAAAAATGTTGAAGGATCTGGTAGAAATAAATTATTGACTCAGTTCTCTGACTTCTGATAACACTTTGGTTGTTCAGAATACAGTCATAAATCTTGACAAATTTAGCTTTCTCCTGATATTTGCAATATATTTGTTTGTTGTACTTTAATAGTTAAAAGCAATCTTGGTCATTTCTTCTTTTTCATCTAAAAAGTATAATATAAATCATAAAAGCCATTATTAACTAGGTAAAAAGAAGTGAAGTATTCATTAATTTCTAACTTAATAGAAATATTAAGATGAAGAACCTGAATAAGTGTACGTTAAGCCAAATTATTCTTTAATAAAATATGAATATATGCTCCTAGCTAGCAAAAGTAAGTGTGAAACAATGCAAAGATCTTGATCAGTTGTAAATTGAGTTTTAATGAGTGACAGCCAATAACAATCAACTTGTCTTTAGAAAATATCAAAGCTTAAAACTAAAATTAAAAAAACCATTAAAGGATGTAAGTCAAAGTTTCTCATCTGCTAATTTAAATCAGGTTTACATTTTGATATTCAAATTACTTTGAAGCATACAAATCCACCCTTCCTCATGGGCCACTTTCCTTTTATCAAGAAAAACAGAACAAAAAGAAAAGTGAGCCTTTAGCATTTTTCCTCCTTATCAAGGTATAAAGAAATTATTTCTTCAAGTTTATGATGCTTTCTGAATCCTAGATTTATTGTATATGCTTCAGTAATTAATTCTGTGTGCTCTTCAGCCCAGCTATTTACCTACGTCAGAGTTTTGCTGCATATCTGCCATTACAACCAAGCTAAATTTCAAGGGCAAATAAAGTATTTTTAAAATGCCATTCTCAGCATACCAGCTAGTTCTCACCATGCATTACAGCTTCAAAGCTCAGTTCTAGCTGATTTGCATAATTATATCGATCAACAAGTGGGTTTTTTCCAGTTTTTAGTTGGTGCTATATAATGTAATATAACATGAAATAGCATCATTTTAAGTCACAGTAACACCACTTTCAAAAATAAAAGCATACTTTTGATTTTGTTATCCACTTAAACCTAGACTTAAAGCAACTCCAGACTGCTGCTACTCCAGAATCGCACCTACATGAGATCAAATTTGACTCGGTAGGATAAAAATGGAATCATACGGAGACCTAATGGAACACTATTAATAGTAACATCTTTATATGAAAATAATGTAAATTAATAATTAGGCCCTTACTCCTCAGACATGACATAGCCTTTGTGTAAGTTCTGCAACAGAATGTAAGAAGGTACCTACTTATATATTTGATGTGTTCTTTGGGGAAAAATGTTGAACACAAATGGGTTTTTTTTATTTTGCTATCAATCATTTCTTTTTAGGTTTTCAAGCCATCACACAGGATTGAAGGGTTTTGATATTTAAAACCAACCATATCATGGGACCATCATTATTTTTTGATTTTTAATTCATGAGGTAATTGTACTAAGTTAGGGAGACATTTTATTTAACACAAATCCTAACCTTGATACTAACATAAAGCTCTACTGTTTAATCCATTACCAGATCCTTAAAACAACTCATGAGAAATGTCATGAGTTATCATGCACCAAAGACTGGACTGTGGGCAGAGAGTTCTAATCAAAACCCCTTCACAAACAGCACATTTCTCAGATACAATTTTTCAATATTATGACAACATCCAAGAGACTCAGCTCTGCAGGTATGATATTCATCTCATACATTTGCTTCAGCGTTCTGACACCATCACTGCAGCACCACACTACTGCATTTTCTGTTTTCTCATTTCAGAAATACCTGGTCAGGTCTCCCGTCAGTCAAGAGGTAAATAGCCTGAGCGTCAGTATCGRCAAGAGCAATCTGGAGAGCTTTGAGTGTATTTGTGGAACTTCCAACCTGAGAAACCAAAAAGAAAAAGACAAAGAAACAGCTATAAATGCTAACAGTTCTTTGCCTCTGTTCTTAAATTAATAATGACAGTGTACTGATTCAAGGAATATTACAGAACCAAAATGAGTAATAAAATGGTGAAAATATTTATGTCAAATAGCTAGAAAAATCAAAGCAGGTGTCAAAGTAGCATAAATTGGTACCAAATTGGTATTCAGTGTTTATGCAAACACACATAAGCAAAATGCTGGCAACAGAAGCATGAGCTGTAAAAGCAAAAGCAATCACTAGAAGACTATAAACAGATAGGAAGATATAATATAAAAGATACATTCTATTTTCCCACTGCTGCTCCTGATTGCCAACTCATCACACTCCCTTGAAATACGTATTTTACTTCATCAAATAATTCAAAAGGTCCACAAAAGAGTTGCACAAATCTATTTCTCAAAAATAGGTTTTCTGAACAGTTTTTTTTTCCAGACTATCTCACATCTACCCCCTCAGCACATCGATGTAAACATCATTTATTTTTTAGCACAAAAGTTAGCTATAACAACAAAAAGTACACAGTAAAGCAATACTATGCCCCCTAAAAATTCATATTTGAGTAATACTAGCACTTTTCCTGTGTTATCCACATACTTAGTGATCATGATCTGTCTTTTTCCTTTTTAGACTAAATGCAACTCTCAACTCACCAAAATGCATTTCATGGCTTACAGGAACCTAAAAACTACAGTTTATGTCTTCAGATTTCCACCTTTCAAACATTCAGTGTACAAAACTTTCCAAATTTAAGAGAAAAGTAAGGTTTTATCAGAATGGAAAAGCGTTTCATTAAGTCTTAGTCTTAGTCTTTTAATGGGGCCAAAGCAAAATCCCTGAAAAGATGTGAGTCTGTTTTATGCTAGTATAACACCTGAGTACCACTCTGGAGGGCAGTGAGGATTGTAGCGGTGCGAGAAGAGACTCAGGATCCACATATATAATGCATTACAGAAGATAAATATAAATCACTAACATTGACCCATACATGCAAAAATATGTTAAGAGATAGCATTATTTCTTCAGTCCTATCAATTGTGTTAAAACTTCTTCCAGTCCATCCCTCCAGCAAACAGTTCTATTACAAAGGGCAAAGTAAGTAAATCAGGTGAAATGGAATAGGAGGTACACTCTGAGAGTGACTGTATGGCTGTGTAAGAATGTATGGGCCAGGCAAGAAGATAGCTCAGATGATACTTTATAATCCTATCTTCTAATTCACAAACAATCCTTACCAGTACCCACTCATAAGAAATAATTAGCCTAAGCCATTTTCTTTGTGTTAAATATATCTAATATTCCTAATGTTTTAGTAAGCATTATAAAGTTTTAGGCACACACCACTCATTATTATGTGTAAATTGGCCATCCTGGCTCTTTTCAATAATGGTACCTGTTTTTGATCTGATCTGAAACAAAACAATTTCTTCCACTGTATCATGGGAAAATACTGCAGATGCTGATGATGTGAGGGAAATAACTATGTGCCTTATGGTAAAAGCTGTTAATTTTAGATTTCTCAGTTGCTACTGTTACAAATGAACACTGGTTTTATCAGTGTTTAAACAAAGTTGACATGCTTCAACTACGTGGCATAATCACCCCGAAAATTTTAAATGTTATCACCCCTAAAGGATTTTTGAGGAACAGTTAGTTACTGTTTATAGCTCAGCTTCCTTATTCAACATCCTGGGACCAAAGTGTATAAAATGAGATCAAAGGATCTACTCTGATTAATATTCCAAAGCAATCTTCTGTTCATTTCGGCTTCACTGTAAAGCCAGCTTTCTGATCTCAGACTTAAGCCTGCACTGCTTTAAACAGACTAAAAGGTCAGCAGCAGATGTCATCCCCAAAAAAAAAGTAGACTCTTCTTGTACCTTTCCCTGTGCCATTTCAGATATCTAGATCTGAACTTAGAAGGAGATTTATAATCAACAATTCACAACTTCATGAAAAATTATGAAAAAGGCCATTCCCAAATGCATATATAAGATGGTATCAAATTACAGTAATTCAAAGTATTCTCAAATTTGCATGATTTTGTACCACATATATGACTTAAACAGAGCCAACTTTTCAAGTCTCAAGGAAGGCAGAAAAATTAAGTTTACTAACCTCAGTTATAAGTATTCACCAACTACTCAGTGAGGCCACACTAATACTTTCTTTACTCCGTGTGTTTGTCTGTTAGTATTTTCTGAGAATACCAAGTTATTTATCTTGCTTTGTAGTCTCAGAGGTATTATGTAGCTTCCCCAATTCCCTCATCCCCAGGAATTTCATTATTAAGTCTGAGGAAGAGCTGTCATAATGCTGAGGAGTTTCATTATATAAACATGTTTTTTGTGTTAGAAAACATAACATGGGATACATAGAATCATAGAATCATAGAATAGTTTGGRTTGGAAGGGACCTTTAAAGGTCATCTAGTCCAACCCCCCTGCCATGGGCAGGGACATCTTCAACTAGATCAGGTTGCTCTGTACTGTTGTATGACTGATTTTCAGTCCTGTGCTCATAACATTGCTGTCCACAGTTGACAGATTAACTGGTCCTAAAGCTGCTGACCGTTACAGTCTGGTGGCTGACTGTGGCTGACTACAAGCATTTCTACTCTGTTTCAGGGAAAAACCCTCAGATTTTGGCCACTGTCAGAGAAAGAATATTGGGTAGATAGATAGACAGATGTTTGGTCTGAGTTTGCTCTGATGTTCCTATGAAGGCTGAAGTCAGCTGTCTATCTATGCACCAAAAGGGACTAGAAATGCTCTTCCAGCTCGCTGGCCCCAGGTTCCTGTATCATCTCTGAGCTGTAAGTCTGCCAGTGACAGCCCTCATCCATGCAGCATCCGTGCAGCAAGAGTGACAAATTTAGACACAGGGTCTGAGCACTGTCATGGATGGTTCCTACAGAAATCAAATTGGCCAATGCTTGCATTGTGGTTACTAAACATAGCAGGCTGCGAGTTGAATTAATATGATCTTATAAACAGGTCCACTGTTAAAAGATTATTATACCTGACACAGATAATAAGTTGCACTCAGATCTACTAAAGTCTATACATCATCTATATTTTCAGCTTACTCAAGTCAAATACTTAGTCAATCCAAAAATACCCCAGCCATACAGAAAGAGAAGATACAAATATAACTTTGTACAAACACGCTTCGTGATAATTAGTTTCCATGTTACCTCAAGCCCTTTTATCCAAAGCCAAGCATCTTGCAAATTTTCCTCATTAACTTCAGCAAGTTTGTCTTGCCACGCCACTGCTTGGGCACTAAATTTCACAAAGTTAAATCTCTTTTTGTATCTCAATTGTTCCTGCAAGAGACAGCATCTGAATTTTACTTCAGTGTTAAAAGAAAGAATACTTGTATCCTGACATACTGACTAATAGGAGTTGTTTTAATTAATGTGTAGTTGATTATACGGTTACAATAAATTATGATAATATTCAGTTATGGTATACAGAGACACATACAGAGACAGAGAAAATTATTGCCTGCAATTATTAAGATTACTTGAACTTCCCGATGTAAGCCGCCATTTACTCATATTTCTCAAACTACTTGAACAGCAAATGTCTAGGAGGGCAAGAAAGAGGGAGATGAAACTGTGTATGAACAGTATAAGGAAGAGATTATGACTGCTTACCAAAGGACATTGAAATCAGAATCAAAGTAAGACATCATTTAGAGGAGGAGAATAAGAATCAAATGTAGAGCACTGGCAAGGGGAACTAGGACAGCAAGAGAGAATTAAGTTAAGAATTTGCTGAAGTTGCTTTTGGACAGAAGTTATAAGGATTGAAAGGTTTGTGCAAGCTAGTACAAACTCTCAGAGCCTGGAATCTTTGCCTCCCTTTCATCACCATTTCTGTGCAGCTGCCTGTGAAACCTTCTGGCACAGTATCTAATCATTTTCTAGTGCTGATTTGTCTAGAGTACCACATCATACTACATCCACTTACGCACTTAGCTCAAAAACCTCTCTGTTGTAGTTTTAAATTTTCTAGCCCTACTAATGATTGCTATCGCTGCCAGACTGATGGAATTTTTATTTGTCAGTTACTCCTCTCAGGTCTAAAAAAGTTAGGATGAATCGTGTTTCAACAGTGCCTGTTTCTCTCAAATATTAGTGTAAGCTTAGGTGACATCATTGTAGATTTCTAAAAGTAGATGAGACAAATCCTATCTTAGGTGTGTCTCCCAGTACTCACTGCTTTTGAGGTACTTCGGCACTTTGCAAGTCCCTTTGCAAAGTTCTGAGTCACTGTAAGATGCAAGCAAGTTCAAAACATTCTACACCCTCTATTGTAAAAGTATGAAAGTGAATCTAGAACACACATTACAAATCACAACATGCCAGTGGAATTGGATGACACTGCTTAAAAATAAAAATAGTAAAAATATTATTAATAAATATTATATAATAGTTAATTATTAATTATAATAAATTTTATTAATTATATAACTATTAAAATATTGTACTGATAATTAATAAATATTAATAAAAATAAAAATGTAAATGCCAAAAGGTGTTTCATTGTATAGTTTTTCTTGTTTTTTCTTTTTTTTCTTTTTTTTAGGAGGGAGGTGGCTTGAGGGAAAGAAGAACTACCTAAGCCTTTTTAACTGTTAATATTTTCTCCAGATTTTTTTCAAATATTTGTACAAATGAGGAAAAAAATATAAATTTTTAACTAAAAAATGAGCACACCAAGAAAAATCAAAATATTTTCATAAAGCTGCTATTTTTTTTAAATCATTAAAAAAAAAAAAATTAGAGCAACAACCATGCAGAAAAGATCAGCCTACTCTAAAATGCTCCTCAGTTTTCAGAATCATCACTTTATCATACCTGTATGAGCTGAAATATTTTCTCCTTCACCAGTGGCAGCTTGTCCTTCATAGACTGGGATGTATCAATAAGAATATAGACATAATCTTCAAACACATTCCCAAAGAGCCCTCTGCTTCCTTGTTGAAGCCACTTAATCCTGGGGGAGTTAAAAAAAAAAAAATCAAAACCTGGTCTGTAAGATCTTTGGAGCTTTGCGTATCAGAATCTAACAGGAAGGATCTTTTTATCACTGCTGTACTTCTTATTCTCTTTCCCTAAGCACCTGTTACTAGTCACTGTCAGAAGCGGTATATTGGCCTTGATGAACCAATCCTCTGTCACTACATAACAACACAAGGCATTTTTATTTCCTAATTTCAGTAGGAGACAGACAAAACAGACAAAGCAATACAGCACCTTTATAAAGTCAATTATCAGGTAGTTTGAGCTGGGAAGTCCCCTGTGGAAGTAACTATAATTATTGCCCCTGTAACTGTTCTCCAGCCTGAACTCAGGAAATCATTTACACATATGCTAATATGCCTCCCTTTTCAGGAAACCACTTGAGAACCTATTCTGAGCACTTTGAAGAGTCTTAATATAACACAGATGCTTCAATGCTTTGCTGACCTTGAGCCTTAAATACAGACTTAGTTCTACATTTTAAACAGAATTAAGCATGCCTGCCAGTTAAATACGTGCATACATACTGCTGTGTACAAGAACATTTCCTCAGTAATGGCTGCAGCAGGTCCAAATCTGATTTCCCTTGAGAGTCATAAACTACTCGTCTACCCTGAAACAGAGACATTTAACAGACGGAATATAATGGCCCTGGGAAAAATATTACTCATCTCCACAGAGGTTTAAAAAAATGGTATCATGGAAGCTTAAAGGATCCTATTACATTTGCTACTGATAGCTGTTTTGTCATTAGTTATTTCCCCTGAAGTGTTTTATGAGGTCTACCAAGACTTTTTACCAATATGAGATGAACCATTCAAAATGGCAAACCCATAATGTTGGCTTGGATTTCAAAAATATATACTCACCAAACCCCTTTACCTCAAATTTTCCTTTTACAGTATATTAGTGTTATCCTAAATACAGCAAGATGAAGATAAACTAAAAGGAATAACAAAACTCTGTTTGACTTTGGTATATGTAATCAGGCTGTTATACTTTTGGTAGAGAAGCAGCAATAAAATGAAAGTTCACATCCTGCTTTTTTCAGTGAGACATCTTATTGTCTTAACATACAAAACAGAGGGCAACATTTATGCTTTCTCTCAGTTCTACAATATCCATTTTGAAAGCTTCCTTCTTCTCCTAACGTAGATATAAAAGCCAATTTACTTTAGGGCATCTTTAGGACAGATGAATCAGACCCTCAGATTGCCTATTTTTTTCTAGATGTCCTACAAAATCTAAGAGTCTATCTATACGGCTACAGAAAACTAAACTAGGGAGCTAGCTTGAGCATTGAACTTCTGATCATATGCATTACTTAATAGCTCATGCCCTGACTCTGATCTAGACTGTTCAAACTTGTCTTCAACACAAAATTGCAAAAAGGGCAAATAACCATTATCAGTATGGGCACAAGCCAAGCTGTGCTACTTGGTGTCAGAGGTATCACAAGAGATCCTAGGTACACAGGATTAATGTTTACCAAGTTCTATTGATGATTCTAGAAGTTCTCTGCCACCTTATGTCCCAATGCTTTTTCGCACTTTCAGCAGTATTTCAATAATGTGTAGACTGACTTTCACATTTATGTTCCAGAAGGAGAACAAAAGATAAAACTGTTCATTGGTTTTCTTATATGGCTACTAAGAAATCCTACACACAAGATTCTGATCTAAAATGGATTTCTGGCTTAGTACTGCTACTGGCAGTTTACCAACCACTTCAGCTTATTATGACAGTAAATGTCAAACATTTCAACACAAACTGATTTTACACAACAAAACACTAACCTTCCTTCCACTTGTCTGAGAGCCATCCTCATTTTCTCTTCGTACTGCTTATACTTTTCTGTACTAACATACACATGAACTACAGATCCATCTTTCCAGAAGGTATGTACAAACTTGTCACAGTATTTTGCATGAATTACCTTCCTCTTTGACTCCTACAGCCAAGAAAAACACATTTCATGTTCCAAAACACATTATTTTGCAGTGCCTTTAATATTTGGCCAACAAAATTCAAAGGTACATGCTTGTTGCACATGAACAGGTGCAGAAATAGACATGGGATAAGGTGGTCACAAAATTTGCTCCTAGCAAAAGCCAATAGAAACTGTTTTTATTCTTGTAGCCAGTCAGAACAAAAGCTTATCAAACAGTGTAATGGTAGAGCTTGAGAAAAACAAGTAGAAGACAAATTAATCCGAATTTGTTTAAGGACCTGCAAACACTGGAGCAGCCGAGACCAACACTTCTTCTAAGGAAAAATAAGATAACAAGCAATCTTTGCCCTACCCCACATAAATACATAGAAAAACAAGGCATTGCTTAAGGCAGCCCTGATTCTTCCTTGCAGATTATATATGGACCAGGAAGGAGTCCTTGAAACAGTCATTTTCAAATAGCCCTTTGAAACAATCTTATTTATGACCATCTTTGTCCCATTCCACTAATAAGCTGGTTTTAACAAAAACTAGGTAACAACAGACCATACACTTTATCATAAATTCAGCTATCAGTCAAATTTTCAAGTTTTAAAAGAAAAATCAATCAACTCACAGGACGTGAGGGAAAATTACAGTACTCACAGCATCAGTTTGTGAAGATTCATCCTCTGGTTTAGTTTTTATGTCAACAATCCCATCCACATGGCGAAAAGTACAATCAGCAAGTGCATCGTACAGTGTGAGCTTCTGAACTTTCAAGCCATACTTCTGCAACCACTTCTCAGAAGACAAATATTTGTCGGATGTATGCTTTTGTAATGGATGATCAGCTTTGGTTGCTAATAAAGAAAATAAAACAAACAAAACCTCCTGTATAACACGGTTCATTTTGGATAAGTTATTTTCAAAAACAGGCTATGATGCTGCGGTCAAAACTTTCAAACATGTTCTGCTTCACTGACAGCTTTGGAGTGAGAGAATATTTCTGACTGATTTTTAATACTCCCTACTTTGGTTGGAGGGGAGGATTTCTCATCAGGCATTTCTTCGCAACAAATTCCTTTGTAAATGGAATAAACCCACCAGAAGACAAAGAGCAAAGAAGATAAAGAGCTACAGGATCAACATTTAAAGGGAATATTCTTAGTAGTATGACGGTTGACTTAACCTTCATACTGGTTGAATTACAAAATGCCAGAAAAGATTCCTGTATAAGGTGTCTAACTTCAAGGAGAATCATCTGAGAAAATGAAACAACAGAAGATAGAATTGAAAATACAGTTGAGAACATCGGCCATATTGCCGTTGGTCTTTTTCAGAGAAGGCCATTTAAAGTAAAAGGCAAACTACAATGTCTTTGGAAGAGATTTTACTGTGTTTCTCTGCAATATTGCCTTTTTATAGGCTGAATATTGCACCATGTATCCCAAGTCACAAATCACTTGTGTACCATCTTGACATTTTCTCTAGTTCTACACCCTCCTTTTAGCATCTTTAATTGATACTGAAAGAAACAGGTTATTTTTTGTCTGATCTGGTATGACTGTTCTCATGTTTACCCTTTTATGTCATATTGTCTTAGAAATTTTCTAAGGACCATCTTCAGGTTGGGCACTGCACATCTCTGGATACTGGTAACAGGATACAGGGCTCTACACTCACTCATCACTAGCTCAATAAACCACACCTAAACCAAATGACCCAGCAGTGGGTCTCATAGCAGGGTGAATTTATTTTGACACACTTTAATTTCGGTGGATCTAGGTGGTATAAATGTCTACTCTGTTTAGATGCAGCTACAGTGACAACAGCATTGAGATCCTGAGCCTGTAAACAAACCTATGGAGACATCTACTGCCTTAACACACACAGACATCAGCCAGCATCAGGTGCAGGGTCAGAGCCTGTTCATGTGGAAACATTTGCTTTCTGATTGCTTGTGGTCCTTAAAACAGCCAGTGTGGCAAGTGTCACAAATGCACTCACATAATATTAAAAAGAAAACTGTCATTTTCTTTCTTCCACATGCTTTATGTAAAAAGCTATGTCTCAGTTCAGGTAACTAGTGCATTATCTAGAGAGTCAGCAGAAAATTTGTCTCTTTTTCTCTGTTTCTTCTCCTGAAGAACATTGCAATCTTCAGAACAAACTACATTTTGCAGCAGAGCATTTTAAAAAGATCAGGAAGGCAAAACCAGGAAGAAATGCAGGCAAACAGAAAGACTGCAGTTATTTGGATCAATGGACAACAGTCAAATAATGCTGAAGAACTGACAAAATAAATCACACTGTAATTTCATTTTTTTAAATTTATTTATGAAGTCATTATGTATGAAGACAAACACTAAAAGAACATTAAAGCTGCATAGTCAGGAGCACATAAATAAACACTGAAATTAGGGCTGCCCTTGCAGCTTTATTGTGGTCTTTTTGTTCATATGCATTACAGTATAGCTATTTAACTTCATATGGGAAGTCCTGCTAATTCAGAAGATGTTATTATCAGTATAAAAACTGTATTACGCCTTCACAGAAGAATAAACTCAAGCTTAAGTCCTGCAGAGGTATGTTATTGACAGATGTTCAAACCCAGTGCAGGCAGAGAAAGTTCCCAGCTTCAAATCTTCACCATCACCACCCTACAACACACCACTGAGAGTTCAGGTGACTGACCAACTGACTGTACAAAGTGTTCCTCAGCAGGTGATCCAGAAAAGGGCATCTGGCCCCAGCCTCCATCTAGACAAAGTAAAAGCAATTGCACTGCAAAACCAATACTGGAGCTACACAAATTCACTGATGACTTGTGCTAACTCAACCTGAATCTTGTATCAACTTATGCAAAAAATATCACCAAACACCATCTAAGTATTTTAAAACCAGGGACTAATGCAGAATATAGGCACTGACAACCACAGCTATGATCCTGAAAATCCACCCCCTGAGTTGCAGTCCAACACCGAAGCTGCCTAGACTCTACAGATTCCTAAGTTTTCAGTATTTAAGTCTTGTCAGTGTGATCATTCTGCTCCAGAGCATGTCCAGAGCACCTCCATCTTAGCAGGGCTGAGCAGCTTCTTACCATCCCCTGTTTAAGCCTTCCAGAGATTCAGAAACCAGCTATGATTCTGTCTTCAATAGGGCTCAATCCAATCAATATGCACAGAACAACAAATGGATCATGTTCTAGGCCAAACATAATGGTGGGAACTAATAGTTTAATGAACAAATGTGGGTGTTCTTCTGTGTTTCTTAACACAAGAGTTGTCAGAGCACTCATCCAGAATCGGTTTCAGTCCTCTACCTTTGACTAAGAGAATTCAATTGCACACTTCTTCCCTTTTAGGTGAATGAACTAGCTACCAGGTTGGAGGCTATCCCAAGAAGAACGTGATGGGAGAGAGATGAGGTACTTCCCCAGCACTTTGTAGAATAAAGTTAAAGATTTACTGGCCCAGGCAGAGAGGGAGAGAACACAAAAAATGAATTTCAGTATCTTGAAATCTAGGCAATTTATAAACCTAGTCACTGGTGAACTAAAAATGGAGTGTTTCAGCCTGAGCTCTTAAAGTTCAGGAAGTTTAAGCAGTAGTAAACAGAGATTTGTAATGGAAAGTTTTAAGCAACCCTAAGTTTAGATGCCAGGTATAGGTGCTACCTGTATATAGACATTTCTGAGAAAATCGTCCCCAAATTGACATGTAATCGAAACTGTTCACAAATAAAATATTGATCATGAACATAATGGTAACTCTCATGAAAGAAACATAAATGATACCATCTCGAGAAGCAGGCTGGTCAGATTCTGATAAAATTTCCTGAACTTGTCTCACTGTACTCCTGGCTTCCTCCAACTCCTTCCAGATCAAAAAGACATCTTCACGGACACCAGCTACTGAAAAAAAAATCATAAAAAGAACTTGACCTTTTAAGACAATTTCTGCTTTTTATAACTCCTCTATTACCACAAAGTCATTGGGTTTATCCAGATGTTGCCACATAACCTTGTTTTCTTGAGGTCCCATTGCAGTGACAAGTACTGTTCTTTGATAGACTTCAAAAAAGGGCTCAAAGCTGGCACCAGGACATGAGAGGTGCTTAGCCTGGTGGAAGTAACCTGCAGAGTTGGCCACAGATTGTTCCCACAACAGAAGCAAATCCTTTTTAACACTCTCAGATAATAATAAGGAAACTCCACAAAGAAATTCACATGTTGTCCCCTGGACTTCATTGCAAAAGCTGGCTCCAAATATTAGACTCAACTTTGAAACTTTAAAGAGAAGATATTTTCAACTCTTTCAATYCCCTTAAAGTATATAAATACCTTTATTTAAAATTAAATCTTCTTTTCCTGAAGAGTATGTGATGAAATTTTGCTAAGATAAGTTTATTTTCATCCTAACAATTCTCAACAGTCATAAATAAATGCTAAAAAAAATAAAATGTTTTACTATCAGGCTACAGTCTCAAAAAATTGGAAAAATCCAAAGCTGGAGTTGATACAAGGTTTTCTTAATCTCAATAGATAAGTTTGTCTTGATTAAAAAAATTAAAATATGTATTCATTTAGTAGAGTACAATTATTAAAATTGAGGCACCGTGTATACCTACTAAAAAATGTGTTAAATTAGGTTAGTCTCAGAGTTTAACTTCCAATATAGGACAATACAGAAAAACTGTGTGTAGTGTTACAGTAAAAACATAAAAGAAACTGAATCATGAGCTATCCTAACCACAAATGCAGACTACAACCTATTGCAGATTACAACCTATTACTGAATTGCACATAAAGATGCTGAATAAGGCAAACTGTATCTTAACATCTAGTGGTTCAGTTAACATACAGCGGTGGTTCACTGTATAAAAGATAAGACATGCAAACTTGTCTACTAAAGTAGGCTATCAGTAAACAAACCAACCTGATCACTTTGTTCTTTGATAAACTTCCCTGAAATAATAATATGAAGATTTTACAAAATAACAACTCAATTCTAATTGTGAAATGGTTTTAGTTTCCAAGAAATATTTTGAAATGTGTTATTGTACACTGCCATCTCCTGGGACCTTCCTGCATTTCAAAAACATCTGTTTCAGCCATTAGGACAAAGATCAACATTTCCTAAATCACAAAAAGCTTTAGTAAAGCAGATCATTCCACAACATAAAACACAAAAGGGAGAAAAAACCTCAGTCTGTTATCACTACCTTTTAMGTTTAAGAAAAGTATTCTGTTCAAATACTTCAGAAAGAAGTCAACTTTTCTTTTATAAACAATCCCTCCCCAGAAATGCAAAACATACAAAATCTGAGCATTGGCAAAATTCCAGCAAGCAGAGAGCTAGAGATTTTCTGATGAGTAGTCAGCCATTGAATATATATATACACACACACCCCTGTTGTCACAGTTAAAACCACAGAACACATGCATTCACACCACACATGCACATATTTCTAAGTTTAAGACTGTTGAGAATGCAATTCCAGTGGAGCTGTCTCCAACTAAATCTGGATATCCTCCATAAGCTATCAAATACTGGGATCCAGATTTAATTTTACGAATGTTTTTAATGATTGTGTTGCTTCATTTCCCTTAAATTGATGCTATGGACTCATCAGATTTACAGGATTATTGTTACTGTCCCCAGTAAGATATGTGTATTGAATTGGTATTACACAAGAAGGTATTTTTTCCTTATTTATGCTGCAGCACAGCAAAGTAAAACTGCATGCACTTTCAAAGCAAGTATGTTTGATGACGCTTATTATACAGGACAAATGCAGGCATCAACAACTGCACATTGTGAAGGTCAAGTTGCTTGGAAAACCTTTTATCTGGCAACAGTTTTTCCTGGATTCAACTGGGACAGCAGGTTGCAAGCCACTTTCTCTCTCTACACGGGAGGCTCACCTCCACCTCCAGCTCGGCCTCTTTCCTCTCCAGCTGAGCAGTGGGAAGGAAAAGCTATGCCTTTCGAAACTGAGCTCCCAAATTCAAAATATACATACACATACAACACATAGTATCTTCCAGGTGCGGTTCTCAACCTGCAGCCCGTCCCTCAAAGTGCAGGAGTGAAAAATGACCGAGAAAGCACAAACCTCTCTTTGGTTTAAATTCCCTGTGCTCGCACCTCAGCTGTGCCATTTTTGGGGGCCACCAACCAAAAAGCAGCTGAAAGTCACCCCCCTAGGGGGGTGTAGTCCCCAACCACTCCAGGCCTACTGGCTCTTGCACGCCTTCAGGCGCCCACGTCCCAGGGAAGACCTCATCTTAAAAAAATCGCTTTATCCCCAGAGGGAAAGGGCTCTCGCCGTCCCCCCTGCCATGAAGTGCACCCCCCCCAGCCGCTCTGGCTGGCGGTTTAACGGCCAGACCCCTGGGGACACCCTGGTTCCGATTCAAGAGGGCAGCCACCAGACACGCACGAGGGAACCGGCCTTAATGCCCTGCTGCCTGCCCCTGCCTTGCGCCGAGCGCAGTCAGTTGGTTTCGGCTCTCGCTGCGGCCATCGTGACCCTGCAGAGCACCTCATGCTGGGTAACGTTTCAGACGTGCCCTGCCCTCGGTTCAATGGCATTTCTGCTCTGGAGGGGGGAGGCCCTGAAAAAGAGGAAGAGGATGGGGAAGAGTGCAGGGAGAGCCTGCGGCAAGGGGCAGAAGCATTTTGCTGACACCGGCGAATTGAGAAGCAAGATGGTAGGTCTAAGCGAAAACACAAACACACTTGCACATGTACACGGAAACTCATAACCGCCCTAATTTCCATTTCCCAGTTATTTAGCACTGTCAGGCAATCTTAAAAGAAGCAGCTTTTCCACACCTACCTCCCAGCAGACAAACTCATCCAGTTTGACAAGTCACTGTAACCCATTTGATTTCATACTCAAGATACAAAACCGGCTGAGAAAAAAAGCCCATACAAAAAAAAAAAAAAGCTTGCAAAATCTACAATATCTTTGAAACACCAAGCAAATACCAATGCAAAAGCAACTCATGGAAAACAGAAGCATTTCTTACTTCTCTGATTATCTGATTTAGACCGTGGAAGCAAGCAAATCCAAATATAATGGAATAAGATCTATTTTAAACTTCATTAGCCTTCAAGGCAAGATGGGCAATTTCATTTTTTCACTGCTGGTCCCTTCCTCAGCCTCTACGTGGCAGCAGAACATAGCAATATTCCCTCAAGCGTTGATTTTTAAAATCCCACTTAGAGGAGGAGGAATGGAGGTACAATGGAGCACAGGAGGGGAGTACACAGCTTTACCTGCGTACCTGCCAGGTCAAGCAGTACTGAAACTCACCGCAGCTTGATCCTGCCCCTTTCCCACTGGGCAAATGGACAAAGCAAATGAACTTTGTATCCCATGTGGTATCGCAGAGCAGCTATCTGCATCACTCTCTACACATTAGCAAAGAGATTTGCCAGGCCAAGGTTAGGCTGCTAAGACTAGACAAAGCACATGCAAGGAAAAAGCAGAGGCACTCTGCTTTTCTGAAACTACTCTTAAATCATTATCCTGGCTCTCCAAAGGGAGGGTTCAGCCTCTCCCATGTCTGTGTACATGAACAGTGCAGAGTTCATTGACTTCAATGTCATACAGGAGGCTGGTGCTCTTATGCTTGCCATTTTACACACAGCAACCTGAAATTTTCCCTGTGACCATCAGGTAAATGTGGAAAATCAAGCACACCTAAGAATACAGCCTTACACTGTTCACAAGGAGGTCAGACACATCCCTCCTTGGATTTGTCACATCAGTCAAATCCTCATTTCAGTCCATTTGCATTTTCTTTACACATACCGGCTCATCTACTCCACTACACAGAAAAACACTGCGCAGAGATTTACTGCTGTTGCTATTTCAGCCAGCGAGGACCCACTGTTCATTTCAGGATCTAGTTCAAAATGCCATTGCTTTTCAAGCCCTGTTTAGCACTTATTTCCCTGTCACTCCAAGCAGATGACACAACTGTGCCTCTTTTCAGCAAGAACCTTCTTCTCCACAGCTTCCACCATCTCTTGCCCTCTATGCCTTCAAGTTCCAACTTAAATTTCACCTCCTTTCCACTTGTAATTTTAACTACATAACAGGATTGCTTAATTCTGCAGCTTTTTGCAGATGAAGAAGCTACACAAAGAATGTAGGCAGAAGTGATAACAGGAAAATCAGTGCTGGATGAGGAGATATCACCACATTGGTGAAATTAGGTTTTATGTAAGAGCATTTCTCTGCCTTAAGTAAATCTGAGTCTGCCAACATAAGGACCTTAGTTTTTTACTGGCTTACACCTGTTTTGATCTCAAGCACCCACTCAAAATGACTGTAAAAAAAAATTCAAATTTGGCAGTTTCTCACGCTTGCTTTCTAAATGACTGCTCAAGATGCAAAACAGGGGAGAATGGAGCTCTTATCTAAAGTTTTAAATAGTTCATTTCCGACCGGTTTTGGTTAAGCAGATGAAAAAGAGTGAACATGATGATATCCTGTATTTGCAAAATGCTGTTATTCAGTGGATACCCAGAAAACTATCAGATGTCCTTAAAATAGCTTTTCCAGTCAATAAAAAGTAATGATGAGTTTCAGTTTCCAGCTGTTGCGTTTGTGGTGCAAAAAGAAACATAATCAAAATATTCCTGTGCCTCCCCTTATTTTCAAGAAACACCACACTTGGAAGATTAAATCTCTGGTTCATTCTCTATTTATTTCCTTGTACAGTTTATGCCACCCATCCAAGAACCAGTTTCAGAGCCCATTAGTGAGTAATCGACACTTTTATTCTTATTGGCTTCTACACCCTTGAAGGAGTGTCTGAAACAAGAGACATCAGACACAGACCAGAATAATGTCTCCAATGTGTTTTCTTTTCTGAAAGGACTTTAGATTCTGCATACAACTGAAACGCTCCAATTGGCTGCCAGTGATGTCACGACTGTGCTTATAATACCCAGTAAATGCAGAAAGCTAATTGTGTTCCTTTTTAATGTGTAAATTCTACTCCATAATAGCAATAAGACACAACAGACAATGCACTTCAAGGGGATTACTGCCCTTTTGAGCGATTAAAGCTATTCAGCTTTCAGCTTTAGAAACAGTGGTGAGGAAGTAATTTCAGTCATACGGGAGCTCTAGGCCCATCTATTGATACAGGCTGACTGCCTGGGGGAAGAGGAAGCCAGCTCCCCCCACGCACACCCCCAAATGGGGTCCAGCAAGGAAGCACTCGTAGCAGACTGAAGGCGATCATTATACTGCTCTGAATTAGTACGAAACGAGAGATAGAGGTTTGAAGCATGCTCTGCTGTTGGTTTCTAAACCCTGCGTGGGTGAGGCTTGAGTGTCCCCTCACGAAGCAAAAAAACAGGTGACACCTCACTCTCTTATTTCTGGCCCCCCACTATGGTTCTCTTGTACTGTTATAATCACGGTCCTAGTGAAGGATAGGTTAGGACACAAGGAACTAGACTACAACCCAGGAAATATGGACCAGTTTGTCCAAGACTGACAAACGACCTTAGGCAAGCCACTAAATCCACCTTATGACATACGTTCCCTAGCAGTAAGAAGAGGATAACACCATTCTACCTTTGGGGCAACACTAATGCCCCCCAGCATAATGGAGATGTGAGCCACTAGAATAAAGAGGTCTTATACCTCCTGATATTTAAAAGAAATTTTTTAATTTAATGTCCTGCTGATAAAGATATCAGACTTGACATACACAGCCTCACTTCACACCACAAGCTGGTCTCCTCCCAACCTGGCTGAAACCCCAGTCCAGTCCCACTGAACAGTAAGGCTGACTTACCCAGAGGAAGTAGCACTGTGACTAATAAGAAACACACTGAGAGCTTTCTGCCCAGCTCCACCCCCCAGTAAAACTGTTTCTTTCTATTATTTGTTTCCTCCTGGTTTTTTTTTTTCATCAATTTTCCCCCCTGTCTTTGTACCTTCTTCTCTATGGTTATTTTACTGTGCTTTTTGCCTGTCTTTATGACAAATTCAGATCTTGAGAGAAGAAAGTCAACCTCATGTGGATTTAATCCCTTATATTACGTATGAACTTGGCCTGTATTGATGCGGCTGTTATATCAGATGGTCTTCCACACTATTCCTCTTCCTTTCTGCCATTTCTCTATGCATTTCCACAGGTTACTGGCATAAGCACACCAGTACTATTCTTCACCTGCCTAAATAAATGTTGTTGTTCTCCCTTTTTTCACTTCTCTTTCATTCTCACATGCACATCCTCCACTCTCTTCACTTCTCTCTTTTCCTTTCCCTCTCCTTCGCACCCACAGAATTTCCATTTGACCAGTCCTGTCCTCACCCCACCCATGCCTACAGAAAGCTTCTTTTGATTTTACACTTAGCAAGTTCCTATATTACATTTCTATTCTGAAACCTTACTGAGAAAATCGGTATCATCTTGGTTTTTATATTGCCTACCTAGTGGCATTCGCCCTTTCACTTTTCTGGAATTCAGGGCAATTAGACCTTTTCCATCCTCTTCACATTTTAGTGCAGGTCCAGTAGCATCTCTATAGTCATTCTTCTCAGCAAAAGCATGGAATCTGTAATACAAAATGAGTTTTCACCAGTACGTAAACTACATAAATACTTTCCTAATTTTAATGAGATGTATGTCACACATGCAAGATCATAGTGGTGTACAACTTCAGAATTATTTGCTCATCTATTCAAGATATCTAAACCTTCAACTACAACAACACTACGAATATTATCAAACCTTTTATATACATTTATGTACATTCTGAAGTCTTCTCATGAAGAACATCCTTTTATTTCGGTATCTTTTACTCCGAGGCACCTTCCTTTTCAATCTCCTGGAAATCTATTTTGAATTAATGCTTTTAACATGCTGAGCAAGCATGTCATTTGAGATGTCTGAGATGACACTAACACCTTTTTATCAAATTATTCTCCCAGTTGAAAGCCCAACAGGAACATTTATTTCATTATCAACAAACAAATCAGGAAGTCAAGCAGACTTCATTTACTCTCATTGTCAAAACAGAAAAGCTCTCAGAGCAGGAAAAAGATGCATTCCTAAAACAGAACTACACTAGAAACAGGCTCAAGCCATGAAAAGTCCATGAACTTGGCCATTCCTGTGGGAAAGCTGACTTAAACTTATAGACAGTTATTGGGCAAATACCCACCAGCAAGATATTAATTGGCCCAATAAGTCTCTGCACCAAAGCTAGACTCATGTAAAAAGAAGATCGTGGGAATCACATCAAACAAAACGATTCCTCTCAGCTCCCTGCCACAACCCTTCTTGTGTCTTTCTCTACCATACAAGAAACATTCACTTTCCTTTTATAAAGGAGGTAAAAACACTGCGAAAAGAAAATGAAGAATGGTGACTGGCAATATACCTGGTATCATGGAGGTACCACGGTTCTAAATGACCACAATCATTTTAGACATACATCAGACCAGAGCAAACATAACACTTTCCCACAGCCTTGTTTTTTGGCAGATGCTCCATCTCTTAAAAGCTACTTCTAAACACAGATGGCTATAAAAGAGCTAAGCAGCTGCCATCTTACCAATTGCTCTGCTGTCATTTGGGAGATTTCTACTGTTGGAGGACTTCCCACTCTTGCACAAACAACAGTGAAACAGAAGGAGCTAGCAGCCATTTCACAGCTCTGTAACTGTACGGTGACTTCTGTTAAGCAGACAAACACCTACTGACTCCTACTGCCCTCCTGCTGTTCAGCATGAGTTTGGTATTGTGGGGTTTTGTGTTTGTTCGTTTGTTTTCCTTATTTTGGTATCAGAATCAAGATTGAAGTTTTATTATCCCTTTCTACTGAAGGCTGATTCTCACCACACGGCTGATTCCCAGGATAAAGTAGCCAACAAGCCATGTGGAATATATCAGTTTCCACCAACCATACCAAATAGATGCTAGAGAGCACGGTACAGAACTGCATTTCCACACAACCAGGCCTGATGGATAACACCACATCAATTTTCTCTTCTTCCAGGAACTGCCCATTTAGGACAGGCATTACCTTTTCGGTACATGTCTGTATGGCACTTGATCCAACAAAACTGTAGTTTCTTTGCTGGTGCCTGTGGATATTACCAGAGTACAAAGCAATACAATAAAAACTTGCTTCAGTTTATGTTGTGGCCCTTTCCCTTGAACAATTTTTCAGACTTCAAAAGAGGAGCAGATGACAGACGATTTAGGATATAAAAATGGAATGGCCTTTCTGCAAGCCAGTGAGCACATATGTGGAGAGAAGCTGGTCTGTTTGAGTAGGCCCTGCATTTTAGTCATATCTCTTAGACGATTTCCCCAGTTTCCCCAGATCCCTTACATAACTGCTTTGTCTCATTTTCCTCACAAGTAAAACAGGGATTATATTCAGATATCTTCAGATACCATTCCTAGCAGCAAAGCACTTTACAAGTACTGAAATCATTACTGTGCTGCTTCTTTGTCATACCTGCCAGAGGCCAAGCAGCTCAACTCTTTCAGAAAAATAATAGTTTCATCTTCCCTAGCATTGAAAGATACAGTGTTGACTGGGCAGGGGCCATCAGAAACCTTCTCAAGGAGTAGCTGCTTTGTGTCCACTGGAACATCACCCACAGCAAAGTAATAAACAGCTTCAACCTGTCATTAAACAGAAAAAAAATTGGAAATTGGAAGACCCAGTCCTTGGACAACACCTTGTTCCTATTCCTTTTGCTGAAAAGGCTCCTGACCTGGGGGAGTGCATGCATATTGCACAACCACTTTTCCCTGTGTTCCTTCAGATACACATCTTCTCCCCCTCCCTCCTAAGACTGCCAATAATTCATAAACTTGATATTCAATAAGGATTATCAATTTTCACACTTCCTCCAAAGGATTTACTGCCTGCCTCTGCAACTTTTAAAATGCTGACATTTCTTGGGCATAGCTGATGCAGAACCAACTCCTCACAAGAAAATAAGCAAAATTGCTAACCACAGACAATTCACTCTACTTAACTACAAACCCAGCAATACCATACCACAAAGGAAATGTTCTTTACAGATTAGTGGAGAAAGGTTAAAACCTTTCCATTTACTCCTTCATATTTTGAAAATTATAATTTATGCAGCCATCTAAACAAGCAAACAAACTTCATACAAGAACAGGAAGGAGAACAGCATGAACAGTTCCTCACAGTCTTTACCTTGGTGGGGAGGTGTGTTTTGGATGGGTGACCCACACTTTGTGGAGTGGCACCTGTACAGAACTGCAGGTTAAACACTGCAGATGCATCTGTGGCAGGTAGAGCTCAAAGGATTGCAACCTTACAGCAGAGTGATCTTGAGCTTGGGACTGACAGGTCATGAGGAAAGGAAATCTAGGGAGTCACCACACATGGGAAGAAAAGCTCAGCTAAAGGAATGACAGGAAGAGCCAAGTCTAGGGGAAAAAAGAGCTATTGTTTTGGAGCAACTTCTGTTGATGAAGCCAGTTCAGAGGAATGAGTCATTTACAACTATTCAGTGAGTATACAGCTTTTGCCTAGGACTGAATGGGGTCTCCCTCAGCCTGCAGTACAGTGAAGCTTGCACTCAAGTGAACTGTCAGTTATGAATGATGACTGTATTTAGGAGTAATTGAAGTTTGTTTTATGTTGAGCACCTGCCACAACTGACTCCCCCAGATTACCCGTTTGCCCACCAATGTCCAGAAAAAAATACTAGATATCTCACTGTTGAAAGGATTTTAATTTCTGTTTATTCATATGCAGACCCACCATGTCCAACAAGCCTTTTTTTCATCCAGACAATACTGAAATCTAAATACGACCTTTTTCGTTTCCCATCAGGAAATCAGTAATATACTGCAAATTGAAAATGTTAATAAAATTTATGAAGCAGGCATTTGAAAAAATCTCACTGCTGCACATTTTGTTCCTCACCCAGTTCCTTTTTAATATCAGTTTCCAAACATCAAGGTTCATCTGGAGAATCCACCAGCACAGGGAACCAGAAGGAAACTCAAGCCAAATTTACCTTCTCCTTCAAACAATGTCTCAGAACAAGATTTACAAAGGAGTTAGGATTTGATCTGTGCACAGGGATGGATCTTAATGGCAGTGAAAACCAACGATCCTAGTCCACACATAGTGGGCCCAATTTTCCATTAAATTCGGGTGCTAGGGAACTGAAACAATATTCATTGTAAGCAAATTTCATAAAATATCTCTTTAACAATGCAAGTTTTAAGTGACTAGCTCAAATGATGGCATATATGTTTTATGTCTTGTGACTCTGCTATAATGAATAAAGTAATATGGTACTTTTAGAAACAGACAGAATTTAATTGCGGCAATACCTGTGCATGCTTTGTCTTTTTGTCTTGGAAGAAACTCTAGCTATAACCTGGCTGATGAAAAAGGATTTGCATACCCCTACCATGAGTTAATGCTTAAATAAATCTCTGTACTTACTATTTTGGATTTTAAATATAGTTTTTCATGAGCACTTTGGATACATAATAAAAATAAAAATGGTTTCCCTGTCTTCGATAATGTTGATACTAGCAATTGTCTTATAAACTTGAAGCCCTGAAAAACATATATGGCAAAGAAAGTGGAAGGGAAGATGTTTTCTCTTTCCCTTAATGACTGAATATGTTATTTATTCTGTGTACTCTAGAAAAGACAATAAACAAGTTTCTGCATTCAAAATACAGTACATTTACATAAACAGGCCATCAGTAAACATAGTATGCAGCTACACTTGGGGAAAAAAAAACTTTCCAAATGCCGTCATTAATATTTATCTTCGCAATATTCATCAGGGCGAATCACAGTAGCCAGTCTGGCACTGAATATTCTTGGATTTACTTGAGGCTTCTGAAAAGATGTATGAGCTTACCGCCTCATCACTCATGGCTTCCAGCAGGGCTTCAGCAGAGCTGGTATGGCTGGCAGCTGTCATATGGTCCAGCTTCCAGAGCCACGTAATAGCAGACTTTACAGTATGCTCAGACACAGGAGTAGATTTCTGTTGCCACTTCATAAGATCCTGAGCAGCCCTGAAAATTACATTAACTATAAATCAGAAGTAGTGAGAATAATGCTGGCAGAGCAAAAGAGTGGAGCTCTGCTATTGTTACTATTCTTTTATATTCTTAAGTAATAATTACAATAAACCACAGATACTAAATCTAGACTTGCAATAAAAGAAGTAGAGGAAAAATAAAACGCTTAGAAAAATACTGTGATTTTTATAAGAATTTTTTTTGAGACAACTGTTTCCAAAGTAGCGTCAAGAGAGCTAAAGTACTTTAAAACAGTTCCTAATTCATATCTCCCCTTAACATAAAAACACAATCAGGTTTTTAAAATATGTGTATGAAAAAAAAATCTGGCTTCCACAGGTCTCTTTCCACAACTTGCTGCATGACCTTTGTGTCAGACCATTTTAACTGACATGCTTTTTTTTAGTAGGGCTGATCTTTATATAGCCATCAAAATAAAATTTGCGATGCTAAGCTTTTTGATATTTTAATTGATCACAGGCCTTAGTCTTACTGGCAGTACAGAAGTACAAAGTATATGAACATGTATTCCTGTGCATTTGTACATAAAAAGACAGAAAGCAAATAAAAAAACAACTGGTTCCAGTATCTGTGACATTCCATCAAGCACAATTTTGAAAAGTTTCCTGCAAATCTAAAAGACAAGTATGTTTTCAAGATTCTTCTAAAGTAATAATTTATATGCTATATTGTCCTTTGTCTCCCTCCTGCGCAAACAAACAGATCGATGAACACAATTATTGTGCCTCAATTCTGACTTGGCTTTGCAGATAATTTTTAAAGAAAATGTTTCATGTGCTTCTCAAAAGCTATGGAAGTTATCTTCTACTTTTCAAATCTCAGTTGTATCACAAGCTGGAGAATTAAGATAGGGCACCAGAATCACATCTGTAGGACAAAGCTTGGGTAAAACAACTTTAAGAATCAGAGTGTAGTTGCAAGTTATCATTGTGGAACCAATTTTAAAATTGTATGATCTAATTTGTGCATCGTTTTTTTCATAGTCACAAAATTCCATTCATCTATCCAAACCCAAGCTTATATGTTCAAACCTGTATGCATATATGAAAATTTGTGCAGAGATACACAAATTTGAATAGCTGCTTCTATTCTTCTATTTGTAACTAAACCCAAATTCATTTACTTATGTTAGGGAACAAGCACTTGTCTTTTGTTATGGAAATCTAGTATTGTTTCCTAGTTCTGCTACTGATTTCTGTGACCATGGAAATCTATAGAAATACAAATGAATATGCCTGTGCCTATGGCATTCGGGGGGAGTTTACATTTAGCTGTAAGGCAGAAACCTGTAATGCCTAAAGACACAAGAATGCCTAGGCAGTCAGATGGGACATCACTGTTTCACTCTGTAATACTTAGATGCCTGAAGAGCATTACTGCTATTGTAAAGTCTCCCTTATCTTTCTGTTTTTCTGTGCTACGTTTGTAGAAGGCATATATCAGTATTTGGGTTCTGTTAGTCTTTATCTGTTCTTCAGGGTAACAATGGTCTTCTGTTAAATGGAAGTAGCAAGCTCAGCATGATTGTGGGTGAAACTTAGTGGAAAATCTATAGATATTACCATGACATGAATCAGGACAATTTCCACTACAGAAAGCATATTATCCAAACACATGTCTATATGATATGAGACTCCTTTTTATTCTCCAGCAATGGGCAGACATGGACTTCTTTGTTTAGCCTGGAGAAGAGAAGGCTTTGGGGAGACCTTATCGCAGCCTTTCAGTATTTAAAGGGGGCTTATAAGAAAGATGGGGACAGACTTTTTAGTAGGGCCTGTTGCGATAGGACAAGGGGTAATGGTTTTAAACTAAAGGAGGGTAGATTCAGACTAGATATAAGGAAGAAATTTTTTACGATGAGGGTAGTGAAACACTGGAACAGGTTGCCCAGAGAGGTGGTAGATGCCCCATCCCTGGAAACATTCAAGGTCAGGCTGGACGGGGCTCTGAGCAACCAGTTGAAGATGTCCCTGCTCATTGCAGGGGGGTTGGACTAGATGACCTTTAAAGGTCCCTTCCAACCCAAACCATTCTATGATTCTATGATTCTTTCTGCTTACCGAATGAGGTTGAATTTGGCAATTTGGGTCACCTGTTCCACAAGTACCATAGAAAGTGCATCCCGACATATATCAAATTCAGTTGGAGCCGCAGTGCCAAAATCCAAAACAATGACAATGCACCGTTCCTGAATCACTCCAAATATCTGCCGGCTCTCACTGGTTAACCATTCCATTCGCTGCTTATATAGCTCAATAGCTCCCATTAGACAATCCACAAAATGAAGAATCAGTTCTTTTTTGGCTGTCAGCTTTATTTAAATAAGGGAGAGAAAGAAATTGAACATCAAAACAAATAATACAAATGCAGCCCCAAGCTTAGCACAGCTGCAATAGCTGGTTTGCAAGTGCCAGATATGCCAGCCAAGGTAGCAGTGAAAACAACCCATTTTTCTTCCGCTATTTCAAGAGCAAATACTTGACAAATGCATCTAAGCTATAATAGAAAAGACACTGCATTTTGTCCTAATTGCTTTTCATAATCCTTTTATACGAGCATGGGACGGTGCCAGTGGGTTGTCTGACTTGTCTGTCTCAAGACTGGAGCAATTAGAATGAGCTGAACACAGGCTAGGATGTAGAAAGGGCTGCAGAGCAGATGGGTGAACAAACAAGGACACAGAAACTTTGTACCTTCTTAGACTAGAATTTTGACTGGCTCTTAAAATTTTGTACAGCCATACAAGGGAGTGTAAGGTTTGGTTCTTGGGCACTTCAGTCTCCACCTTGTCTTTAGCATTTGAAAGGAAAATGTAAAATGTTTCCTGTTTGTACTATTATTTCACTAACAATGCCCAGCATTACAGCTTAACTGTTTGTGGGTAGGTGCTTAGGCAAATTTAGTTCAGGCAACTGCAATCACCAACTAAAACTTCTCATACCATATCAGTAAAATAAGAAAAACCTAGATTCAGTATTAAAATGAAAAACATCAGACCCTCCCTATGAATATATGTAGACACGTTCACCATGCAAAATGATTTGTGCATTTAAAAATTCACCGCAGGTTCCAGTAAAGACATTCCCCCAATACCTCTGACCCATGTAAGCTAACTTACCGGCTACCTTCTACCTCCAACTACCTTTCTGGGACTAAGTACAAAACCTTGGAGATGATACAAATGTTTTTAAACAAGAACATTTCTCAGGGAGAAGATATTTTGTGTGTCAGTCTGCACACTTCTTCCTCTCATTTGTATTTTTCTCTGTTCTTTAATGTCAGCTCGGGCCCTGTAATGTGCCTCCCAGATACAGAGTCTCAGGCTGTCTGCCACAGGAATGTAGGCCTGGGAAGGAGCACTTAGAAAATCCAGTTTCCTCCTACAACAGCCAGGCTTATACAAAGAAGCTTATTGCACTACACCGATCAAACTCCATCCTAAAATAAAGCAGTTTTCTTGCACCACCCCTTCACTTGTAGTTGGGCCAGTCCACATTCCCATTTCTCTGAGGGCTGGAAAACTTCTGACTGTCCAGCCTAAATTTATTCATGGCAGTTCATACCCATTTATTCTTGGACTAGCATGCCTTTTAGCATAGAAAACTATAGCTTTTCCCTACCCCTGTAATTTGCCTTTCTGTAGGCATTCAAGGGCAATAATGCTACCCTTTGTCGGTCGTCTTCAGTCTTACATACGTCAACATCAACCAAGCCTTCTTACAAGATCAGCACTCCATTGCAGTTCATCCTACTAGCTCTTTCCAGTGCCTGTTCTGGTTTGAATTGCGTCTTCTCAACCTGTGGTAACTGTACACAATATTGTACACAATATCCTAAATGAGATCTCACCAGATCTTGTATACCTTACATGCTACCAGAAATGTCTTTCCTACTGCTCCCAACATGTCCTAAGATTAAAAGATATTATGTAGATATTTCATATGGAATTAATGGGAAAAAAAGACGGGAAAAGGCTCCCTGAAATGGTTCTTTTCCCATATTTAAGCCTTGTGCCTCAGAAGTGACTCTAGTTATCAGAAAAAATGACAAGCCATTTGCTTTTGTAAAATCCTTTATGAATTAACTCTCTCCCCTCCTCGCTCACATGCGTATCTCTTCAATCAGAATCCATCCTCTTAACAATGGGGCCGCCAGCAGCTGTTGCTAAGACATTCCTTAGAACATGAGCCTGGGCAAAGATCCAGCTAGCTGTCTCTATAGAGTAGGCTGAGCCTTTTGTGACCCGCTGGCACTAAGCAAAGCAGCGCTTTGCATCAGCAATGACAGCGTATTATGTCTTCTTATTTCAGCATCCCCATTTCTTTTATTGATTATGATTTTATTTTTTTTAATTCGGCTGAGCATCTTCTTTTTAAGTGTTCCCTCTTTCAAGACAGGGTAAATGTTGCTTAGAAACTGCAGTCTTGCCTGGAAAGATTTACTGCAATGCTGCACCAAGGCAAGAGCGTAAGACTTTGCAAGGAAAAAAAGAAAAAGATATCTAGCTTCTCTACCACTGATTGTTATCACTAACAGTTTGACAAAACAGAAAAAAAAATTATCAAAAGATAAAGTTCTCACAAAGAATATAAGTATTTCATGCCATAGGGAGACATTTTAGTCACATCATTCTGCTACAGTGATAATAACGTCTAAGTGCACAGAGAAGTTATCACAAGTCAGTCACACTTACGTTATACACGCTGCCATCTTGTGCTCTCTTGTATTGAGGAAACAGACCATCTGCATACCGAGAAGCCACAAGTTTCCCCAAGGTGGTCACATAATCTACAGTAAAGGTTACAAAAGATCAAGTTGCTAATCATAAGGATTACTTCAAACAGATATTTTTCAGGTTGATGTGTATACCATGCATGTGTGAGCCACAGGCATCTGTATTGAATTCTTGATGTTAAGAAACTTGAGAGAAATTCTAATTATGTTTTTGTTTTACAATTTTTTCTGGCTATGTCTATGTTGGGGCCCTGAGGGCACCAACAGGCCTTGATTGCCCTGATCAGCCTCACCTGGGGTTTCCACTCACAGGGTGCTCAGGCCTGGGCACCCAGTCTTTGCTTCAGCTGTGTTGTAGGTGTACCTGTCTCAAGTTCTCCTAGCAGACCTCTCTCCTGGATAGACCTCTCAGCCTTGATTATAGCCTTGTCTCCAGTTCTGTCGCCTGGATGTGGCTCTTAGACCTATGTTGTGGCCTTGTCTCCAGTCTTGTTTCTGGCTCCATGTCCTGCTGCTCCTGGCTGCACTCCCTGGCTGGACCCTAGACATGGTTCATCACCTCACCCTGTCTGGGACTGTCTGTGGACACTGTTAGCAGCACCYTGCTCTGCCTGCAGTGCTTAGATGCTGCAGGACTGCATCTTGGTCAGTGAGGGCACTGCCTGGGCTGCAATCCCCTTTGGCTCCTGGCTCATTTTCCCCYCATGGAGCAGTCCTGCTCTTGCTGCTCCCTGCCAGTTTAGTCAGAAGTGGGGAAAAAACCCAGATTTAATTATTTATAGGCCAAAAAGCTACATGGGACTTCAATAAATGAAAGGTTTAGGCAATTAAACTTCTGTATTATCCATTTACCTCACAACAGGACTTGCAAATATTTGTCCATCAAACAAAATACAAAATCTGGTACAGATAATGCTGTTCTCTTACACAACTAAATGGGTGCAGAAGTGGGTGCAACTAAGGAAAAGGTTGCACTCTGCTCTTTCAGTAGCTAGAAATCTTCTACAGGATCTCCACTGATAGGAAAACATTAGGGGTGGGAATGTTTAACGTCACAAAGCAGCTATTCTGTACAGCATGCTGCCCCACTAAGCTAGTACCTTCTGCTCCTAAAATTACACTATAACAACATTAACCCTGCTTAACAGCTTCTTCTTCACCTACAGCATACAGGATTTCAGGACCTGCACTGTTGATCTTTGAATGCCCCATGGACACAAGCCAGCCAAAATCTTAAACTATGCAACCTAGAACAATTGCAATACATTACAATTGCTACTTCTCGGGCGGCAAGCTCTTCAAAGAAAGGAATATCTTACCATGCTCTGCAAAGCACTATTATGACAGTGATTAATAATTATTAGCAAACTTTTCCCCTCCAGCTGTCAGATAACTGCAAAGGAACATTTTTCTATAGCCTGACTTTGCACGAAAAGCAGCCTGAATTCTAATCAAATTTAACTGCTTCCTTAAAGTTGGATCCCTGGAAATAATACACTATTCCCAAGCAGGTTGGCTAGCCCTGATGATCAACTAGTAGATTACAGATTGTGGCACAGCATACATTATATTTGCCATCTAAAAATGGACAGAGATCTTATGGTGTGTTATCTATAGCTAAATTGGAGACTATTTGAACTGGAGCCTAGGGTAAAGCAACAGTACAGTTGAGTAAGGAAAGCCCTTCTCAGATCGTAAGTCCTTCTCAGACCAAAAGGAGATGGAGTTCCTCAGTTCTCTGAACTGGCAATGTCAGCAACTGTGGATACCTTTCTGCCATTATCAAAAGATAAGAGACAACGTGAAAATCTCCTCTGTGTACACTGGGGTGCAAAATGAGCATGACCCTATAGACTATTCAAAGTCGGGTTTTTTTTAATTATTCTATTATTGATTTGTCTTATACCTTTCCTGTGCTGGAATCCAATCTGTGACAAAATCTGGGATAGGGACAATTTGTTTCTTTTGAGCCCATGAAGTTGAAGCCATTTAGAAGATGAAATGAGGGGTTGTACATCCACGTCCCACTGACTGACTGCCAGTCTCTTCTCCTTCTCTTTTGATTTCTTCTTGTGGGCCTCATGGGAATCTTCGGAATCTTGTCTGTGCTTTAAATCAAAGGCATCTGCTGTAAAGAGAAATGAGGGAAACACAACATTTATACTTTAACCAAATGATTCACTTGAATTGTCACCTTTCTTTAGCTGTGTTCCATGGTAGTCTGTACACATAGAGCTCGCCTCTTGTTTTCTTTTGTTATACTGAACAATGTTCTTAATCTGGAAAGTTGCTCTCAGTCCTACACATTTACTTGCTGTTATGTCTTTTTATTCATTCGTATACATTTACCTTCAATTTATTAAAGAAAATGTCTCTTTTATGCTGAAATCCAAGCCCTGAAAGCTAAGTCCAGTTTGCCAAATGGTAATTCTTCCAGCTCCTAAGTCATCTGTCCTAAATCTTGGGAATCAGAACTCATAAGAGGCATTCAAAGATTGTCAGACCATCACTACATACACATTAGAAGCATTATGCAATAAACAAGGATTTCTTAACAATTATATGTTGAACTCCTACCACAAGCAATAGCAGTGCCAGCAGCAGATCCTGACTTTATTGCAAGGCTGGTGAAACTCCCTCTCCTCACTTCGTTTAGAATCATAGAACCATGGAATCATTAAGGTTGGAAAAGACCTCTAAGATCATCGAGTCCAACCGTCAACCCAACACCACCATGCCCACTAAACCATGCCCCTAAGCGCCTCATCTACACGTCTTTTAAATACTTCCAGGGATGGTGACTCCACCACTTCCCTGGGCAGGCTGTTCCAATGCTTAACCACTCTTTCAGTAAAGAAATTTTTCCTAATGTCCAATCTAAACCTCCCCTGGCGCAACTTGAGGCCATTTCCTCTCGTCCTATTGCTAGTTGCTTGGCAGAAGAGACCAACACCCACCTCGCTGCAACCCCCTTTCAGGTAGTTGTAGAGCGCAATAAGGTCTCCCCTGAGCCTCCTCTTCTTCAGACTTTACCTCAAGTGTAAATGATGGTTCTGGCAGTATGTGCTCCAGGCTGTGATAGATCATGTGCATGCACAGGAAATCATGGACATGAAGGTCCAGTTTCATTTTAAGTTCTACAGAACAACGAACGTATTTCAGCACCGGTGTATGGTTGGCTGGGCTAGCTCCACTTGAAACTGGTAGCAGAGAGAGCCCAGAGCCTAGAGTGGTTGAGGCAGAAATGGAAGCGATGACAACAGTAATGCCTCTGTTCCTCAGCACAGAGGTTCTAGGAGGACTTTGGTATTTCCTGTTCATTCCCAAAATACTCTGCATGAGCTAAGCTGGCTCTAGTTGATTAAATATCCTTGCTGTATCTAAGTTTATTTTCTGTGGACTTTTGATATTTCTGTCCATTTTCCCCAGCATCAACATTATCTGGAGTATCCCAGTCCTCCATTGCCCATATACTGTAAGCTGGCTGTAAATGTACCGCATGGATCAAACTGGTCCAAAATACAAAGAAGGGTACTTCTATCTTTAATGACTAAAAAATAACCTTCAGTCTAGTATGGAATATGATCAGTACTCTCTGCTAAGGTCAAATGTTACAACAACTGACCTGGTTACAAAGGTTCATTAGATAGACTGTTACTCAGTTAATAATACATAAAGGAAATGAGACTGTATCTTCAGAAATCATCTCTCAGTGACAGTAGCTTTCTATATGGTGCAGACTGGCACCAGCTCTTTCAGAGTCATCAGTCCTACAAGCAGGGCGCTGGGCTGGCATGCCTGTAGAAGTTGACATTATACCAGCCCTCCTCCTCTGCTCAATACAGAAGCAGCAGTGACAGATGTTAACTCTAGAGAGAGAGAGGTGAAGGTTTGCAGCTGTTTGAGCTTTGTATATAGTCAGGCACTGGTTATAGTCACTTGAACAATCATTCCCAGTTTCCTCCTCCGAAAACGCAGAAAGGCCAGCACAGCACCCCATGTACAGCACAGGTGAGACTGGCACAGCTTCAGAAAGGCTTGTACACAGCTAGCAGCATGCACACCACAATGCTGCAAACGAAACTGGAAGTTATCCAGGACAACATGGAATCTATGCAAAAATAGTCCTGAAATACTCACAGTCAATCCAGGCAAGTCTCTTACACGGATTGCCAGTCATGATAGATCTCTTGATTGGCAGCTCCTCTTTGATTTCTTCTTAAAAACCTGAGGAATTATTATGTTTTTAAAAAATTAAAATATTGCCATGCTCAGGTCAATATGAACTGGAGACCAGCTCCACAGGCCCAGGCAATAGTAAACTGCAGAAGGTTGAGATCAAGATTTTCCTCAAGGAAAATAATATTATAAATGAAAAAGGATAGCTACTCCCCATGTTAAGAAAGGCTGAAGTCAGATTTGACAGGGAGCCCCACACTCAAAAATGGGAAAGTGGAAAATTGGTAATATGGTTTCCCTTCCTTCCCTCTAAATTATCGTAAAAAAGAGCCAAAGTGGAAGTTTCCACACAGATATGCTAGAAAAATGAGTGTGGTGTTTTGGCCTGCTGTCAGCCAGTTGTATTATATTCTATTATTGCTTTGCATTATACCTTACCTTTGCTATAATCCAATTTATGACTAAACCTGGGAGTATCTGAGACGCAATTCTGTGAAGAGATTCATAACTTTGCCTATAAGACTACAAGATGATTCACAAAGAAAAAGAATTACGCGTGTATACATGTATGTCTATGCGGTATAAGGCCCAACTGTGAATAAGACACAACTTGAATAGAAAACAAAACTCCAGACGAAGCAAGGTAGCTTATATTGGCTGAGTGTATTGCTTTGAGACATAGTGTTTTGCCATTTACTTGGTTCTTCTTTTAATAAATAAGATGAATGAATGAGGGATAATTATGAATCACTAACAGGCCAGATGCTAGCTATTGTCATTAATCAGCTTTTCTTATGGGAAAAGCAAAAACGGGATAAAATAATAACCCAAAGACTTAGCCTCCTCCCTCTTTCTTCATTACAGAACTGAACATGCTATTTATTCCCCTCATATGGGCTTAAATACCCATGCAGAAATATATAAACCATTCCACTCTCTGTCCTGCTCATGCAGAAAGACACGAACAGTGTGAAAGGCAGGGAGGACTTTAAAAAAAAACGGAGTCCATTCTGCACCCTAACACCCCAGGCATTGCACAGAAGATGCCCCCCAGCAGCACAACACCTGACTAGCAGGCACGTGGTGTCAGTGCAGTAAGAAGGAGCCCTTGCCACGAGAAGCCACAGCGGACAACGCCCGTGGCGAGCCGCCAGACTTGTGCCATTTCTCTCTCCGGCTGCAGAAATAGTGCCGCAATGCTCTCACGGTAATAACCGAGATGCATTTCAAGCAGCAGCCTGCATCGGAGAACGAATCCCCGGTGCCATCTCATGTTCCAGATGCCCAGGGGTGTGGCAACAGGTTTTCCCTTGCATTAGCCTCCAGCACCACCCCCAGCCGCTTGAACAGCACCTGGACGTGAAATGCTGGCGCCGTATGAAGAGGAGCATTTGAAAGGAAACGAAGTGACTTCCAACAGAAACAGTGAGTTTACCTCAAGTCTTGGAGTTCAGAAACGATGACAGCCGGGATAACCTTCAGCCCAAAGCCTGGATCAAAACAGGTTATTTTCGAAAGGCAAACAAGAGTTCATCTGGGCTCCTCTACCCTTCCGCTCTGGCCGGTGCAAACAACCTGCTAAAACCTTCACCCCGCCACACGCTTTAAGTTTTTAACAGATGCAGCAGCATTTGCCGAGGCCATACGTCCAGCCTGTCCCAACACACAGGAACACCTCGGGAAAGCCCAGGTGCGTTACAGCCCGAGAAGCCGCCCCACGCCACCCGAAGCGCCAAATGACAGATGAAAGGTGCACGGAGGGCTGAGGTGGGCAGCTGCCTTCTGCGGAAACAGGGCAGAGGGTGTCATTGCAAAACCGCAGCAGGGCCTGAGGAAGAGGGGGAGTGCAGGGCAAGGCCTGACCTGCCGCCGGGGCCACCCAGGGTGAGGCGCGGCTATGTCACTCGCCGGTGTTGGCGAGCGGTAGCTGCGCTACGCCCTCACAGCCACCACCTGAGGTAACTGACGTGTCCCCAGATACACTGCATGGAAACGGGCGGGGAAACGAAACCGAGGCCCCTCGGGTGAAGGATTACGGGTCGGCGCCACGCCTCCCGAGCCTGCCCACCAGCGCCGGGGATGGGCGGCCCCCTGCCCTGCGGCGGGGCCTGGGGGGCCGCCGCGCTGGGGACCCCGCCGCTGCCTCTCCCCTCGCAGAGACCCGGCTGCGGAGCCGCCCCCGCCCCGCGGCGCCCCCTGCCGGCGCCGCCGCCCGCCCCAGCGCGGCGGCTTCCGCCCGCCCGCCCTCACCTGCCTCCGGCCGCGCCGCCGCCGCCGCCCGCCGTGAAACGGCGTCGCCGCCGCCCCGCTGTTGACCTGGAGACCGCCCGGTTGCTACGGCACGGCCTCACCCCCCCCACCCCCGCCGGGCCCGCGCCCCAACCCAAAAGTGTGGGAGGAGGAAAAGCGAGAGGGCAGAGCTGCCCCAGGGCGGCAAACAGGCAGGGCGCGGGGGTGGGCGAGGGCTTCTACACGGGACCGCTGTGCGGGAGCGCTGCCCCTGCTGCGGGGAAATGAATGCAGAATAAATTCATTGTCAGCAGACGGCACAACAACGACGTGCATGCATTTCTTCGGGAGCCAAAAATACAGGAGCCAGCTTGGAGAGTCACAGAAATCTATAAATAGTGGATCCAAGTCTTCTGGTCCTGTTAATTCTTTATTTAGACTAAGCCACTGACAATATTTATACTAAGAGCGGCCGCGTGTCCTTTGTTTAAATCAGAGGAATGATACACACTGCCGGGGAATGGCCATGCTCCTGGAGCAGCCTAACTAAAAATTACTCCAGGGTCGTAAAATATACAGAAAATGTGTGTCATAAACCTGAACTCGATATTAAAAAGCTCCTGTTGATGTCAGAGAGCCAGAAACCCAGGTCTGTACATGCAGTATGTGGGCTGTAAATGTTTGTGAGCATAGTTTCCAGCTAAGAAACAGATAGTGCTGAGCTCTGCACTTTCTCTGTTTTGCTTTGGTTTACTATACAATCACAAAGTAATAAAAGATCGGTCGCTTTACAGGATCAACTGATCGGTCTTATCTACGTATTGATGTTGAGATGGAAATACACACCCGCAGGCATGGTCGGGCCGTCCTGCAGCACGCCAAAGCATTGGCTTCAGCTTTCCGAGATGGCTTGGTAAACAGCGATAGGAAAGAAAAGTTCCTTATAAGGCGTGCGGTTGGGATGGGAACGCGGCTTTCTGGAGCTCCAGCTTCTGGTACAGTTGGAATCAAGGGTTTAAAGACTAGCCTAGGCATGGCAAGTCATTTGGGATTGCACAACTGTTCCCCTGAGGTATGGAAAAGGCATTTATTTCTCAGGCATGAAACAGTTTCCCATTATATCATTAAAAATAGTAGGTACTGAATGTTCTCTGGATCCTTTCAGACACCGCGACTGCCATACCACAAGCTTCTTTAGGGACCCGTATTTTGGGAGGGGGGGCTTTTAAAATTTCTCTTGAAAGTGCAAGTGCAATGGATTTATAAGTAGATGCCCAAAAATCAATCTAGTCGATCTCCTGATTTGTTTTGCTGCTTCCAGCAACAGAAGTTTTTTATCAAACACCTAAAATGCCTTAGTCAGGTAGCTTTTTCTGCACTATACAGAACAAGCCCATCTATCCTCATGTGTAAACGTCTGTAAATGTAGTAATTACGAGTTAAAAAAAAGAAAGATTCTATGTGCTGTAACTTTCTATGCAAAGAGTCTGCCAGAAACCTTCACTCTAGGCTTGGCTACGCTAAACAAAACGTGTTGCAAGAAAACATTCCTTACAATGCTTTGAATTGCAGTGCTTGTACAACTGCCTGACAAGCCCAGGGGCAAAGGCTGGCAAATGCAAAGCTACTTCTAGCTCCCACAGGCTTTGTGATCAACTGGTTGTCATCTCTTAGGTAAAGTTCTTAGGAAAATAAGATGCTCTCTGCACATCAAATAAACATCGTTCCTGGTTCACGTGGAAGCCCTGCCTTGGCCGCTGCCCGTCCTGCAACTCGTGCGGAAAACGAGGAATGTGTTCTCCAGATGCTGCCTGCTGAATGAGGCAAGGCTGAATAATTAAGGAAGTGGGGATCCAAGTAACTGGGAAGTGGGAATTCACTCCTTGTACAGGGATGATAAAAATAAATCTTGAGCCATTCTGCCATCTGACCTTTAGGCTGAATGACGAAGTGGTATTGATGGGTGGAAAGCAGGTTATTATGTCATTCACTAGAAAATGTATTGTAACACGGGCCTGAGGTTGCATTAGCAAGCATGATTTTGTCCTGACTCTTACCAATAAATATATTTGATCACTTTTTTTTGTGGCTAAAAATCAGCATTGTCAGCATTTCCTCTCTATTGGTGCTTACAACATGGAACTGTTTGCTTGGTTTTTATGATAATTCTTTTTCAACAAAAATAAAAAGATAATCCACTTTTTTTCTGTCTTCCATTTTTTTAAAAAAAAAAAAACAAAAAAAAMCCMAAAAAAMCAACAATTTTTTTAGCATTTTCCCTTCTTTTTTTAGATAATTAAAACCACACTTAACGTACATTTGCAAAAGTTCTTTATCCATGCAAAACATTGTACATGGTGCATCTAATCTAACTGCAGTTGTATTAAGAAAGAGAGTGTCTCCTGTAGTGATACTATAAGTATATAAGTATCCAGGAGGTAAGGATACTTATGGCACTGATGCTTATGGCTATGATAGTACAAAGAATGGAGCTTCTCCAGGAAGTTTAACGCTGTCACGCATCCTGCCCCGCGGTGTCATGCTTCCTGTTGACTCCCTCTCAAAGAGAGACAGGAATCGGTTGCAAGGGGTAAGGAAGAAAACAAAAGCAATTTGGATTGAAGCTGAGTTAATGCTGTCTTTACGAGACACATTATTCACAGTGATTGTCTAAAAAAAAATGCATACACCTAAAAAACAGTTTATCAGCACAGGCAGAATATAAAAAGCATAAAAAGAAAGCCAAAGAAGTGAAATATTTTAAATACTCCTTTCATGTGTACATTGTTCTCACCGTTCAAGAGCCTCCTAAAAAGATTTTCTTCATAGCATGTCTGCAAAAGTCAGAGGTAAATGAGGTAGCTGTAGAAGAGCTGACCCTGGTATCAGCGGTGGTATAGCGGCACGAGTGTGCTATTTCGCCTGTTCCTGCCTAGAAGACAGGCAAACAAGGCACGACACAGCATTGGGCAGGACAGCTGGATTTAGGGCAGGCTCAATCGCATCTGTATGGCATCGCACTGTACCTTGTACACTTACCAAAGAGAAGTATTTTAAGTTTCTAGATATTCCTTAAATTGTTCCTTCAGTTTTTTAAGAAATTCCTTAAGTTCCGCGTATTGGAAATGTGCAGCCTACAGCCTGTGACTGACGTACAGCTCACAGGCACCTTAGTCTGTCTAATGTGAACTTAGAAAGAAGTCATCACAATCTTGGATGAGGACATAGTAGGGAGGTGGCACGAAATTATAAAATAGGCACTGTGTAGTGGGAAAGTGGAAGAGGAAGGGAGGTGTGGGAAAGGGCAAATGGGGATAAACTAAAACTTCAGGGGGAAAAGCTAGGGACAGAAGGGGGGCTAAGGGGTATATGACCGATGTGCGATGGCAGGGAGAAGCAAGAATTCAAGCTGCAGAAGTGAGATCTGCATTGAAGGCATTGGTACACATAATAGGAAAATCGGGAAGGGATGGACTGGCATGGTGGAAGTAATGCTTATATGGACTTTTTTCCGCTTGCCCCACAATCTGCATAACAAATTGGATGTGCTGGATAGACTGTGAGTCCCATGCTGTAGGAGCAAGSCATGGGAGTGGGAGGCTCATGCCACTGCACATAGGTCTAACCAAACTGTAATAGCTGTAGGACTAAACTGTTAGCCATAGAATAATAACAATAAAAAACTGGGCATCTTCTGTGAATGTCTAGTGCCCATGTTTAAAAATCTACTTTCAGGCCTTGAGGAAAGAGAGTCATGTTTCCAACAGAAGCCAGCAACTGATTGTCTTCAACAGCCTACCCTTGTCTTTTGAGTTGTGTCTCTTCTCTACATAGTCATCCTCTGCTGCTTCCCACAGGGAATCTGCCATGTGCAGTCTTGCAACAAGCGTGGTTGTTGAAGATGCGCATACCATTCTGTGGCTTTTATTTTTCTCTTTTTACTTTTCTTTAGATCTATATTTAACTAGAAGTGTTTCCAAACTGACAGGAGTAAACAGAAACTTCTTCGTCCCTGCAAATTTCTGTCTTCCAGTTACCACATGTAGCATGACCAGGTGCTAATGGAGCTGCGCTTGTCACTGAAGAAGCAATGCTGTTTGGGCCAGTGCATAACAGCTCAATCAGAATTTAAAATTAAAAAAAAATAATAAAAGATAACAGTGCTCCATGACCTTTGTGTTTAAGATAGACACTGCACATCAGGATTTGCCACTCCCTGGTACCCACACAGTGTTTGTGTCTTCTGGAACAGAGGATGAAAGATACAGATGCTGATGATTCCTCACTGCCCTGGGGTGATATTGCCTTACCTGTGTCACACAAATTTCTTTCCAAGTAGCCTGCTTGCACAGGCACAAAAGCATGCTAGCAGGCACCATGCCCGTGCTGGAGAGACTATACTGAAAGGAGGAATATGAGGCATAAGCTGCATGGAAGGACATCCTCTCTTCCTCAGCAAATAAAGGAGAGGCTTTCACAGTTCTTGTTCTTCCTCAAGTCCATCGTCAGTGATGTGCTTCTTCCCCTTTCTGGAGACACTCTTGTTTACACCTTGTCCTCAAACCGAGGGGTTCTTTTTGAGGGGAGTGGGAAGAAGGGAACTGGTTTCTTATTCCAATGAGGAAACGTCTCATTTGCCATGGTATCTCTCTCCATCATCTTCCCATCCCTGCCTTTCCGCCACAGGATGATTCTAGTTAACATGAAGAGAAAGTCCCTGCCTGCTTCCACAAACATCTGCCCGCTAATATCCTTTGGGCTGTGAACCCCCAGCACATGGCATATCCACCCTGGAAGATCTGGAAAGTGCTTTGAACATCATAGGCACTGGTAGTCTAGAAATAGTGTAGTGAGAAATGAGGAAAGCCAGAACAGGTAAAGAGGCTGGGAAGCATATAAAGCAAAAGCAAGAAAGCAAGGGTGGTTTTTTTTTTCCAATGCTGGTACAACAGGCAAATGAAGGAGAGTAAGTTAGCCATTAATGATTCTAATTTAGAAAACACAACGAAGTTCTTAAATGTGAGAACAGTGAGGACCTGGAACAGACTTAAAGCTGGAGTACTGGTGGGACACAAACTGCTTGTAAGATGGAGGTGGATATACAAATGAAACATTGGGGACAAAAGTGACCAAGAAGGTCCTGCCCAGTCATCTATTCTTAGGAGTAGACGTGCAAAAATGCTAAATGCAAGATATAAAATGCTTTGGATTCAAACACTCATTTTACACCAGCATAGAAACACTGAATGTGGACAGACATTTGGGGCACAGCTCATATACACATACAGACAGAAGTTTGTACTGAAGATGTTTGGATTGTTTGGGTGCCAGAAGAGTTCAAAAATCTAACAAACATTCTGCAGAAATGTTTAAAAGCTAGTAAATAGCTTAGCAAGCTGAACACACTAGGATAAGCCAAAGCTAAAAGTTCATTCTTCCAAGGCAAGATGGAGAATGAACTGTTTCTTCCAGTAAGGGAAGGTTTGGCTTATCATAAGCACTAGGGAGCAACAGTGATAAGTCGTGCAGTGGTTTGTGGAAACCAACAGATTCAGTGTTGGGCACTAATAAATGACAATTGTGCAAATGAAGTGAGTGCCATCAAAAACATCGAAATCTTTCTGGCAGGATCTGGTGTGAAAGGGTAGAGAGAGGTCAGGCAAAGTCATCAAGATACACCAGAGTCCCTGGGATTCCAGCCAGGTTGGAGGCAATTTCTTGATAGTATCTAGAGGCTGAATCCAACTCAAAGGACATTCATTTATAATGAAAACAGCCTTTATGAAAGTCACAGTTTTTAATTTATAAATACCTAGAGCCACACTGCATCCATAGTAATCTAGCTGTGCCATGATCCTGCCATTCATATTCAAATGCAGCCATCAATGCATGCACAAGGAATTCTGTTACTGCATTTTATTTTCTTAAGTGCTTGCCAGGGTGTTACATATATTTCTATCATGTTGTCTGCCTTCTACAGACAAATATGCATTCCCTAGAAGTCCTTGTTACAGTGACGAAGCCTATGAGACCAGGGAATGTTGGGAATGCCAGAAAAAAAGACCGCTAATTGTTAAATATTTTTTTAAGAAGTTGTCCATCTTGTATAGCAGATAACAGAGGAACTTCACTGCAACAGCAAATCAAAGTGGGTATGTTAAGATTTCTAATCAAGCCTAGACAAGAGATATTGTAATATTACTGTATTACTGCCAAAACTATAGCAAAGGTGGGGTAAGAGAGGCACCAACTGAGGAAAATAAGTCCAAGTCCCCGAAGCGATGTCTGCTGCAGGTGAAGGTGGCGTGAGGGTGAGCAGGAGGCAGCCACAGATGAAACCAAGCACAGCAGAAGACAGAGGAGGGGAATCCAGAGGAATGGGAGCTGCCCCAAAATATCCCGCTACCGTTCTGCAATGTATATATTATTATGTAACAATAAATTCAACACTTCAATGTAGAAATGAAAAGCCTACATCAGTAAGCTGCTCCAGTATAGACCAGGTTGGGTATTTTACTGTGGACAACTGTGAAAGCAGCTTTTTCCATTTTGGGTAAAGTTGATCTGGACTCATGGGCTCCTCAACCAGCAAACATACAGCAAAGGGCAGTGCATCAGCTTGAAAAATTATTTAAGCTAAGTAGTATTACTTTCTTTCATGTAGAGTATGCTATCGTGGTGTTATCAAAAGAGATAACTGGAGATGAGAATTGCAGGTGGCATGCTGCTGGTCACTTCAGCCCACAGAAAGGGATTTGCCTCACGTGACTTCAGTCATCTATGAAATGGGTGATTAATCAAAGCTAGTCACCTGCCCTCCTTGACAAGCCAGTGGAGAGAGATGGGTAGCCGTCTCCCCATACCCACGTATGCTCTGGCTGCCCAGGCTGAGCACGCCAGCTTGCGCTTCTGCTGAGTAGGAAATGTTCACAGTCTCTCCAACTTTAGAAATGATGTGAGTGACGGGCAGGTGTGGTCACACCAGCGGGCTCAGACCTGTGCGAGTGGCCAAGACAGATGCACCTCTGTGTGTCTCGGTGAGAGAGGAGCCTGCTTTCAGATGCAGCGGTCTGCGCTCCAGCAGCAGAGAGCTTGCCGTTTGCCGTGCTCCCACCGTTCATGTCTGCACCAACCCTGCGTAAGGCAGCAGGGGAGACAGGACCGGCAGCGTGGGTGAGAGCCTTGCAGCTCTGCCGAACCTGAGCTGCTGGGGGTTATGTGCCAAAAGGAAAGGTCTCAAAGCTGACTCCTAAATTTTAAGCTGAGATTGCAAGGCTGGCAGGTAAAAGGGGGAAAAAAGATTTGTTTCATTTTGTAAATGCAGCATCAGTCCAACAACAATCACTGAGAGATGATAAATATCGATCCTGAAAGCAACATTTATACCCAGTCACTGTGTTTATACCGAGACCTGTGTTTTGAACAATAAATGAATCACTCTACATTCATTCATGCTAAGGGTTATTTGGCCGGAAGAAATATATCATAGATGACAATTCTTTACCCAGCAGGATGTACACTGGACAGTTATTTCATATAGAAAAAATATCTAGTGTATAATTTGCAAAATGTAGAAGAATATTTAAGGATTGGCTTTCTCTTCATTGGCAGATATGCAGTCTTTTCACATTATATGAGTTACATCAGGTTCTACAGGAGACATTAAACCTATTAACGCTATATTTTAAAACATTTTACTGTCTTTTAAGAATATAAAATAGATTTGGTGTTGATAAAATCCCACACAACATTTTGATAATACAGGAAAAGAAATGTGTTAAGCAATTAAGACATGTTTTTCACCTTTTAGTTTTCATATGTTTCCGTATTACATTTGTGATGGACATGTTGCTTAGCATATTTTTAGGCAGGACTTTGTGTTCAAATAACTTCAGCTCTCTCTCCTCACTTTAAAGCATTTTAAAATATTTTACTACCACTGAGCTCATTCAGAAGAGATCGGTAACCTCAGTGCGTTGTAATTATTTTTCCAGTCCAAGCACAATTAAGATAATAATTCTCAAGTCTGAATAACTCTTTACAGCATATTTTCATAAATACTCTATGGAGTTATGAAATAATTCATAGATAACAACGTTTATGAAGTACTTGCTGACATTTTAATCCCAGGTTGTCACTACAGGCAGGACATGCCTCTTAGAGATAGCGCAATTGGGACACTGCCCAGGTGATTTACAACTTGGCCCTGGTTCCTCCTGCTGGGATTGTCATGTGATGTCYGTGAAAAGGACAGTGACACACCTCATTCTGTAGTAACCACAAAAGAAGCTGTATTTAGTGACATCTGCACCCATGGTCCTCCAGGTGAGGATTTTGAGTGCACGTGAGTTTAGAACAAGGAAASAGCCAGAGAACTGATGCTGGAGGGGATGTTTTATATCATCAGGGAAGTGCATTTTGCAAGGGCTTTGAAAGGTGATTAATAGCATTAAGGCAAAAAAACCCCAACTTATTACATCCTGATCACGGAACCTGCCGACTAGGCTTTTTGTTTTAATCAGTACCTTTTGTTTCCTTCCACCCTCGCTGCCAGCTTCGTCCCATGGAGCAGGAGCCGGGATGTCTGCTCACGGCTGTCTCGCTGCACGGCTGGCAGGAGGGGCTGATACCGAGCTGAAACTAATTTGCACCCTGCTTTTGGTGCATGGATGCATGGATGTAATTATGCTAATCAGTGGAGTTATGCCCCTCCCACTTTTCCCATCTCTTCCAGCTGCAGTACTTTTATTGTAATTGAAGTAGTAGTATGTCACATTAATTTTAATTTTCCATAATACCCCCCACAGTTGGTGTGTGTCTTCATAACTCAGGGCCCATTTTACAGATGACTCACATAATAGTCAAAGTTATTAATTTATTACAAGACTGCCTGCAATCCCAATTTTTACAGTGTTCCTACATTGCTCACAGACTTAAAATCTGGAGCCACTCATATTACTCATTAGTCGAGCAAAATAATTGGAAGAGTTAGTGTAACTATTGTTTTACAGGGCCCCGGGCCATGGCATTGCATGCTGGAGAGTCAGTGGAGCCTCTTGTCCCATCTGGGTGGCTCGGAGCTTCCCAGCCAGCCTTCGTCCGGGTCAGGAAGCACCTTTCTTCATGAGCAGTCCCACAGGCTGCCACGGAGCGACTCTGAGGTACGCCTCCATGCCACATGAGTCAGGACACCAGAATGTGCCCCTTAGGTGCTAATTAAAGTCCACTTCACGCACAGGAATATACTTCCAATTAACATAGTAGCCCTGGAATGCATTGTGGGATGTGGAGAAGAGCAGAAGCTATTGCAGAAAAAAAGTAATTGGAGCGTTTAAATGACAGGGCCCTCGTGATTACTCTATGTCGTCGTATGAATTATCCCACAATAACCCAGCTCCAGGTTCCAAAACAGATGCTCACATGAAGGTTCTTCCAGGACTTCCAAGAGCTGGGCTTCTCAGCAGTCCAAAAATCTGAGGAAATCAGGCTTTTTTGGTTTCCTCGCTCTTGAGTTTCCCACGTCACAGCATGGTCAAGAGCCAGAGCTATTGGCTGTTCAAAGAYCTCGAGGAAGAATTTGTAAAGGACAAACAAATATGCCATTCAGAATGCTGTCCTGGAAAAAAATCAAAAAATCTCCTTCCATGGGAAATCTCAAAGTTTATTTTTTTGTTTTGGAATGACTTTTTATTTTAGAATTTCACTTGGAATAGAGATTCGAAGAGTCTGCCAATTCAAGTATCAGTTGTGATTCAGCTGTTACTCATCCATAAAATTAATAACTTTACGTCCTGTTTCTTAATTCATAGAAGTTTATCATCAATTCATCATTATCCTTCCTCGTCCTTCCTCAAATACTATCCAAAGCACTATTCAGGARAGAAATAAGGAGGAGGAGAGAGTCTATCTGAAAGACTGTGCCCAGGATGTTTATTTTTCTACAGAGAGCTAGTATATTTTGCTTTTTATTCTGCTTTGCTTTAGGAAACACTGTAACAAGCCCGTCCACCATTTTGCACCTAAAAGCTGTGAATTCTGTACCAAAGATCCACTTCAACAAGAAAACCTGTGCCATCAAGTGGTCCCTGGTGTGCCCAGGACATTTGCAAGCAATAATCACATCAGACTCCATTTCCTGCAGCTACCTACATTGGCTTCAAAAGCACTTAAATTCTGTCTGTCTTGCAGTGGTCTTGCAATGAATATTTATATAAAGCTGTGATTGCACACTGTGTCCACAGTTTGTGGTCTGTGCCAGCAAAATAAAGGGTCTCAACACCAAAGAAGGTTTTGAGTTTAGGCATAAGGGCGAGCACAAAAAGCAGTTTAAGATGTAGCCACCTAGCAAAAGGGTGTTGGCACTTACTGTTCATATTCTTTTTGCTAAATCATTTACTTTTACAGGTATTTAAACAAGCACATGGTGACAGGTAGACAACAACTTTTGGGTACCTTTGTGTTTCTGATATTGTCATCATGTGACAACGGTAAACATAGAAAATGCTGTTGCCTCCAACAGCAAACGAGGAGCTCTTTGAGTAAGGTGCTACAGAAAGCTCTCCCTCTTTTGACTTCTTGGTAAAGAGTCCTCCCAGAGACTCCATCAGCCTTCCCCTTTCAGGTCTTCCCAGCGCAGACTGAAGAAACAGAACAAATCTCACTGCTGTAACAGCSCCCATTCCACTTTTGGACACAAAGTATAAACATGCAGCACCAGAATCTTGCCAAAAAGTATCTGGTTTTGAAAAATATTACCAGCATCCTGGAAACCAGAAGCCAGGATGTGTTGGGTAAACATGTTGAACTGAGGGATCATGACTGACGGGCTGAATGAGAACAGCCCATGAGCCAAGAGCAAGATAGAAGCACGTTTCGCTCCCTCTGCAGACCACATACTTGGATGGAACTGCACGTGTAGCAAGTAAAATAGGATTATTTTGCACTGCTCCAACAGAGTCTTCTCTTTCGGTTATTTTGATACTACATTTGCTTTGGTTTACCTTGTCCTGTGATTTCCATCACTCTGAAGAAATTAATACTTGGAATACAGAACTATATAATCAGAATTTTCTGGGAAAGGAAGAGATGGAGGCAGCTGGCAGAGGAGGGCTAATGTTTTTGACAGACAGAAAAAGCAGAAATCAGCACAGTTTACTAGCATCTTCAGGTACGTCACTATTCTGATTCAGGAAAGGGCACACTTCATTTCTTCCTCCCTGTTGTTGCTTGTTATTCAGTAAAATATGCTTGTAATAACAAAAAAAGTCCTCAGCATGTGCTTCACTAAGTGTATACATGAATCCCTTCAGCACATATGTAAAAACTTTCCAAATAGAGATGGACTTTTCTTAAACAGATCTGTGAGAGGAAAAGTCACTGTAATTCCATACATGAAATTTAGTTAGTCTGAAAAAACAACCTGGAGTGACAATAAGGATTTCTCTGTCTCCGAAAGGAACTCAGACTTTCTCCACTGTATTTTTCACACCCTGTTCCTTTTAAAGTCAAATCCCAGTGTCTTGTCTGCACTACAGAAGAGTAAATGTTTAACTTGTCAATATATAGTAGTGATAAACAACCAACTTTGTAATTTAGTTGGTAATAAAAGATGAAAGTTGAGCCTTTCACTTTTCCTAATTTACCTTTTTGGGGGTCAACTGCTACTGCGAGCATTCATTCTAGGTATGCAAAGGATCCAAACTTTTACTGAAAGAGAGTGTGTTATTTTTCTGGTTGAAGATTAACTCAGTCATAAGCTCTTTCTTCCCTGAGAGAAATAGCTTTCAGATTTTTGAAAACATGCGAAATAAAGGTCAGGAGCTATTCTTCTATGTGAACACCTGCTTTACTTTTCCTGAAGCTAAAGATTATTTTGCTCTGTAAGAAGAAAGTATTCTTTGTTGTGACAGCCATATATATATAGCATTTAAATAATTTTGATTTGATTTAAGTTTGATTGTAATTTTGATTTGATTTGATTACTCAAATCAAAATTTGAGTAATTGTTATCTTTTTCATTGCATGTTTTCCTTTCTCACAGATATGTTTGGTAAATACATAAACATGCTGTAGTTTAAAATAGAAAAGCAGGCTGTTACTTCATACTTCTGCATATATAAAAATAACATTATATGCATGGCCTGGTGTATAGCTTGGCTGGTGCTAACGTTCAGAAAAAACAATGCACAGGCAAACACGTGATGTACATGCAGGTGCAATTCAGACATTATTTTTCAGCTGATTGTTGTTGACACCACATAGGAAGGAAAAGAAAGAGCATGAGGACATTTCTATGCAGATCACCCAATCCCTCTGTGTTTCTCAGTCCCTCTCATTAACACGGAATGAAACACACTTACATTCATCTCAGGCTGATGTCAGATTTACTCTCCAGTTAATATTTGCAAGGCACAGTAAAATGGAATATGCTAGACTAGGGGACTGTAGAATATTCTTATTTATTCTTTGCCACATCTGTGGCAGCCTTTTGGAAAACTATTCATTGAATTATGCATTTATAATTAAATGGTTATTAATTACAATGGTATAGACCTGCATGTTCTCTTTTGTTATATTTTTGTAGAAATGTGAAAAAAACATGTCTTATTTTTTACTATTTCCTTTTCCATTGATGTTAATGTTAATGGTTTTCTTATGCTATTACTCTCTCTCATCTCCATATACTCAGTAAAACTAACACAAAAATGCACAGCTCTGGGAATTAATACTGATAACTAAGCCCCCATAAAAACACTTCTCAGGCAAAACTTTAAGGAGTGCAGTAATAGGTTCATTTAGCAAATACCTCTGAAACTTCCCAGATATTATTATTAAGATGTTATTACATTTTTAAGCTAGCTAAAATTCACTTGTGTGCTCTTTGCTGCTGTCCCTTTTGATTTYTTTTTAATAATGCATGCTCAATCTATATCAGACCTATAGAAGTGATAAAAGAAAGCTTTAGAAGAGGTTAGCATCTGAGAACGAAGAACCTAACTATTACAAACACACAATGCATATTATCTATTCCTGAAAACCTGCCTAGTTGATCAGTCTGCTGAAAAACATGTGAAAATATAAACGGGATTGACCGCCAGCATCCTCATGACACGGAATAACAGCTATAAGATATGCAAGAGTCTGCTCTGACTAAGGCATTGTGTTTGGAAGATGATTCCTGGTTTAATTTTGAGAGGGGAAGCTGGGTCCACAGCCCATTTCATTATACTGTTATGAGCAGTTCACTGCTCTTTATTCTTTACAGAGTTTGTCCTCTACCACCATTGGTTTCACAAATGGAGGGCTGTAGGAACTGCGTTCATTTCTGAGACTCACTACTGCGGGCAGGCGAAAATGAGGGCCGATAGAAACTGCTGGAGAAAATGGCCAAGATGTAGCAATCTAATAGATTTTATATAAAAAATAACTTGCCACTTAAGAGCTCCGGCTTTTGGCATTGGTGAAAGTGCRAGGTGATTATAGCTCTGTTATGGCAGAGATCTTCCCCTCTTAGTACTCCCAGGTTACCATTCAGCGCTTTCCATACCTGCAGTGCTGCGCAAATTACCATCCTTTGCTAGGAAGTTCCTTTCATTTGCATCAAATTAGGTCATTGCCCAGTTGCCTTTCCCACAAGCACAGGAAAATGCATAGATGCTTAGAAAAAGAGAGAAAGGACACTTCCCGTTTCCCAAAGAAGCAGAGGCGGGCAAGTAAAACATCTGAGAAATGACACTAAGCATAAAACAATCCTGCTTTTCTACTTTTAACATGTTTTCTTATTCCCACTGATCTGCACTGCTGCTCAAAAGATAATCCCGCTCAGTATAAGTATAACCACAGAACCAATCGAAGACAACAAAATATATACAGCTGCATATTAAAAATGACAGGCAGAGCAAATTAAGCCATAATTAAAGCACAGCATAGCCTCACAAAGGTGGCTTTGTACATTAATATGGGCGAGAAAGCGGCTACGGTGGCGGCTGCTCGCATCCCTCTGCCGCCGGCTTGCGCCRGGCGCCTCCGCCGCCTGCCAAAGCCCTGGGTGTCAAGGCGGTGTCAGAGGCAGGAGTGTAGAGTCCCAAATAACACTTAGCTCCTAATCTTGCCAAAGGGCTTTACAAACATGAAGCTAATCTCACGGCAGCATGGGGAGGTAGGTGTTATCTCCTTCTGCCCAAAGTCAAATGACTTGTGCRGCCACACATGGAGTCACCAGGGCAGGGCCAGAGAGAGAATACAGAAATAGCTGATTTTTTTGCCTTATCCTAATTGCTCTCTATTGAAACCAGCCCTAACTGCAGACCCCATTTCTCTCCTCAAAAACTGAATGGCAAAATTTGCCCTGAATGCTGTGAATGCCAGACAGTTCTTTAAACGCAGCCCCTTCAATCCAACACTGAGGAACATCTAGCATTTAAGGATTATTTTATTGCCAGTGAGGGCTTTTTGCCTACTACGGCTTCAGCCAGCCTTTCCACCTCAGATTGTAAAACTGCATTCATGTGACTATCCGAAACTGGCAGTGGCACAAGCTAGTTTTACAAATCAGAAAAACCTATTTTCCAGCTATTTTTGCCAAGCAGTGAAGAAAGTCCACCAGCAGCAAAATGGCTGCTTATGTAACCAGCCTCAGTTAACTGGGCCTGGGTGTACATATTATTATTTTTAAATATTTAATTAATGTTTATAGGAACCTCCCACAGGTTCTTAATGCTCCGTGTTGCACTTGAGTTGCCCTTCGTAGATGAGACTCTAAAAGAACAAGCCTTGTACACGTTTTGGAGAGGGGGAGACTGTCAAAGGCAAAAAACCCTGTATCACAGTTTCTTACGCTTTTAAGGTAGCTCCTGTTTTACAAGCGCCTCCCTCAACCTATTAAACAGCAGCTGTTTTCTTACAGGCACCACAGCAGAAGAGGGTCTTGAAAATGCATTACAGGAAGATGAGGTGACCTCGGGGGGCTTCTATCATGCAGAACAGGATGCCACGGAGGAACGTGTTATGGAGGGAGAGGAGAGAATAAGGTATCATCACAGATATCACAGATAAAAGGGCTGCAAGAAATGTAACCTACTGACATTGAATCTTAATCTTCCTGACAGGTGTTTGCCTAGTAAGACACGAAGATTTGTTGATTTTCAGTTCAGTTTAGAGTTGGTGAGGTCTTCTTAACACAAGCTGTAGGACCTGCTTGAATTAATGCATTCCTCAGCCCCGTAGCTGTAGCCGAAGCAGAAAATATCTCTTGGAAAAGTCTTTCACTTGGATTTTGAAGTTACTTGTGAAAGAGAAGCAATCTTTGGCAAATTGTCCAGGGGTTATTTTCCTTCCCTTAGGACAGTTTAAAAGATCTATTGGGACGACTCTGGGAAGCTTGCGTTGTCCTTTAAACTTGGTTTTCACACTGCGTCCTCCTTCTTGCTTATTACTCTAATGGCATTTTCATAAACATTGCATTTCTCTCTGCATATTCTCAGCCTGTAAAGACCTGTGCTGCGCAAACTACCTAACTGTCATAAATGACAGGACTGCAGCTGAAGACAGCAGCGATAACATCAGGCTCTGCATACGGAGTCCTATTTTTAAATTGTTGTTTTGCTGAGAGGGGAGGGGGTTTCCTCTAAGTGTAATGAAGTGGTAGTTGGCTGCATGCTACAAATAATTTCTCATGCAAATTTTACCCAAGGTTGTGCTTAAGGTTCTCTTATAGCCTTGAATGGAGAAAATAAAGTCATCCATACCAAGCTTCCCAAGACCTTATTATGCCACTCAAGAAACAGTGGGAAACAATACTCTAAAATAATGTTCAGTTTCATCATTGAATCTTTCTGATAAATGCAATGAGGATTCAGTCATTCATTATTTACTCCAAAAGTGGATTAAAATGTGCCCACCACTGAAATCAAAACAAAGCTTTTAAGCTAATCTCAGTAATAAACAGTCCAGCCATTTCTTTCAGGTCTAAAAATATATGTTCTGCAGTCAAAAAAATTATTATAAAAGTTAATTAGCTCAGTACAGTTAATTGATGTGTTCTGTAGCATCCTTAGAATTTAAATTCTGTAATTTTAAGTCATAAATTAAATAAAATTAAGAAACATTTTAATTCTTAATCCCATTAAACATGCACTGTATTTTAAGCATGAGGGAGCCTGAAATTCACAGTAGACATTTAATGAATAACCTGATCTGGAAGATATAATTTGTCATAGCCACAGAAAGAGCTTGGTAAAAACCAAGCCTGACAAGTTAATTAAATAAGTCTGAATATACTGGATGGTAAGAACATTTGCCAGCATTTATGTATTGGGTTTTTGCTTTAAAATTTATTTTGGCATATAGAAAAAAATAAAGACAAATAAGAAAATCTACAGCATACGGAATTACAAATCTTGACAAAAAATGTATTTAAATATTTAATGCCTACTGGATGCAACTCTTCATGCTTTTTAAAAGCTGATTTAAAAGCTTTCACAAATAGCTTGGCCTTACAACCCTTTAACCTGATGAGTCATTCCAGATCATGCTAAAGCTTACTCATGAGGAAGAATGTAATTTTTGGATCCTTAGCTTCTGACGTCACAAATTATGATGCAAACTTTATTACCATGAGTGAGAAAACTAAGTGCAGTATCAGGGTGCTGGAATCTCTTGCTGGAAGAGACGGAGCTCTTGTTCTCCTTCACGGGTAGCTTGTGCTCCCTGCTGACTACCACCTCCATCCACGTGAAAAGCTGCTTAAGTGGATCAAGTGCTTGCAAGACCCAGCCATAAGTGTGCTGTCTCCTAAAGGACCTAGTCCAGCAGCGTGCTGAGTCTTCTCCAAACTGGCTATGCACCTCCAAACTTGCACAAAGTTTTTATTTTAGAGGGCTGGCATTGCCAGTGACTGCCTTCCAAAAAATGAAATCCTTGCCTTCACAAAGATCATGAGATGCTTATGTCTCTCTCTGCCCCCTCCCTCCCTCCCTACTGATAGACTGATACACATGGATGCACCCATCCATACCATATATACTGTCGTGGTTTAACCCCAGCCAGTAACTAAGCACCACCCAGCCGCTCACTCACTCCCCCCACAGAGGGATGGGGGAGAGAATCGGAAGAGTAAAAGTGAGAAAACTCGTGGGTTGAGATAAAGACAGTTTAATAGGGAAAGCAAAAGCTGCGCACGCAAGCAAAGCAAAACRAGGAATTCATTCACTACTTCCCATGGGCAGGCAGGCGTTCAGCCATCCCCAGGAAAGCAGGGCTCCATCACGCATAACGGTGACTTTGGAAGACAAACGCCATCACTCCGAACGTCCCCCCTTCCTTCTTCTTCCCCCAGCTTTATGTGCTGAGCATGACGTCATATGGTATGGAATACCCCATTGGCCAGTTGGGTCAGCTGTCCTGGCTATGCTCCCTCCCAGCTTCTCGTGCACCTGGCAGAGCATGGGAAGCTGAAAAGTCCTTGACTAGTGTAAGCACTGCTTAGCAACAACTACAACATCAGTGTGTTATCAACATTATTCTCATACTAAATCCAAAACACAGCACTATACCAACTACTAGGAAGAAAATTAACTCTATCCCAGCCGAAACCAGGACATATACATATACCTATGGGTGTATGGGTGTATGCATGTGTATGTATATACACATTAAAGGTGGGTTTGTTTGCTTTCTCTTTTTTCAGGATTCAGGAAGCCTGCAGTTTCAAATACTTCCATGATGGCTGCCAGCATCGTCCTTTGACAGGAGGGGAAGGACAAGAGGGAAGAATCTCTTAAAATCCCATGGCTCAGGAAGCTGGGATTCAAGATAAAACCTTGTYACTCACAAAGAACCTGTGAATATTGGCAGTGACTGAACCAAGCCCAGAGTACAAGTTTCCCATTTTGAATTTATGTTATTTTGAGGTACATTTTTGCTACTACAAAAGAGCAGCTAATAAGAAACTTGGTRTTTCTGTGACATTAAGGAACTGTCATCATTTAAGTATTATTGATCTTTCAGAGTAATAATTGACTACCAGCTATTTCACCAAAAATTATATTTTGGTGCAATTGCAGGTACAGGTTTGACCCCTGGCTGGTGGTTTGTTGCYGTACAGCAAAAGGTATGTTTTGTAGGAGTTGTCCCAAGTCAATCTCCTGACACCAGAAAAGCTGCRTCTCTAGAAGAACCACATGGCCATAAAACCTCCCTGCAGCTGTTGCCTTTGCAGTGGACCCTGTCCAGATCCTCCCTCCCAGGACGGAGAACGTAACAGAAGATATATTGCAGCCTGGGACGCTCTATTCTATAGATAATTTTTCTGCTGGGATCAAAGCTGACGGTGAACTCCAATTCCTTTTCATGCTCTTTCCTTGTAATAGCTCCCTGATTGCAGATGAGGGGTCTTCATACTGTTTCGGAGGACAGACTACACTGCTGGGGAGATGAGTGGTACTTTCTCCGCTCACACATACACTCCCAAGGCAGAGCATTTACCCCCRCTTTTCCACCACATAAGAACTAGGGGCTGTGTTAGTAAATAAAGCAAGCACTGAGACTGGAATGGGAGGTTAATCATCCTGCTGGAAAGTCAGCAGTTTTAGTCATGGTGTAAAATCTCCCGTGACGGCATTCCTTTCTGAAACCCGATCCCGGAGAGAACAGCTTACAGACCTGAAGAGATGCCAGGCAATGATCTACAGCCCTGGCCTTCCTGAAATGTATTCCTCCCCAGCATCTGTAAGCTGTCAAGTCATCCTGTGTAGTCCTCACGTATGTGTAATACATCCTTGAGCCATGACTTTTCTCCTGTGGTTCAAAGCCATGTTTTCATGTGGCTCTGAGTGCTTTAACTATGCGCAACATTGGGATACAGGTCCAAACAAAATAATTTTATATCGGCTTCCCTKTTTTTAGAGGATAGCTTATGTCCTGCTTTGCCGAGTGAACGGAAATGTTTGGGAATTGCCCCCAACAAACTTCTTGTAAGCTGGAAGTCTGAATGCTACAGCTAAATCTGGGCAATCACATGATTATGAGCGTAATCAGGACCGTACATCTGAAGGATGTCTTCAGCAGTTTCCGGGAAGTTTGGATCTGTCACAAGAATTGCAAAATTTTTTAAAACTGAGTACTCTTTTTGTTCAAACCTGTTATTACATACAGTAAAATTGTTTCTAGCTAAATAAATCTATAAACCTTTAATGATTTGGGGGCTTTTCTTCCAGATTTTGGAACCGGGGGTGGGGGAAGGAGGGAGAGAGAGGACTTCTCCTTGGAAACTTAGGCATTTAGACTTTTACCAGCATTAATCTGATTCCCAAAGAAATCGTAGCCTAAATCATAAATCAACTAAAGTAAATGAAGATAATCATCAAAAGATCTCATAAGAGATTCCGGTGCTGAAATGTTCAGTCTGTTTAGAGTTTGGGATGGATGTACCATGTTTAGGACTTTTAGCCAACCTCTGGAAATAATGTGCACTTTTTCCATTTGAGCTGTTATGCCACAAATTCGATCTCACCGTTCCAATCACAAGTTTCACAGAGAGCAAAGCAGCGCTCAGAAACAGAGGACAGCTCTTCTGCATGGGATCTGGCTGGTTGCATATAGGAAAGGCATGACTGTCTCCAGGTGCCTTATTTCCTGGATAAAGTTGGACAAAAATGTAATTACTTCTGTGACTTTATCAAATGTTTCAAAAGGATCTCTTAGGGTAGTACTGCTTATAATAGCATCCTGAAATGCCAGCTGAAGGCACTGCTGCTAGCAAGGAATATCTGTAGCTCATGGTTCCTTCTTTTACAGTCTGGTTACCAAACCCAATACTGAACCTGCTGTGGTTTCCCACAGTTGTTGATCCTAGGATCTAGACGTAAGGTATACCTTTAATTACTGATATAATTATTTCCACCAATGTATGGGTTACGTTGTAGAATCCCATAAACTACATAATTGCCTACAGGTAGCATTCATGTCATTATCCATGTATCATAGGCACAAAACCACATGCTCTTTATTGAAGAAGTCTTTACTGTCATTTCTGTACACTCCTCTACAGAAATTTTCCTGGAAATACCCTTCAAGATTTAAACAGGTACAACTTTTATTTGCTGGCTTTTTCTTGACTTCACATGGAACCAGCATGGACTGCCTCATCTAACAGCAAAGCTCAGCCCTTACAACCAGCATACTTCCTGCTCCACATTAATTCTCTTGTCTCCATCAGGCATTAGAGGTGGCTTGTCAGAGGTAGGATCATTCTGGGTTGCAATGATAATTCAGGGAATTTTCAGCACACAATGATATTAGATTTTTTTTCCTGCTAAAACAGACAGTGAGAGGTCACCTTACATTCAAGGTTGCCCTACACGTTGTTAAATATGGCACTCTGTCTGCAAGAAAATCAGCTAATTAAAACTGCAGACAGTTTTCTACTGAAGAGCATATTTTCAGTTTGATCAGCATGATGGCCTCCCAGGACAGATAACATATACTACTTGGTATTTACATTAGGATCTTCCCTTCCTCCTTCTGAGATACTGAAAACTTCACGTCTACAACATTCTCTGTAGTCTTTGAGAATTATTTACAGATGACAGGAAGGGATCTGGTGGCCTCTCATATTTGTCTTGAGTCTTTTCCAATTAAAGAACTCAGGCAGCATGAAAACTTCAGCTGTATCTGCTTAGTCAAAAGAAGCCCGTAACCAAAAGCTGTTCAGCAGTCAAGCACAAAAAGCGATGGGACAATGGAGATATGGAAAATCATCAGAGGAAGATGAGCAGAAAGCACAACTTTGTTTTCCAATTTATACCTAGGAAAAGTCTGATGCTGTGGTTGGTGATGAAATGCTCATTGACCCAGGTATTAGCAGAGATTGCTCAGTAGAATAGCCAGAAAATGTTGATCTCCCTGTTGTAGCTGCTATCCTTTCCTCCACTTCAAATAGYTGCATTTAAGTGATCTCTTTTAGCATTTTTAAAATATAGGTGGTTTTGTTCTTCATTCCTGGCTTCATAGGAATGGGCACTGGGATTATCAGGTGCGATGGGATCAGGGCTGAAGGCTGCCAAAGGACCATCTCCCTCCGCGAAAGGAAAGCATTGGAGTCACACAGCAGGGACAGGAGGTGCAGCATCGCAGCCCCAGAGGAACGACAGATGGCTGGGCAGATCTCAGATATCTTTGGCAATGGGGGATCAATAACTCTCACGCTCAGAACGATGGAAAAAAATTAAGAAAACTGGCCTTCCTTCAGCAAGAAGGAGACAGGCACAGATAGAGGGATCTCGGCCACGTGTCCAGTATTTCTATTCATGAGCCCAGAAGGCCCTGCTTGCTAAGCAATTTCCCCTTCAGGGAAAGAAAAAAGGCAGAGCCTTCTGCATAGAGCCTATTAGACCACACTTACTGTTTAGTGCCATCTGATACCCTGGGAGAAGGAGAAAGAATTCAAATATCTGAAACCATTAGAGTGAGGACTGTACAAGAGAACAACTAAGTTATCAGGTGATGGCACGTGCTATAATTGCTAGATCGTATGGAAATTACATTCAGCAGCTGTTATTTTACCAGCATTACTAACTCTAGTTCCCCCACAGACATAAATGAATAAAAAATCTGTCTGCTGCCTACAAATCTGAGATCACAAGCCATGGGCCTCAGAAAGGACTGTTGCCCTAAATGTCTGCATTTTATTACAGTGGTAGATATACACCATAAATAAAATGAACTAAAATATTCATTTGCTTGGTAACTAAAACAAATTTCCCCACCCATCAATATGCTCCTCAAAGTATGAAAAATGTGGACTGATGTCAAGTGAGTCACAGAAATAATAAAATAATGCTGTTTATCTTTACAGGTCAGCTGTTGTGCTATATGAAAGTCATTCTACATTTCAGAGCTTATAAAGGTAAATGAGATTGTACTGCCACAGTAAGAAATTATTCTGGGCCTTTCTTTTCTGTGAAGAATTTAAAAAAAAAAAAAAAAAAAAA
>JAYKAV010000112.1:3154501-3529634 GCA_035582835.1 Phoebastria nigripes
AAAAAAAACATTACATACGATTCTAATGTTAATCTTCATAAGAACATCTATTTTACTTGAGACAAAATCTTAAACAAATGTTTTATTGCAAAGGTATTGGTAACTCACCTGGATCAGCACCTTAGATTAACCTACTAATCTTTGACCACACAGCAACCATAAACCAAATTGGCAGAGGTATACATCAATATTCTTTCACTCTGACAACGAGGACAAGACAGGTTGGCAAACTTCCTCGGTTGCTGTCCGTTTACCAAGAAAAGTATATTAGCAGCAGGCCTGGCCACCTAAAAGCAGGACTCTGCAGGTCTAGGTCCCAGTTCAAGGGCCAGATTCAGGCTCAGCAGAGTCTTGCGAGTCTCTCGTCGTTGCCTTGACTTGACTTAAGCCTTCCTCTGCACAAAAACTGTGCCTGGCTTTAACTCAACCATTACCTTTCTGGCAGCTCAGTTGCCTCTAGGTTGCAGCCCCCAGTCCCTGCTCTCTCCTAGATAGGTGAGGAAATAAGTAGTTTAAAATTATTAGGCCACACAGCACCTCCTCCAAAAGATGGTGCTGTGTTTTATTAATAACATGCTATGCAGCTTTATACTGTAATTGCTACCTCTGAGCCAGCAACGGTAAAGGAAGGCAATGCTGCTCTCTGTGCTGGACATGTTACTGCCTTTCCCTGGTAGCCTTTGCGTACTTTGCACCTGCGGCAGTGGGCTCAAAACAGAAAAAGCATTTCTTCTAAGAAGAAATTTGTTGGCCTTGAGTAGGAGGGCTTTCCAGTCACTGAGCTAATACTCTCTGAGGGTAAAGGGAAAGCAGGACAGCATCTTGACAGTGCTTCTGGGTGGCAAGGTCAAAGACTTTTGCCACAATTTTTAATACGTAGGCTATGCATCTTGCAAAGCAGAGTCTTATAAAACTTTTCTTGAAGTGCAGGAGGAAAAAAACAGAAACATGGCTCCTTGGAAATGCTGAATAAACAGCAAACCAAAAAGCAGCAATAGGGCAACCTCCACAGAGGCAGTTATTTGCATTGAGGAAGCTTTTGTTGGGGGTTTCCCTCTACTCCTGGTCAGAAAATGGTTTAGGTGAGGCAGAACTTCATGTATTGAATTCAGAATGAGTGATACAGGGAGGCTGCGTGCCCAGGGGGAGGCCATCAGAAAATCTTGTATTAACATTTACTTTGAAAAGAGTTTGCACAAAGGCAACTCATAGTTTGTTAGCTGAGGAAGATAATGTCACTGATAATGCCATGGACAGTCTACCGAGCTATAAACCCTGAGACAGAAATTCAGGGTGTTTTTTTAAAGGTATCAGCTGTGAATTCCCAGCCTCAGGGTGAGTCATTTAGACTAGATGCAGCATTTCAAGGAATCATTTCTAGTGAAGTGACTAAAGAGTTGGAGGAGGCCCAAGTGCATTGCATTCAGAGGCATCCCCTGGGTCAGATGAAAGAAGCTGTTTCTTAAGGGGGCCTCAGGCCAGATGGTATTTGCAGATGACGTAAAGACAAAGGCCAAAGGAGGTGGAGTTGCCCAAATGGAGGGAAGCCTCATCCAGGGAAGCAGGAGCTGCAGAGATGTCGGCACACAATGACCAGAGCAACACATGTGAAGAGCTGTCCAGGCACCTGCTGCTCTCTGCAGAAATCAACAGCTGAAAAGGTTGTGATGTGGTGAAAATATGATCCACGAAAAATACTTAGGAGCTGAAAGGGAAGAAAACATACTGCCAGAATAACACTGGGAGCTACTAATGACTGGCTGATGCAGACACCAAAAGAAATTCATCTCCCATCAAATTTGGTGTGTGTGAAAACTCAGTGGATTATGTTGTGTGATCAGTATTTCTATTGCTATTGTACTGAGAGTCACCCTCATCTAGGGACCCTGGAGGGGTTCTGGGCTACTGAAGCGAGTGAATGTGCTCTGGAGCAGAACTGAACCCCACCACAGAAAGCTGGCAGGAAGAGACATGGCTCCAGGAAGTTCTCCAGGCTTCAGGTGCTTCTAGAATGAGTATGGAGTGACAATGATTAATTGCTCCCCATGATAGCTCTAAACTAGGTCATTGTGCAATAGAACGCCTTAGTGAACCTGTTGGAGTATTTGAAACTACAGCTGTGCTGTCAGGTTTTCTCCTTGTCAGAATGCTGCCTCATCCTGATGATGATGCCACATGGCATCAAAAGTTGAGCTCTAATAAGAACAAAAAATGTGATTGACGTTACCAGACCTTAAGGACAATAGCCAAACGTTTCACAGCATGTCATGGCAAAGAAGTGTGAAACATCCCACTTTGTCTAGAAATTAGGGAAACATTCACAGAAGACAAAGAATAGAAGCTAATGCTCTAATACAACCCATTTCCCTTAAATTTGCAAGGATTTGAGCAATGCAATGGGTGTAGTATGAGGTGACATACCACAATGTGCCCTTGCATCTTTTTTTTTTCTTGTCACGGTGGATAAATGTGAGGGATTACATTGGGTGGTGGAAAATGGCCTGACCGCATCTACATAATCTTGAACTTCCCATACTGTGACTATTAAAGAAAAAAAAAACACTCTCAACGACTTCCCCAGCGGCTGAGTCAAAGCTTTGCAATAACTATGAGAAATGCAATTCAAAATAGCGGCACACTTTCCTGCAGTCAAGAGCAGAATGTCTTATTGGTTTTGACTGGGAGTCTGGGTCATCCAATTACATTGACACTGACAAATTAAGACAGAGCACAAACCACTGCAAGTTCTGCAGAGTACTTTTCATATTCATGCATACGCCAGAGAGATTTCAAAGGATGATAAATTATCTAACTCAAGATATGAAAACTGAAGACACCCAGGAAAACCCACAGGGGGAAGATCCAGCCCAGCCCAAAAGATCTCCAAAGCTTTTTTAGAAGATTAGTTAACAAGGTTTAACTCGCTGGAGATGTCATTGGCTTCTGCACTGAAGCCTTCAAGAGACAGATTGCACGCAATGGATGGGCCTGGTCGGCAGAACAAACATTTTTGTCTCACCGTGTGCTGGTTTCAGCTGGGATAGAGTTAATTTTCTTCCTAGTAGTTGGTATAGTGCTGTGTTTTGGATTTACTATGTGAAACACAGTGATGTTTTAGTTGTTGCTAAGTAGTGTTTACACTACTCAAGGACTTTTCAGCTTCCCATGCTCTGCCAGGTGCACATGAAGCTGGGAGGGAGCAGAGCCAGGACAGCTGACCCAACTGGCCAACGGGGTATTCCATATCATATGACATCATGGTCAGCACATGAAGCTGGGAGAAGAAGAAGGAAGGGGGGACTTTCAGAGTGATGGCGTTTGTCTTCCAAAGTCACTGTTATGCGTGATGGAGCCCTGCTTTCCTGGGGATGGCTGAACATCTGCCTGCCGATGGGAAGTAGTGAATGAATTCCTTGTTTTGCTTTGCTTGCGTGCGCAGCTTTTGCTTTCCCTATTAAACTGTCTTTATCTCAACCCACGAGTTTTCTCACTTTTACTCTTCCGATTCTCTCCCCCATCCCTCTGTGGGGGGAGTGAGTGAGCGGCTGTGTGGTGCTTAGTTGCCGGCTGGGGTTAAACCACGACACACTGATAATCTAGAATGAAGAATGTGGGGTATCCCCCAGACTTGAGCAGGCAGTCTCACGCTGGAGCCTGCGAGGACTGGTGGGCTTTCTGCAACCACGGAGATCACAGCAGTGATCAAACTGCTAATGCTTTCAAATTCTTGCTAAACAAAATAGGGAAAAGTTGCAGAGAGCACCTGGCAGTGATGCTGTATGGCTGTCTTAGTGGTAAATTGCTGTGTTTGTATTATATTATGCTTTTTGTGTTTGATGGGTGAGGAAAGGCAAATGGAAGTTGGGCCAGAGCTTTTACTCAGAGTCCTCCTCTAAGTCTTAGGCTTCTATGTGTGAACGATAAAACAACCTGGTAGAAGACAGCTTTACATAGATAAAACTATGCCTATCATAAAGTCTTCAATGCTAAAAGTATTCCTAAGATATTTGCTTTATTCCACATCTGATCCCAGCTGACTGAGAAGAGCAACAACAGGAGTTTCACAGTACCTCACCTGACTCACTTCAGGAAGATCAGTCCTATAAGCTATAGGATCTGTGTGTGCAGGGATTATACTTTGTGATCGTATAACTACACAGATTTAAAAAAAAAAAAAGTTCAGACTACAAATTGACACTGTTGTATAAATAAAAACCAGCTGCCTGAAATAATGCCTTATCCATCACCACTTGTTCAGTGGGGGAAAGCAGCACATCTCGTCTCCAGTCCTGTAGCTGCCTGGCTGAACAGGGCTTGGGAGCACTGAGGAGCTACCGCTGCCTAGGAGGAAGGGAGTGCCTGGCATTAGTCACTAGAAACCGGGTCTGAATCAGTTCATGGAGTCCTGATTCAGCAAGTTAAACATTGGTGTGAAACAGGAGATGGGTCCTCAGCACTCTGCACTGAAGCGGCAAACTGCTGGGAAACCCCAAGGGGATGCCAGCGACATGGCTCTAGAGATCCAGCAGGACCTGGGACCGGGATGGGCCAGCCGGGTCTCCAGGGGCTTGGACCCAGGTATGGGACATTGGTGTGCTGGGGGGAGGATATCCTATCTCCGGGGAGGGCAGTGACCACAAGAAGTGTATGAGRTGGCCCTGGGAGCCCATGGCCATGTTCAGAGTTTGCTTTTCCCCATCTATTTTTGCTTACTCTGAGCAGATGATATGAAGGCTTACACTTAGGCCTCCTGCACCCGAGAACGACTGCCCACAATTACGCAAAGCAAATGTGCACTTGGGGAATGCCACATCAGCAGTCCTCCGAGGGTGCACGGAGGATTAGCGCCAGCCTCGTATGATGTTTACACAAGAGGATTTGATCTGTGCTTCCTAGTGTGATTCACAGGGCTCTGCCCTGCTGGAGTAGCTAGAAGTTAATTCCTGTGCTTCTGTACCTGGTCCCGGTACTCTGCTTTCTACAGCAACTGCATTGGTAACAGTAACATTGCAGCAGGCATTACAGTCCAATTTTAACACAGATATTTTTAATTGGCATTTTTGTTTTTCCACATATTTTTTCTAACCATATTTTTTGAGCCTGCAAACTTAATTTTCAACTGCAGACCCTGCTTTCTTTATTTAGATGAAAACCAGAACACTAACATTTAGAAATACAAAGTTGCCAGAACTGTTTAAACACCCTCCTTTAAATATGTAGGTTTGCAAAAATGAAACTGGTGCCCCTGTATTTTGAAGAGCTAAAAATGACACTGGTTTCAAAGATATGAAGCATGAAAAGAAATGAAATGTGAAACTATAAATAACTCAGTTTTCCCTTGTGCTCCAGAAACTTGTACAGCTTTCTATATAGGTAGCTACTAGGGTACCAGCTTATTTATCAATGACCAAATGTAGTAACAAGTCTGAGAATTTCACAGAATGTCACTGTAGCACTAGGGTTTTTTTTCATTAGGGACAGTAGTTTCAAAAATATCCTTTCTCATCTCTTTTCTTATAAATTTATAGGTTTTCTATTCAAAGCCTTGGTGTTCCATCTTCCTGCCTTTCAGTCAGTGTACCCATTTTGTATCTCAGTTTTCTGACTTTAAACAGATCACAAGACTTACGAACCACACAAAGAATCTAACAAAGCTTCACTTACTTACCAATATTTTTAAATAAGTGCTTTGCCTTCCCCATATTTTAGGAGGGAGATGAAGGTAAACCAGAAGGAATAGTAAATAACCATGTTTCAAGCAGGATCAAGAGTTTAATACCTGCAAGTTCTGGACATGACCAGTCCTCGTTGGGCTCAGACTCTTGATTATGATGCTGAATGATATTTGCTCTCTATCTGGTATGACTGCTGCTATGCAACATTTTTATGCAGCTTTATTGTTAAAATGCAGGTTATTGCAGCAAGTATGTACTTTGGCAGCTAATTTATCTTGRTTTGTTCTTCTTCTTCTTGCAGATTTATTTGTTTGTTTCATTTTTAAGTGTGGTGTGGCTTTCTGGATACTTCCAACAACAGCAGATGTTGCTTAAGGGAGAAGCTGGACTCCCCAGATCCATCTGTCGTCGTTGTTTGCCCAAATGGTTCTCTGGGGATATTTCTTTTACTACTGTTTTCATGAAAGCAGGCTGATGGCTGGCTGCACAATCCCCAGCCAGGAAGTCCCCTTGGCTGCTTTTCATCTAGTCCCTTTCTTCTGACACGTCCAGCTTTGGTGGCCTACAAGGAGTCAGGCCTCCTCCTGGAAGAGCTATTGAGTTCACTTGAGACAGTCACGCAATCGCACTGTGTCAAAGTACAATGAGAAACAGAGGAATGTTGGCAAGAGAAAATTCTGTATAAGCTATGATTAAGACATTAACAGAACCATTGTTTATTACTCAATTTTCCTATCACAGCAACCAAGATCAGAGGTTTTGTCTTTTATGCCCCTATGAAAACCTTATTTGGATCAAGTTGAGTCATAGTCAGTTTACAGATTTTCTGCAGGACTCCCTCCTACGTGGGTTTTTCAAGAATTTGCAAATGTACTTTATTCAGCTCAGCACTCTATGACCATCTCCTCCCCATTTGCCACCTAAATAATTTCTGCACAAGTAAGTCTGGATTTTGTTGCTTACTGTTTGTTTTGGAGCCACAAGAAACCCATTTGCTTGAAAAGCTTAATTTAATTTCAAAGTAATTTTAAATATGTCAGTTTAGAGCTGCTCTGGTTTTAATTTTTTTTCTTTGGTTTCAATATATTGTCATTTTTACATTTTACTTGAACAATGCAAAGGGATTATATACTATGAAATATGAAATTATATACTAAGAGTGCTGTTGCCACAAGAACTGTGCTTCCACTGTGCAATGACTGCCAATTCGCTCCATATCCATGTACGACTGCTGCAGAAGCCATTGTGAGAGCTGACTACTGCAACTAACCAAAAGTGTCCCTGCAGAGTGGTGCATGCAGTTGCTTGTGGTCTGAGCTAGCTGGATGTAAGCCAGACTGGTCTGGATATCAGGTAGCTGCATTAACCAAAAGCTCAGAGCTGTGTTGATAAGTACTGCAGAGGGAGCGGTTATGGTAAACGTGAGCACAGTGTCACACCGCTGCGGTTTCAGTTTTCATATCAGAGTTGGCCTGCATCCTGGTAGCTCAAAGCCTAAGAGTAGGCAAGCAACTCTCCACACCCATCCATGTAGACATAACCCCTGAGGTATGTACAAGGTCTTTTAATATTCCAGAGAGGGCATCAGTTCCCAAATGCTCTGTCTTCTCTGGGTTCTCAATTCTCCGCCCTGTTCTTTCTGTTAGATGAAATTCCACCTCCGTCCTGATGCGTGCCCAGACGTCTATACCTCAGTTTGGACAGGCAAGGCTGACAGCTCTTGCATTGCTGATGGGAAAGCAGCACCTGGATGAAGAGCAGCTGGTTCTCATTAAAAACAAACTTCTTCAAGAAAATCAACTACTTATTCAGGAGCCTCAGCTCAGACTTCCTTGGCCCTCCAACCTACCGCAGCTCCTCATCCAAGGCAGCGCTTCATCTTTTGAATCTTTTTGTACTCTGGTGTATAACAAAAGACTGGGATGTCTCACACTCAGCCATATCTCAGCTTATGCAGACTGGGATTTGATAGACACTAGATACAATTTTGCAGGACAGTAAGACATGCTAGCCCAGTTAGGATGAACTGGCATTGGGAACTGCAGCCAATTCCTGAGGCACCGGCTATATCCCATTTGCGGGACTGCTCAGCCCCATGCTGTTACTGAAGCCTCTTGCAGGAGCTGTGTTACTCCTGTCCTGCTCAGCTGGTGCCATTTCTCTTTTTTGCTGCCCTGACAGATCTGGTATCTCCTCCGAAGGGTGAAAGGGAGGAGACAACACTCATGAGCTCCGTACCTCAGCTCTGCAGACCCACTCTTTCCCCCAGAGCTACAGCACAAAAAGGACAGCACAGCACATTTTAAAAGAGGTGGGGGGGTCACAAATAAACGTGGAAGCTGAGGGAATAGAGCCTTGAATGATCATACTAGTACAGTCTATAGACCTTGGGGCTAACCCTCACCCGTAAATATCTCTGTATTGCTTCTTGGAAGCCTTTATTTCCCAGTGTAAGAGATGAGATAGATAGTAAGCACACGGAGACATGTTAAAGTGATGTCAGTCAGTCCACAGCGATAAAATACCAGGGAAAGTCTTTCCACAGCTACAAAGCTGTACCATGAGAGTCTACCCTAGCTTTTGGTCTCATCTTTTTTTTTTTTCTWTTTTAACATGCAGAACCGAAAGAGATGCTTACCCACAGCAGCAAAGGGGAAGTTGGACAACAGTGAAGAGCCATCATTTATACAATTCAACCCAGAAACAGAAATGAAAGAGACAGCAGAAGACCAAAAAAGAAGAAGTGCACACCCGAGAGCCTGTACCCAGAATGCCAGTACTAATGATAACATAGGCTACCTGAAAGGACAGGAAAATCCAGACATCCACCTACTCATTCTTCACATCATGTAGCATATGACTCAGTTAAGATGGAGAAAATATCTAGAGCTGTCTGAAGGGCAAAGAAGCTAATCATCAAACTATTCAAGCTCCTCCTCAGAAGAGAGATTTTAAAAAGATGGAGAAGACAACACACCACAAACACATAACACAGGAAGAAGTGGATGGAGGTGCTTTCAAATTTTAAGGCATTTAATCAAATTCTAGAATCAGAATTTCATCCTGCCTCATCCTGCATGTTGATCTCCATGTGCAGATGTTTCTGACTTCGGTCTCCGACTTCAGTCTCCTTCTTGGAGGATCAGGGGCCCAGGCAGCAACCAGAATCTACAGCCCCTGATGCATGCTTCATCTATTGCTCTGTTCAGTTCATGAATTGAAATCAACAGCACCTCACAAAAATGCCCTCCTATGCCATAGGGATATCTGGGTTCCCCATGCATTGGCAGGTAATCTGGGACTGAATAAACTCTGGCCAGAATTTCAGGTGTCTGTGGCTGGGCTTCTGAATCTGCATGGAGACAACTGGATAAATGATCAAGCGTGCTGATCATTTTCAAATTGCCATGAAAATCACTCGCACTTCACCAGTCTGAGTATTAACTAACATCTTTTCACCCAGGCATGGATACCCTTTGGCACTGGCACATCATTGCAATGTTGTTGGATGTGCTCATCAGAAAAGATACACATAGCTGAGTGTATCACCATTTTGGTAGAATCCCATTTAACTGAAAGAACAGGTTTACAATGAAGCTTCAACACTCAGAAAAGCTTTAGGAACTTAAGAATGTACTCTGTGTGTCTTTGGGCTGAACAGGGTATTTGGTTGGTCAGCACTCTGTTCGGGCCCATTCATTTCCTATTTCTTCCTCTTTTTTGTCTTTCTAATGCATCAGTGGATTGCTTCTGCAGTCAAAGGTGTTTTTGCACTAGATGCCTCCTCTTCCAGCAGAAATATCAACATACAGAATTTACAACACAATTAGCAGCTATCTAGCATGATTCTGTGGGTCCCACACTACGATACCACGTCAGCAGTCTTGGTTTTCTACCAGGCAATCATTGAGAGGAGTCCTGTCTTACAAAGTTCCAGCGTTGCTGAATCAGTGTGGAGTACAGGGGGAATAAATATCAGACACCTTGCTGTCACACCAAAATACCTACCATCAGCTACACCAGACATTTCGCCAGGTTGCCAAACATGGAGGAGGCAATACTACTGTGCTGGCAGCAAAAGCGGGGTGTATTGCTGCACCCTTGGGGAATGAATCTGGAAAGTCTGGAGCATACTAGCAAGGCATCTAACAAACACACTGTCGAACGGGAGCAGTTCCCTTCTCTGACAGTACTCTTATGCACAGAGCTAACCTGGTGTTGAAGTCTTCTGCTATGTTGGACTTCGTGGCGGGATTGAGCCCTTTGTGCTGTATCTCCCAAATTCGCTATGTCCCAGTGCATAGCACCGCAGGGGATAGGGCATGAGGACACTGATAATGCATTAGGTCAAGTAACAGTGGTCTGTCACTCAGCATGGAGAGCTCATGTCACTATACTACAGCCACACAACACCCATTTCTAGCCAGCCTCCTCTGGGTGCCTTCACCTTTTATGTCTCAAACCTATATGCCAGACACAACTAATTAGGTCATCCCAGATCAGACCAGCCAAGTCTGTCTGGTGCTGGGATCACAGTAGGAGAGAGGAGCTATGATATGGCAATTGCATGACACGGATGTAGCAGTAGGGAAAGATGAAGTGGTGGTCGAAATAATGAGGCTAATGCTTATTGCATGTAACTTTCCAGGTATGTAACCACAGCAACAGTTCACATCGTAGTTCACAATAGTGATACTACAGCTAGCACTATTGCCAGCAAAATACCACATCGTTTCTTTTATTAGAGGAAACTGGTAAACCAAAATCACAGAGAGTGTCATGGGTTTTATCATGGCAAAGCTGAAAACAGGCTCTCATTGGGCACATGTGTATCATAAACGATGAGCCCAATCAGAAGGTGATCATCCCTTTCTCTGGAGAAAGTAACTTCTGGATCATTACATTCAGTTCTTAAAATGTAAAATTCTTAAAGAAATGAAGGATATTTTCTCTCAATGGGTTAACAAAAATTATATGACATATCTTGGATTTTAATTTAGGTTTATGATCATATCAGTGATTAAGTGAACAGAAAACAGAAGTAAAACAAATGATAAAAAAGTAAATTTACCACTGTTTATCTAGAAAATAAAGTCATTGAGTAAAAAGTAACAAGGGTTCATTGAAAATAAATCTTGTAGACAATCTTGAATATTAAAACCCCAATATATCATATCTACTCTGTTTTCTTCATGCACAAGTTTCGCAATGCCATAAATAAAATGTTGGAAACAAAGCCCTCCAATGACTTGAAGCTGGCATGGACAATGAAGCAGAGGCGGGGCAGCCCTGAGCCACTTGTCCTCACTGCAGGGTTGCCTTCAGCACACAGGTCCAGCCGAGTACCAGAGCTGCAAAGTATCGGCAAGTAAAAGACACACCACAGATCCACAGGGTGGTAAACCCAGTTTTAGGGTGCTCAAAAATGTAGCCAAGTGATGCAAAGCACTGAAGTGATGCAAACTCATTCTGGCAGCTCAAGCTTATTGAAACATTTCTGAAAGGACAACTTTTCCCTAGCAGACTCAATGCTGGTATGTGCATTGTTTCTGTGCAATCCATCATAATGTCGAGGCAAATGAGGCAATTTAAGGAACAGCAGCAAGAATTATCTGGAAGAGCGGTTTTATAGAGAACGGTTAAAAGAGCTTAATACATCTAGTTTTGTTAAAGCAGAGGTAGACGGAGGCATGTCTCCAGCCAGCAAATGCTTAAGTAATGCAAACCTTAAGGATGGCGAGGAAATACTTGGGCTTACACATATGGGAACAAGTAGGAGTAAATGAAAAGAGGGTGGGGAAAGACTGAGTATCAGAAAATCTTGTTGGCAGTGAAGAACAGAGCTTGTGCAAATTTTTCAGAGGAAGCGGTGGGAATTCTTTTAGTTAAGTTATTTAAAAAAGAATTTGAAAAATACTAATAAACAAGCCACCAGGAGAAAGTCTGTACTAGCAGGAAAGTTGATTGGATGATCCAACAGCCTCCTCTCTCCCTATTTCTTTCTTTGCTTGGTTTATTTTCAACCAATAGACCATATACAACATTTGGTAAAAGCAAGGAGAAAGTAACCTGGGGCACATTCACGACAGAAATCTCAATGCCAATTTAAGAGACTGTATTTCCCGCTGTGAGTTCCTGTCCTCCCAGCAGAACCTGAGCAAGGGACCCCACGAACATTTCTCATTTATTAAAGTGCAACATCACCTGGATTTGATCCATGTCCCACAAAAGAGGTAACCCCCTGCAGGAGAGACAAGGTGGTTCAAACATTTGATTATGGCTTTTGGAGTCTGACAGATAACCTCTGATGAATACCACAGTTGAAGAGGTTATGGCTTTTAACTAACCGCTCTGCCACTCTCCCAGAAATTTCTGCCTCAAAAGTGCAGGACAGAAACCACACATCTTTATTTTAGCAGTTCTGGTTCCTTGCCCAGAAAAAGAGTGTAAACTATCAACAAAGGTAACTTCCCTGACAGTTGGAAGCTGACACTTGGGTGTGCATAGGAGCAATACTTTAAACTACCATAGGTCAGTAAATGTTGCAGTCTTTAAGTACACACCTTTCCACTGAAGGTAGGCAAGACTGAAGGTAGACCGACCATATCTCTTCTGGCATTAAATTTACTCTGTTTTAGCAATCATGCTAACAAAGCTGACAATAGCTGCAGAATTCAGAGTACGGCTCCCCATTTCAAAGTCTTTCTGATATGTTCTCCAGTAGAACAGGGCATTTCTTCATCTGACGAGTTAACTGTTGAACCTTAGTGTCTAAGTATTCATGCAATTTCTGTTTATCAACACAAGTACATTTCCATAAGAACTATATTCTATGTCTCATCATAGTTTATTATAAGAAGTTTTTTTTTTTCTTTTAGTATAGGAATTGTTTTTTAAAAAACTGTTCAATAGGCTCAAGCAACACTGCAATACCCAAATGTTAATATTTATATGCACTGCATGCATAAACCAAGCAACTTGGAAGAGCCTCAAACATGTATGAAATAATATAACCCAGATTAATTCAGAAATAAATTAACAGAATGCTTTTTGCTTTATCATTTACAGACATTGAACCGTATTGTATTGTTTTTTCCTGCACAGAAAACAGTGGGAGTTCTGGACAAAGATGAAGGGGAGAATATGTACTGTGAGCTATTTGTTTTCTACACATCTAATAATATCTTTTGAGAAAGACATTCTGTATATAGAACAATTAAAAACTGCCTGTTTGGCTGTAAGGTTTGAGATTCATACATACCATAATGATAGGACTTACAGTTGTTCTCTCATTTATATCATGGCTTTTTTTTTTTAATAACACAGTTGACAGTTCCATTTTTACTCCAAGGAAGATTTTGCCATCCTTACATCTTAGTTTTGTTAGCGTTCCCATTCATTTTAGTGGGTAGGATGCTCTGCAGCATGAATTAGAGCGAGAAAGTCTGGCTGCTCAGTTGTGCAACACTGGATTTGAAATACGAGAAATAGAAAATAGCTGACTTCTTTTCCCAGAAAAGTAATGTGTGTACAGCAGAAGCCTAGTTAAGAAGGTAAAATCAAGATCATACAGGGTCCACTGTAATAAAGAAGCAGCACTAACTGCTGTTTGTCTTTCTGAGTTCTTAGATTTGATTGTGCTCTTTGGTGTACATACCTATCCCCCACAGAAGTCAGTATGTGGGCTTCTGCTCACAGCAGTGATTGGGCTTTATATTTACTGTGGTTTGGGTGGTTCTGAGAACTGTGAACAGAGACTCATGCTCCTAAGTCACTGATTCATGTATGTATGTATGTCYTTTTTCAATGCAGTGGTCAAAAGATTATGCAAGTTTGAAAGATTAATAATTACACAGAAGCCTTTAACTTGATTCCTCACATGTCTTCTGGAAGTGATCACTGTTGCTGGGGAAGGCTTCGATCCAATGTTTCTAACTTTCCATTTCTCCCTTGAAAATAAACCTAGTCGATGCTGTGGCCATAGTTCAACAAAACAACAGTATCCAGAATTTCAAGGTGTCTTTGGGGTGTTCCGACAATAAAGAACAGTGTATGTTATGATTGTGTAAGAGCCATAATAAATGTTACTATTTTTAGTTAGGCTGTGCGTTAGTCAGTCCCTTAAGAGACTCTGGATCTATTACACTATCCAAATCTATTATGCCGTTGTGACAGCTGAAATCCAACCACGTGTTCAAGCACTTCAAACCCAATGTAACATGTGATCACACAGGGAAACGAATTATTAAGAACTGAGCATGGGTGTGCACAACTTTTTACTCTAAAAAGCTAAGCCAATTCATCAGAGAACAGGGACGATTTGTATTACAGACTTTTCCCTCTGCCGCTTTATCCAAGATGACTTTGGCGTTATCAGTCCTCATCTTGGATAGCAGATATCCAGAGCAAGCTATGGCTGCGGTTCACATCTCTTATCGGCAGCCTCGCCATGCTGCATGCCTGGTATCACAGCTCCTTTCAGCATCGGTGAAACGTACCCATTTGCCAGTGCAATGTTACATCCACTTGACAGATATGCAACCTCGTACTTGTAACAACGTGCCTTCTCCCCCACTGCAAATTCGCTTCATGCGTTTCAGGAAGGCCCTATGGCCACCTGTGTCGCTGAAACGGATGGTGACAGGTAGGTCTTTCCTCAGCAACAGCAGACGCGTGGTATCACGCCCTTGCTCTAGCACAGGGCCTCACACGACGCCTCAGGCTTGCAATACCTCCGCGTTCTCCAATTTTACTGCTGGCGAGGGTGCTGCGCGGACAGGCCCGGCCCGGCAGCGTGGGGGCGGATTCCCTCACTGGGAGGGCTACCGACATCCCTGCCCCGCAACCTCCCGCAGCGCGCGACGCTAAGGCACGGGAAAAGGACACAAACCCCGGAGAGAAACGTCCCCGCCGCCAGCAGCCACTGCCCCCCAGGCGCCGCCACCGCCCCACCTCACCAGCGAGGCCGCAGGGCGCCGCGCACAGACCGCCCCGCGCACCATAGGAAACGGACCTCCCACCGCCGCGGCTGGCCAGCGCGTCGCAGCCCTGCGCGCAGTCACCCTCCCGCCACCATCTTGAAAGCGGGCAGGAGAAGCCCCGATTCCCTCTGCAGGGAAACAACGAGAACGACACCCCAACCCTTCAAGAGACGGAGAGAAGAGAGTACTAAAGAAGCGGGATGACCCGACCAGGAACCGCGAGCACCTGCAGAAGACCTAAAGTCACATTAAAAAAAAAAAAACTAAACAAAAAAACCCCAAAACAACCCACTCCCCGAACTCTCTGCCCCAGACAGGAAAAAGGGGCGGCTTGCCCGCACTTAAAATGGCACCTGCTTCCGCCCTCGCCTGGTAACCCCGCCTCCTCAGGCAGGAGGCGGGGCGGCGCGGCAGCAGGTATGCGCCTCTGTGTGCGTGTGCGCGCACGCGCGCCCGTGGAATGCCCCCGCGGGCGCGCGCGCGCAGCGCTGGCCAACCATACCCCCTCCCCCGCCCGCCCGTGACACACGCGTCAGGAGACGCAGAGCGCTGCGGGGTGCCCGCCCCCCCCGGCCCCGCCCCGCCCCCCCCCGTCCCCCGCCCCTCCCCGAGCTCCTCCGCGCGCGCGCCGCGGCCCGGCCGGAGACACGGCGGACCCGCACCGGCTGCGGCAGCGCGATGACGGCGCGGCGGGAGGCGGCGGCGGCGGCGGGCGGCTGCCCCGGCTGCCCCGGCTGCCCCGGCTCCCCCGGCTCCCCCTTCCCTCGCGCCGGCAGCTGGGCGGCTGCCTGGCGGGGCGCGGCGCTGCGCTTCGCCCTGGCGGTGCTCCTCCACACGGCCCGGGCCGAGAAGGAAGGTGAGACCCAGATTTCCCCTCCTTTCTTGTCCTTCCCCACCTCCTCCTCCTATTCCTCCGGCGGCGGTTGCGGGGCCGTTGGCGGCCGTGGCCCGCGCGCTCTCCGGCGGCGGTCGCGGCAGGGGTGTGGGGGGCGGCTGGTGAGGCTCCCGGCCTTGCCGCCCCTTCCCCCTCGGCGGGGCCGCCGGCGCCCGCTGCCCGCCGTGCGGGGAGTCGCTGCCGCTGTGTGTCCTGTCCCCCACCCGCCGCGGCTGGCGGGGTGCGCCGGCGGGTCTGCGTGTGTGTGTGGTGGTGGGGGGGTGTCGCTGACATCGGGGCGGACTTGGTGGGGTTTCTCCTCCCTGACAGCGGCGGGGATGGAGCTGGAGCTGCCCTTTAAAAAGGAGAGGAGCGGGGGGGGGGGGGAAGGCTTTCTCGCGTTGAGCTGGTTTCCCTGCGGCAGGCTTCCAGCGGGAGACCGAGCCAAGCCAAACAGACGGGCAAACAAACCTGCCTGAGAAAGGGCCAAAATGCACTCTCGGAAGTGACAGCGAGACCCCCTTCGCCTGCCCGAACTTTTGACAGGTGTCTGATGCCTTCGCGAGGTCTATGGCGTTTTCTCCAAACTTCAGTGAAAGTCAGACGGGGACTTTTTAACTTCCAGTGTCTTTGATTTTGGCGCATTGTCTTTTCATTGTGGTTTAACAAGGAGAAAAAGCCCCGAGCGAAACACCTAAGCATATTCTGTAGCATTGCTGAGAACGGCTTTCAAGCATTTCCAAGGTGCAGACTCATGGTCTACTTAAAAGTGTGGCTGTGTGGCAGCGTTAAAAAGCAGCAGATAAATGTAATGTATTACAGAAGTAGGTGAAACAGATTTACTTCTGCTGACACAAGACTTTACTTTTCAAGGAAGTTGCTTGCACTGGAGGAGGGTATATTGGAAGGAGATTGAAATGTATCAGGCCAGATGAGGTCTGAGAGGATGAAACACAATAAGAATAAAAAAGAATAAGAAGAGCATGGAATAGGAGTTTAGCTAGGAGGCTGTAGTCATGTCTCTAGACCAGACTTGAGGGAAGAAATGCATCCTAATAATGCATGTATCAGAATAAATGTAGATATGCCTTTCATTTTCTAATGAAGGGCTCAATTTGAGTAATTTCCTAGTACCTTGTTTTCACAAATATGATGATGTTGATTTTTAAGGTGATTAAAAAAAAAACAATCAATTTTGAGTCACAGCCACTCTTGTTCACTTGACTTTGTCTTCAGAGAATTTAACATTTAGAAAACAGTGTGAAGAAGATACAGTATTCTTAGTGTGATGAGAATTTGTAAGTCTGTCAGTTCAGTCTGTAGTGTCTTGAGGTACTAGAAAAGTTTAAATGCTTCAGGAATACCTATTTTTAACTCAGATTTTGATTGCATTCCTTTACAGGTAATAGCTTATATGAGTTTATAAGCTTTATCAGTGATGTCGTATACCAGTATGATGGAATTGATTCATGCCCTAAAAGTTGTGACAACTGGGGCCATGGTTTGGCTTTGTTCATTTGTGAAGGAGATACTGGTTTTTCCCTGTGGACTTCCTTGGCATTCCTAGATAAACAAAGGCAGGTTTAGATTCACAGAGTTTGAACGGAACAAGAAAATGGAATAGTTTGTACTGATACCATTTCCTTCTATTGATACAGTCTATTACTTAAAACTTATCCCAGCAACACTTCTGTCATTTTCAAAAAGTGAATTTGATTCTCATACAGAACATGGATTTTTTTCAGTCTTTTCTGATTTCTGACACTTGTTTTTCTTCCCAAGTTTTCTGCTGCTTGAGTGTAGTCTCAGTGGTACATTTAAGCTCACTAGTAAGTCTTGGTTTGGTGTTTTGGGTTTTTGTTGTTGTTTTTTTTTAAATTAATCTTTTATGGACTCCTTAGAAGAATTCCTTGACGATCTGCATTTGTGGATCGCACGTTGAAAACTGTTGTCTTGGAGTCTTCCTTTTGCTGAGTGCAATGCCTGTTTGTACCCTGGATAAAAGAACAGTGGAGTTTTAAAGTAAGACAAAGTTTAAAGTGACTTGTGAGATCCAGTCCCACTGATCTTAAACTACAATCTAAGTGCCAGTCTGCAAGGGGCAGTAACTGAGCATAGGAGAGGAAGGACCAGCTTGGACACTGGGCCTTTAGACCAAGGTAGGAGCTCAAAATGAAACAGTAGTTCAGAAGAAAGGAGGGGAGGGTGTTTCAGGCTCTGTCCTTCAGTGCCTTAGCTTCTATTAGGTTGTGTCAAGTTAAAGTTAGTAAGACACAGTTTAAAAAAAAAAAATCTGGAAGTAAGGAAATAGCTAGGAATATCCATTCCATCTCCCAAATGTGGACATACATGTTTCACTACAGCTGCAGGAAGGAAATTGTGGAGAGGGATTAGAACTGAGGTTGTGCATTCTTGCTCCTGTACTATTTCTACACTGCTGAGTCAAAGGTGACTGTAGTAAGACACAGTGCAGTATATATTCCAGAGAAGCTGCTACAGAAAAAAATGGATAGAAGCAGGTACTCAGATAAACGGTAGGAGTGAGAGAAGAATAGATCAGAATATCACAAAATAAACTAAAAAATGAAGGTGGAGGACACTATTTTCCTCTTACTTTGCATGTACATGAGGAGAAACTGGGGGAAAGGTGGAGCTGATGCACAGAAGAGTAATGCTGGCTTCAAGCTTGTATGGAGACGGAGCAGCAAGCAGTTCTTTATGGAGCTGTCATGAGCCGGAAGAAGATTGATGCTGGAGTATTCCAGATTGACATGACTGCTTCTGGTACCCAATCTTAGTTAAAGAGTTTCAGGGTAAAAATGTAACATAAACAGCTTTGCCATTTGTCTAACAGCAAAAAGCAAAACTGAAATCCTTTGTGTATACAAGCTGTAAATCAAACTCATGGGGGACAGTGATATTGCTGTACACTCTCTCTGTGCTAGAGAAATAGAACTTGTGGAAAGTATCTGGTATCTGAACGAATATGGGAGCAGAGAAAACTGCATGTGGACCAGCCAAAAAAGCTTAAACATCCATTTCAGACTAAGCACTGATGTGTGACTTTTGGGGGGTTTTTTGGTTTTTTGGTTGTTTTTTTTTGGGGGGGGGGGTGTTTTTTGTTTGGTTGGTTTGGTTTGGTTTTTGGTTGTTTTTTTTTTTTTTTTCCCTGTCTAGCTGGGTCCTTAGTGCCCATGTATTGCTGAGGAATGAGTAAGACTGAGAAGGTTGTAAAATTTGTTTGTGTTTTTCACTTAGAAAATCTGTGAACCCATAGCAAAAGAATGACATGGCAGGAAAAAAATTCTGCATTCAGTCTCAAAGAGCCTCTTGCCATTTAGGAGGGGCAAAAGAGTTTCTTTTGCAAATACATATGATTTTCAGGCTTTTTGTAGGCTCATCCTTTCCTAGTGTAATTATTACATTCTGTATTGCCACGTGGAGTGAGGATAACTTTCAGTTTATATTTGAGTGTGTGTGGTTTTTGCTTTGGGTTGGTTTGTTTGTTTGTTTTGGGGGTTGTTTTTATTTTTTAGTTGTTTTTTTTGGGGGGAGGACACGCAACAGCCTTCTGGGTTACAGGCTGAAGGAAGCCATAGCAATGCCATAAGCCTCATGGTCAGTATTATGTTTTGAAGACAAATGTCTAACATCAGCATGCTTTTTACCTGAGAACTGTTTTGTGTTTGTTCCTTTATTTATATTCATTTGTATTTATTTATATTTTAAAAAATCTTCATTTTATACACCAGCAATTTTTTTTTTTTAAATCACCTTTTATTTGGCCAGCTGGCTGGAAGCCTGTTGAGGCTATTTTGGTAGTTCTCTTACCTACCCACCTGCTCACAAGATGGGTGCAATTAAAGCAAGGTTGATATTTAGGCTAGGTTCAATCCCTAACTGTAACTTTTGAAGTTACATCTTAGTGCTGGATCTGGGAAAAATTTCTATTTAAACATCTAAGATCGGATACCAGATAGGTCAGTGAAAATCCAGAATGTTCGTTTTTTCTAAAGCTTTACATATTCTCTACTAACATCCTAGAAACTAAGATAGTTACTGAGTATAAATGATAGCTAAAATAATCATGGAAGAGTTGAAGAGAGGTGTTGTCATTAGAACAGTGCACTGGGATGCTGGAGTTCTGATTCCATTTTTGTCATTCTGCCTAATCTCAGGCAAGTAGCTTTTTCTTTTTGCTTTTTACCTATATCTAAAATGGCAATCCAGGATACTTCATGTGAGTATCGAAAGTAGACTAATGCTGGAAGGTGATGTGGGAGAAAGTTTATATGTTTAAAATAACATTATAAAAAACTCTTCACATATACTGCTTGTTTGTCAGATCCTGCAGTCAGAACTAATATAAAGCATGCTATCATTTATTTTAATGCTGATTGTTTTGACCCTGACTTAAGACAAAATGTGATCCAGAAAGAATGACCTCAATCAAACTGAAAACACTCTAGCAGCTGAAGTAGCACATCAAAATCACGAACAGTGTGAGGAAAACACAAGTGAATAAAAATTGACCATGCTGTCTCACTGTGTTTTTGAAACTTAAGTATGGGAGAGCTGATGAGGTTTGCACTGTGTCTTTGCTCTCGTGAATGATAAATATTAACCATGTGCTTGGATTGAAAGGTCTCATACTTGTCTGCAGAGTCTTTGAGCTAAATTAAATATAAGGAAAAATTGTAATGCAATGGACAGGAAGTTGAGACCCCACATTCTCTATGACCTTCTGTGTAATCTCGAAATGGTTGCTATTCCCTCCTCTGCATCTCTTTCTCCCTCACCAGTGTCCAGTTATATTGCACATGTGAGGCAGACTGAGGTACCCTCACCTGTAGAGGTCGATTGAAGGATAGCGTGCTGCAGTTCAGGGCCTCGGATCGTAAACTCTTGAAGGAACTTGCTGTGTATTTGTATAGTGCCTAACATGATGAAGCCCCTCCAAAGTTTGGAGAAGTATAGGCATTACTTTATTTAAAGCTTTCAGTTATGATTTTTGTGATTGATTGCCAGTATTGCAATATGGGTTACTTTGAGTCATTTGGATACATTTGTGCATGTTAAAATTTCAGCTGTTTGCAGTAAAGCTTGGGTGTTTTCTGTGTGTCACTTTATTTCAAAACCTACCCAATTTTGCTCTGCTTAAAGCCATACATTTTATGATTCCATGGTGTGATTTACTAAGTTTACAAGTATAAATAATCTTTCAAACTGTAAACTTGGTAAATGAGCTGGGAGTTTGACAGTGAATGGTGGATGTTGTGGTTCATGCATAACCAGCAGTAAAAGTTGTGTGACTGAAGCGCAGGCTAGAACCAGTTTGGTTTGTTCCTGTGTTTGTGGGTTCGGCAAGAGTAAAAGTCAATAAAGATCCGTTTTATTTCTCTTGCTAGTAACTGCTATCCAGTGTGGTGCCTCTGACTTTTGTCAGTCTACAGCATGAACTTACCGGGGTGTAAGAGGAGCTGCGAGAAGGTGTCTTTTTTCTTTAAATGACAGCATTTGAAGTAAATCTGTACTCTTCATGGTAATAAGTGGGGGTACTCAAAACTGGACTGGGTAATACCTTGAGCAGCCTGCTCTAACTGGACCCGCTCTGACCAGGCGGCTGGGCTGGAGGCCTCTGGGGTCACTTCCAGCCTGCGTTACTCTGTGGTTCCAAAAGGTGAGTGCACTGGGTGCTTGTTACGGAAGCAACTGATTCCATCAGTTCACCTGTGGTAGTTGCCAAATTCGAGTTTAAACTACAGTTATCTTAAAAATCCTTTCTGTTTTTTCTAAAAAATGTGTTAGCATTTCAGTGTTTTTAATCATTAATACCAAGATAGAGGATGCAGAATTTCTTCTTGCATAGGAAGTATATCAGTGCATTGCTGAAATGGCCTTTATTTTGTGATTGACTTGTTTGGCATTAGTAATCTAGCTCATTAATTTGGAAATAGGAACATAGTTCAGCTTAGTTTGCTCACTGTCACCCACCTTTCTTATATGGAGGAATTGTTACTAAACAGTCCAGATATGGAGGCAGTAATTCTTGCCACCAACTTCCCTTTTTCCATTTTGTAAAGCTTGTAAACTGAAAATGTAGATGCCTGATTTAGGAAACCAAAGGAACTAATGACCATGAGAGTTAAAGGGGAGGTATTGTCTTTCTAGTCATAAATAGGCAAAGAGTAATCCTGCGTCAGATATGGGTTTGTTAGAGGCAGCTGGTAAAATTTTCATGTGTGATGCAGGAGTGTGGGATATCTTTGTTTTCTGAACTGTCTATGTGGAATAATTAGTGATTTACTGACTGTAGCAAGGATGTGATGCAGCATCTGCATTTAATGCTTTTTGAAATCTGTATTTAACATTTTCTGATAAGCAGGCTTGGATAACTTGTGCTCTGGAATATTAAAGGGACTAAACCACGAGTGTGTGTGCTCGTGCACGCTCTCTCTGTTTTTAAAAACAACCTTGGATGTAATGGGGAAATAGCAAAAAGCTGAAGGATTGCAATGTAATTCCACTCTCTGAAAAGGACAAAGAAAATTGAGGAGTTTTACACAAGTTTGAGATTTTCCTGCTACACTTACTAGATCTGTCTTCTCACCAAGACTATCATAGAGGCATTTTTAATACCTCTCTTCCTACTGCCTGGCATGCATAGCAGTAGAGAACCATCCGAGAACAACTGGAGTTTTACTGTAGTTATTGAACTGGTTTCAAGGATACCTGAATGAAATTTAATGGAAGGAGGTGTACAGGAAATGAAACTATGTACCTAACAGCTCCTTCTGTCTATGTACTGCATGGAGTTACAAAATGTTATTTAATAGAACCGCTTAGCTGACTCTAATACAGCATGCTTAGGCTTTTAAAGTTATTTGTCCAATGTATCCATTAACTAGTCTTCATAAAGCAATCTGTCTTAACAGTGACGCCTTAAGACTTATCTGAGGGGTTTTTTTCAGTTGAACATCTAGATCTATGTTGGACTGTACAGATTTGGTGTAATAGAATGTGCACAAACTTTTTAAAGTTACTTAAACTTAAAAAAATTCCAAACAACCTTTGGTTATAGAGGTTTTTTTGAAGTTATTTAAGTCAGGAATTACAGCTAATAGTGGTGTTAAACACATTAAATCACCATTTGAGGGAGTGATGATAGAATAGGAGACAAAGGTGTAGACAAGCATGGTACTGATTTAAAGAATTTGAAACACTTGTTTCCACTAAACCTCTTATATACCCATTGTTTATCAACGTGACTTTTTAGATCCATAGATCTGAAGTAGAATGGGGTCCTTGTAGAGGAGGGTGGTAGTGAAGAAAGAAATGGCTGAGAAAAGTTCTCAAAGAGGAGGTTTTTAAAAAGGGGATTTTAGCTTTTGAAAACTGAAAGCTTTCTCGTTTCCTTACAGGCATACTCTGTTGGAAACATCTCAAGATAGTTTCCTCAGTGTGAAATTGGATGGCTTCAGCATAGTTTGATGTGACTGGCTTATGAAATTTATTTTTGTAATAGGTAAGCTCCAGACTGAAAGTGTGTGGCTCAGATTGAAGATGGTAGAAGATACTGATACTGAGATAGAGTAAAGAAGTAGGCTATTTCTCATGACATCTGCTTCCACTAGGGGATTTTTGGGTCCCCCGTTTGAGATGTTGATATAGTATGTTAAGTGAATTTAAAAACTGGTTATCTGAAGCTTGTAAATAAATATGAAATCATCTAGCAATACGGAAAAAGTCTTAATGAATCAGTGATTTACATCAAAATACTGTGCAAATATTTGCAGGTGGAATTTGTAGATAATGATAAAAACTATCCAGGCAACTAGGTAAACTGCAGGGTGTTTGGTTTTGGTTTATTCCCAGCAGTGGTTCGTGCTCTGCCTTGGAGGCTGGTTACAAGGAGTTCCTTCTGGCTCTATTCTGGGACCTGTCCTGCTTAATATCTTTGTCACTGGTCTGGGGTTGGAGTGTACCAAATCCAGGGAGCAGTCAGTATGCTCAAGGACAGGGCTGTATTTCAGAGAGATCTAAACAGGACAGAGCAGTGAGCTGACAGGACCTTCATGAAATCCAAAAAGGACAAATGGAAAGTCCTTCATATGGGACAGAATAACCACTTCCAGGGGATACAAGCTGGGAATGCTATACATGAGTCAGCAATGTACCCTGGCAGCATGCAGGAGTGTAGCCACTAGACTGAACAAAGTGATTATTCCTGTTTACTCAGCACTTAATAGACCACACCTACACCAYTGCATCCGGTTTTGCTCTCCACCGTCCCACTGTAAGGCCGCAAAGATGGTTGGTGGGCACATGACCTATGAAGAGAGGCTGAGGGACCCAAAGCTGCATGGAGATGAGGCTTTGGAGGGACCTTGTGGCAGCCTGTCAATATCAAAGTAGAGGTTGTGAAGAAAATGGAGCCAGACTCCTCAGAGATGCATGGCGGGAGCCTGAGAGACAATGGTCATAAAGTTAAACAGGGAAAGTTTGTTCTGTACCAGGAGGTGCTGGTCTGTGAAGATCCAGGTAAGAAAGGCACTCAGACACTGTAAAATATCCTTGAAAATGCTATTTATTAGAACTAACTAATAGTATAGATAATCTTACATCTCTTTTGATGCTGGGAACCCTGAGTTGTGCAGCATCAAACAGGCCTCCAGTCCATGTGCAACATACTGTGCAGACCCCGTCCATAGAAATGGGATGTTGGTCCTTTGAGCTATTGTTGGGTTTCCTTACAAGAAAACAGCTCTATTCATAATTTCTACTGTCAAGCAGAAAGCATGCTCGCATGAGAACTTCTAGCTGCACTTCTAGATAAAGGCAAGACCACCCAGGTGGCATCATTGCCGGTACCAAGAGGGAGCTGCCTGCAGGCTCCTCTGTTACAGTGAGCTGGCTGAGCTCATCCTGCAGCCAGGGGGTATGTGCAGCACAGCACGGGCCTGAAAGCCAGCCTGTACATGCAGCACAGCACAGGCATGGGCCTGCTCAGGTTAGCTCTTGCATGGATCACTGACTCCTCGATGTACTATGGTCTTCCAGTCAGGATCACTACAATGTTCTGGCTTGACATAATGAGACCATATTTCACTGTGAGGACAGTCAGGCACTGAAACAGATTCCCTAGAGAGGTTGTGAAATCTCTGACCTTGGAGGTTTTCAAGGCCCAGCTAAACAAAAGCCTAAGCAACATCGTCCAAGTTCAGCATTCACYGTGCTTCAGCAGAAGGTTGAGCTAGATGACATCTTAAGGTCCATTCCACCCTGAATTGCTCTGTCTCTGTGCTTTGGGTTTCCCTCATGGTCTTAAAAACTTGGTTGGAAGTTGCGGTAACTTTGTTGCAACTGATGGGAATATCCTTAAGACAGGAGAATTCTGGGTTTCCACGTAACTCCATGGTGAAATCAGTGCTATGGTAGTAGTAATTTAGATATAATTTAGATAGAAGCGGAGTTGTAATTGGATCCAGGAAGTTTCATGTGTCGCTGCATCACTAAAGAAATGTGATCATAGAATTAAAAAAAGACCCTGTCGGCCGTTCCTTGTTTCTATAGTCATGCATCACATAGGCTTTATTTGTCCCCTCATTTTCATTCTTTCCCTTGAAAAATTTGTTTCAACAGGAATATTTGTATCCCATCTTTCATGTGAAGGATAATACAGCCATTAGTTTCCATCTTTGCTAGCTGCTGGTAATATGACAATAAGTTGGACTGTGGTTGACATGTTAATATACAAGATGTATTAAAGTAAGACGTAACAATCTGTGCAACTCATATCTGAGGAAATACTGAGAGATCTGGATATTGGCTGTTGCCAAGTTTGTCTGTTCCTTTCTTGCARCAGGGGACATGGAGTGCTTGGTCCTTACTGGACACCATTTCCTTCTCGTATGTTTGCTTCGGTGTTCTGGACCTGTGTGTAACTTCAGTCTGTGGAGCCAGCAATGGGCAGTCTAGAGGTACCAGAAATGACCATTATCTAGTGAGACCCTTGCCCCCAGCCACCCTGCTACTTAATTCAGTGATAGAAAGCACTGAGACAATTCTTGCCTTCTAAGTTGTTGCTCCTAAATGTAAGAAGATAAGGAAGGAAGGGGGGGGGGACGACGACTTTTATATTATGGTATAGCTGCTTTTATATTATCATATACCTTGTCAGTTGCCTTTTATGTAGCTTAGCGAGGTCATGATCTGCCCAAATAGCTTTGGCTAAACTGTATCTTACAAAATAGTGAAAAGATGAATAAATTCCTTGGTTTTGGGGAAACCAGATTATATCTGATGCTGAAGGAGAGATCGTTTTCATTGCCAGAGACTGAATCTTCACAGGTGAAGTTACTCTGCCAATTAGTACTACTGAATATCATCTGATGGAGAAAAGACTGAAACAAACTTCTAGCTCATCAGGGAAAATTTGATCAGAGTTCCAGTACTTGATGAGTCCCATGAATTCTTCCTTTGATTAAATTGAATTTCACTAGGGAGAAAGACATTAGAGTAAGGAACTCAGAAATTGAATAAAAATTTATTTATTTAGCATTACTTAATTGTGCTTTAAAAGTACCTGTATTGGGAAAAAATTCTAATGCTGAAGGGCCATTTAATCTAGCAAAGGTGTGCATATTTAGGTTGAGGCTTGGTGCTAGGCATGTCAAAGTAGAAATGAGAGGTATTTTTGAGTGAAGATAATTGACTGTTCTCTTAAAGAGCAACTTAGTGATGTGGGGTGGTTGCAATCTTTAAAGTAGAATTAGATGTCTCTCCAAAACATATTCTGTAACTAAGCCTAAGGGTTTGGAATTATTGGGTGAAATTGTGATCTGTGTTGCACAGGGTGTCAACCTAGGTCATCATAGCAGTTTCTGAAAGAGTCTGACGAGAAGAGATTGTTTATTTACTTCTGAGGGTAACTGCTTCCAAGGTATTTTGGGTAGCTGCATTGAATTTCTGCAGTTGAACATACTTAAGCATTTCATTTCCATATGCCTACTTGCACCTTTAATTTCTTATTAATGTTTTTGGATTTTTTCCCCAAAAACTGGAATTCCCCTATTTTGTTTCATTCTTCTTGCCCTGTATTTTATCTTCTTTCAAAACTTGCTGCAGTTGTTCTTCTCCACCCATTTCTTCTCTGGCTTTATCAGACATTGCAGCCAGCTTTTTCCTGCTGGTCTGTGTTCCCACATGGCAAGTCAACAGACTGCTTTGCTAAACAATCAGTAAGTAGCATTAGTGCCATATCATTAACACTAGGGCTTTAACATTAGGCTTTTCCTACCTTTTCTTGACCTTCGATCATTGTATTTATAGACTTCGTATGGTAGCTGATTAAGCATTATCTTGCTGCTCTTTTACTTGTCCTCCAGGCTTAATAGCTGTTTCCAGTGGACACTTGAGTAACACTTGCCACATGAGCACAGAGAGGGTGGAGATGCTGTGCTCCTCCCTCACAATGATCCATCTCTCCAGTTGTAATTCAGTCTTAACCAAGTTGCAAATGTTATGCATCAAAATCTAAATTAATGTGTTGTCCAAGTTCCCTTGTTGTTCTATAAATTCATGCAGTTCCACCCTGATAAGTGACTAAAAAAAAAGGGAGGGGGGGAATCAGGGCAGGGAGGACTGTCACTCAGTAGGCCACTGTTTCTATGTCGTAACATTGGTTAAGGCGAGTGATACAAAGCATCCTCTGTAGCAGGTAGCAAGGTAGGAGTAAGGATTGAAAACTGAGCAGTTTCCACAGAGCATAAGCTGTAGCTCTTRCCTGATTGCATTCACACTGCCAGCAAGACGTTTAGATGTTGGGAGGTATCTGTCTGGCGCYGTCGTCTTCCTGTTCTGTGGGTTTTTTTGGAAACTCTGAAAATCCCATCCTCCTTCCTCTTTTCTACAGTGTAGAGAACAATTCTTGCTCTCTGTGTAGGTTTATTAAGGTCATTAATCAGCCTGAATGTACCTTTGAAGTAGGTCTTTGCACTGTGTCGGCACAATCCATTTTTTTGAGTGAGTGGGTTTCATGGGTCTGTTCAGTGGCTAATTTCATAAGAGTGCAAGTTTGGAAGGCTGACGTTAATGGTAATAGTTACAATTATTGTCAGTTAATGCATTGTTCTCYTGAGGCTGCAGAATCTATGAACTGAATGTCATTTCTTGTAAACTACATATTAAATGTTTCTATATACTGAAAAGGTTAGAATTCTAGTAAGTCCATGTTATCTGTGCACACAACAATTTGCAGTGCTACATGAGTAGTAAAACTTAGTGCCACAAGTTTCTGATCTAAAATTTGAGTGAAGTGTGGTGAAGATTTAAGAATAGTTTGGAGGGGCTGCTGCTTTCCCCCTCTCTCATTGCAGGACAGGTTATCTTGTTTTTGAGGCTAGTTCCAATTAATTTTATGTCTGTACAAGCTCAATAAAGACAAATTTATATAGGTATAATCTAACTTAGCATATTGAAATTCTAAAATATTTAAAATTGCCATCATTAGAAAGAATAAAAAGCCATAATTTGTATGGCTCAAAGCCAGAAAAAAGGATGCTATTTGCAGATGTTGGGTTTCTCTTTAACTTCCTTTTAAATTTTTCCCTCTCTTTGAATGATTTATGAGAAGTTTCTATGAGTGTCAGAAGTATTGTTCTCTTTGGCTTAAAAAAAATGTGTGCTAAAGTCTTTCTCCAGATGAGAGAATTATCTCTCTCTCTCTCTCTCTCTCTCTCTCTCTCTCTCTCTCTCTCTCTCTCTCTCAAATTTATTTAAAAATAAGTGTTCTCATTCATACCCCCCTATGAAATCTTCATGAAAAAACAGAATTGGATATTATTTCCTGAGAAGCATTTTGGAGCCAGCAATTAAATGTCTTTGGAGGAACAAATGAAGTTATTGAAATGTTTAAAAGTAAAGCACCAACTGAAAGCAAATGTTTTTAATAGGTATTTTAAAGCATCTAGCAACTTTTAAAGTAGTATTTGATTTTTTTAAAAAGTGAAGTTTTATGGTATTTATTGCTACTGTCTGAAATAGACCATTTTGGTCAATGGCAAAATAAAAATTGCTCTAGCTGAAGTGGATGAAAATGCAAATTTCTGTGAGGTGGAAATACAGGCTGAGCACAGAATAAGCATCTGAGAATAAAGGTATTTGAATAACGTGTGATTCTTTTTTCTGTCCATCTAAAATCATCTAAAGTAATTTTCGTAGAAAAATAACTAAATAAAAGCAGACTGCTAGGTGTAGTACGTGTTACTTTCAGTGAGTTTTTTGTTTCTAGGTGTGTTTCTATAGTTTTATTGCAAGGATATATCTATTACACAACACATCCAATCAGTGCAAACGCCGTAAAAGAAACCTTCAAGCAGTTGCACCATCTTCTGAAGCGTGAGACAAATGTCGTGAGCCAGATGTGTGAACTGTGTCTTCAGGACAGAGACCGGCTTTCGTCCTTTCTCAGACTAAGTGGTAGCTTCATTGTCTGTCTGGGGCCTGTGTTCTGAATCAGAATTGTGCTGTCACTTTCTGTTTTGTGGCTGGCTTTAAAAACTGAATTGATCACTGAATTCCTAAAAATCTGCATCAGCCTTAACTAAGGGGAAAAGAGATGAGTGGATGAACGCAACGTGACAGCTCTCCTTACTAGGAAAGGGCCTTGCTGTGTAAAGAAGCTTGTCTTGTATCTAAAGTCAGAAATGACATGAGTAAGTTAGCAGAAGATTATATGCAGACTTAGTTGGGTAACAGTGTATACACTCAAATTTGTGCTGTTGTGTGCAGTAAAATACAAATTATTTGGCCTTTTTTTCCCCTCACTGTGGAATAGTGAGTCGTGCGCTCAGGTATTGCAGCACAAGTAATCTGCTGTCTCTGTTTAGCTTGTATTAACTTGGGCATAGGTTGGTGCATGTGAACTTATTTGAGTATGTGTTGTGTAAATTCATGAAAATAATTTTTTATAATCAGCAGTACAAAATGAGGTTTTTAATGAAAATTCTATCTGTTATTTAGCTTAATATATTGCTTTTTTGTTTCACATGATGATTAAAGTGCATTATCTAGGAATGTTTCTATTTCAACTCTAATATGTAAACAGCAAATAAAAATTTGGCAAGCTGGCTTTTTGAGGGATGGTAATTAGGGGTTTTAATAACGAATGAATATGTTTCTATGTAAAAAGACTTCAAAGTGAGTTATTTTTGCATGTGATCTTTACTACTTTGTGAGTATTTACTGTCTTGGCTGTGATGGCTTTTCCTGAGGCCTGTTGGAAAAATTATTAATTTCCCTTTGTTATGGACTACTGGAAAAGAAACAAGCAAATTGGCTATGTAAGTGCAAGAGGATTTAGCTGGAAAGGAAGCCTGCTGGCTGGTGATTCTCTCTCGGAGTCTCTCGCTGGAGATTCGCTGGCTCATAAGAGAATGATCTTTTACATTTCCAGTGAACAGTCACCTGTTGGGACGTGGGCAGAAATTCAGGCTGATAGCTACACCAACTCTCCCATCTTGGAGAACAGGCCTTTCTTAAAACAGTTTTTATTGTGTTGAATGCTGAACTGGGACGTGGTTTTTGAGGCTCACCAGACTTTTGTATTCTTGAAGCTGATAAAAATGGTTGCTTGCATTACAGCATAATACTGTTTTTCTTTATCTGTGTGCTATTTAATTTTTTACAATGTAATTTTCCTTTCATAATAATGTTATTTTATCATTCTATATCCACCTGCCTGTATTTTACATGCTGTTCAGTTTTCCACTGTTCAGGATGATTGAAATTGTGTGATTGCACATAAGCAGTTAATTAATAGTCAAAGCTTTAAAACCAACTCGTCCAGTTTTAGTTGTGCTGTTTAACCAGTAGGGATACAAATGCTGTAATTACAATTACATAGACAGAAGTGAATGACATTTAGCACATTGTAATTGGCTCATGTGGTTATAGTTACCTTGAAGTGAGCTTAGTCATTAAGACAAAGGGTTAGAAACTGGACTTTTAAAAAACTTAGTGTAAATTAGGAGAGATTTAAATAATCGATCTGGCCCTGTTTTAGTAAGTTGGGATACTATTTCCAGAATTTGGAGAAAATTCATAGACTAGATGATACCAGATTTTATAAATGCAGCTTATAAGAAAATAACAAAATTGGTTTAGACAAGAGTTAAGGGAGAAAACAGTTCTTGCAAGCATGTAAGAGGATATATAATTATGATTAACATAAAAATAAATGAAAGCACTGTGTTATGGAATAGCTGTTCCAGAACTAAGTAGTATTTCAGAATAGTGTTTTTATAAGCCTATATGCCAGAATATACATTCCTATTGAAATGAAGAAATTGACAGTGGCTAAATGAAAGAAAAATTTGCAAAGCCACCTTAAAAATCAGATCTCAGTCAGAGTAGGCCTCATAACCTGTGAGCCATGGAGAATTTTTTTTTTATCGTTGCGCACCAAGAGTCTTGGCATATTCAGTGGTCTCGCATTACATGCAAATTTATTCTGTTATGTGTAATTCAGGCACATCTAAAGACTGGTGTTGGCTAAAGTGATTTTGATAGTAAGTTCCAGTTTACTTTGGAGAAATGTAGGACTTCAAAATTTTATTCTTGTTACTTGATGCTTTATAGGTCTGTACTTTTCTTATTTTAAGCTAAAATATAAAAGTTTTGGACCAGAGACAATTAAAATATTTGGCTGCTCGCTATATAAACTTGTGAGAAGATGCTGCTTCAGCTTCGAGGAATTTAAGTGAATTCATTATCTCTTTAGGCCACTATTGTTTCCACTTTTATTACTTTAGGTGTTTACCRTCAAGCATTGTGATGTTGCTGGAAAGGGCAGGGGAAAGCATTTTGAAATCTACTAGTAATAATGACTAGATAGTGTTTCTACTGTTCCAGAAGGGTGTGGTTTGGGGGGGCAGGGGTTATGGCTGTGGTGGAGGTTTTTGTTTTGCCATTTTTTAAAGAGTTTGGAAAAGCTTAGAAAATGCTTTCTGTAGAAAAAGGTGTTTCGGAGCAAGTGGAAAGACCTGCATTCATAGTCTTTTTCTGATATCTTTTATGGGCTTTTCATAGAAAAGCTGACATAAGCAAAGAAGTTGCATTTTAAAGGCTGTAAATTGAAAACAAACAGAAAATGAAACTTACAGTATTTTTAGCGTTTGCTGTTGCTTATATCCCTTCTGTTAATAGTGACCTACTGTCTGAAAAGAGGAAACCAGGATACGCAAGCTAGAAGCTGGAAAAATTTGACCCTGAAATCACTTAATATCCTAGTAGTGAGAGTGACTGAAATTGTCACAGATTTTTATTAATCTGATAAATTTGCTTCTTGTGGGTGCTTGAAAGGATAAAGGTTTTCTGCTGAGAGGGATCTGTGTATACCTCTTAGAAGAAAATACTCTGTTCAGCATAGGTGAGGGGGAAAGGAGACTGTGATTCTTCTGGCCTTGAAATCTGTGGATATGAATCTTCACCCTTTTCCTTCTTTGGGCAATGAACATGCTAATAACATTTAAAGTTTGACTAATAACTATTATAATCAGCCTTCAGGGCTTCAATTGCCTGTCGGGTCAGGAAGAAATTATTTTCCAATGTGTAATTTGGCTTCTTGGCTGCTGATTTGTGCCGTGGCAGATCACGCTGTGACAGCTGAAATGCTTCCTACCCCAAATGTTATGTTGAGCCCCTCTCATAGCAGTTGCCAGTCATGTGGCAGGGGTGACCAAAATGGCACAGTCAGCAGTTCTTAATTTGCTGCAGTTTACTATTCCAGAGTATTAAAGTATTGGCTACAGTATTAGACTGATAATGGAGCATGGTTGTGTCAGCCTGGACTTTGGGAAGAAGTTTTTCCAGGAGAAATTGTTAGGGACTTTGCAGAAACAGTCATCTTCCTCTGTAGCATGGGGAATGGTTCACCTAATAAAGCATGCCCAAGTGATCTCATACTTAATTGCTTGCAGAGTCTTTGGGCATTGGTAATAACCTATTCTCTATTGGTGACACACATATTTTGTGTAAAAGGACAGAAAAGGCTATTTTTGGACTTGCACTGCAGAAGTTCATGAACTTTATTAGCTCAGGTAGTACACATGCAAATGGTGAGCAACTGCTTCTAATTCTGGAATGGGCAGAAGGAAGCATTCTGCTCTTCGGGCACCRACTGCATTTCGCTTTGAAGAAGCCTTTGTCCTTTCTGTGGTCCATATTGGAGAGTTTGAGAGCTGCTCTTACAGGGATTTGGGCGATTCTTTATGACTCGTCAGTGGAGCTTTTTTAAAATGTAATTGGCTTTGCCTCATTTGAATGAGGTGACTCGTTGCTTCATCCTGAGTTGAGAGTCTGAGAAGTCAGTTGCAAAAACAAGCTTTCATCTCACGAAGGTGTAGGTATTTACTGGTCGTTTCCTTGCTTTGATGAAATAACCGATAAAGTAGAAACAAAGGCTTGAAAGTTAGTCTAAAACAAAGTAAAAGGTGTAACCACAGAAACTTCATCACAATCTGAGTTGAGATACGACTGCTGCGAAATGACCAGCAGCCAAGCTTTGCAGTGCATCTGACTTCACCTGGCACTAACTGTCATCTGCTCTCTGAAAACATTTCTTAAATGATGTAATGATGAACGGCACTTCTTTTTAACAGTGTCATCTGCTCAAAATGTTCTGTAACATCTGTTGCTTTGTTCATAAGGTGCAACAAAGATGAAATAACTGCAGAGTGGCTGAGAAAGTATTTGGGGTTTACAGAAGGGCTGCCTGTGTTTAAGCTGCTTGGGTAGAAGGCTTTGGCTTGTTTCTGTGAGCTTCTGTGTGTTATCCTTATGGAAGAATTGTTGCTACCTCCTGCTCTTTGTACCTACAGTGTATCATATTTAAAACAGGGGAAAAAAGCCTCAGGAAAATATTAAGAATTTGTAATTTTATGTAAAAACATACATTTGAAGAAATAACCTGTTGTGTTTTACTGGTTGATGATTGATACATTATGAATATAAAAAGCTGTTTTCTAATGAATTTTTTGTTTGTGCCTGATGTCACAGTCAAGTTCTGTGTATTCTTTGTTCCAGAGCAGAAAGCTAGAAAACGAAAGAATGCCAAAAAGCCCAACCTCAGAGGTGCAATTCCTTTTGAATGTTAGGAAGCTGTGCTCTTATTGATAAATTCTTTTATTAAATTGTGTTTGTTAAACTTGCAATAAATCAAATACATGAGAAAACATCATTTCATTCTGGATTTGTCCCTAAGTTAAAAACTGAGAATTTTCCTCCATATCAGCTAATCTGTAATTTGGTTTTTTTTGCACAGAGGATAGGCATGACATTTCTATGAAGTTGTGATTAACTGTCATACTTTGCTTTTTAACCTAACCTGTCAAAGTTTTATTTTCCTACTTCTTGCGCTGCAATTCACTTGCAGATTTTTGAGTGTTTTAAAGACAAGATTAAACAGTGACTTGAATGTCTTACATATGTATTGCTAGTTAAATTGACAAGAATGCACTTGTTCTTTGTTTCTAGGATTAAACTTCAAACTGATAGACCTACTCCAGTAATTTAATTTTTAAAAGCCCAAATTTTCATAAGCTGTAGGACTTGATCTCGTAATAGCTGCTTAAATACTGTTTTGTTTTGTTTTGTTTTTAATCTCTTGCCCTATGTTCTATATAGTTCTTCAATGCAAATGATTGACCAAACCTCCAATTCTTGGATTAAGGGTGACTTGTTTGTTTTGAAAATCATTAAGGTAATAACAATAAATACACACACAAAAAAAATTTCTAAGATATTGCTGACATGACTGACTAGTACTGCTCATGTCACTGTTAATATTGCAGGACATGCATATTGTTTGCAATCTGAGGCCCCCCCTTCCCCTCTGTGGTGATTTTCACACTTCCACATGAGCTGGTCTGCTTTCTCAGCCTGTGTCACTAAACATTAGAATTCTGAGGTATGGTAGCTTGGAAAGTAATTGTATAAAAGGTTGTTGTTTGGGATTTTTGTTTGGTTGGGTTTTTTGCATACCAAAAGAGACTTTTGGAGATGACAGCAGCAATCGTCGTTTTATGTTAACTTTAATTTTGGTCATATGAAAGCAAGGTTGTGGAGTTTGTACCTTTTAGGAGAAGGTATCAAAATATGGGGGGGGGTCAGGGATGCAGAATGGAATGTGCAAACAGTGATATGTTAAGTAGCAGATTGAATTTTGGGTGCTGAGTGAGGTGTCACTAAAGCAGCCAGTGAGGAAATGCTTGGGACAAATATGTGTCAAAAATAGTGTTTCTCTGTGTGGTAGGTAGGTGCCTTTACTCCTGTCTGCCAAGAGTGCTTTTTTCTTATTTTTGCTTTCTGGAAGTAATGTCACTTTTTCTTTTAAAACATTATAGAGACAAGTGGCAATGTTGGTGACCTTATAATAGTTGTTCTTGTTAGAACACTGACCTTCAAAGTGGAAGATCAAGGTTTAAATCTCCTTTTTCAGATCGGGATTCAAATTCCATCTTCCAGAAGCACACACTATGCTTCTGTGTGCTGGGAAATCTTTAACTTCTTCCTGTTGAAGTTGTTCCTCTTTGCGGAAAGAGGGGTGTGTTCTCACTCTCTAAACTTCATCTAGCTGAATGGTGAAGGCAGTCATGGAAAAAGGTCGTAGGGTAGGGGAAGAGTTATTTATAGGAATTTTTTTTAATACAATTTTCTAGTTTGAGGTTGTTACTGTATTTCATCCTAAAGACGTGCTTTTTTTTGTGTGTGTGTGTGAGAATAGTATTTTGGGGAGTAAAATTTAGACCTGTTTGAACTTTTCTTTCCTCTTTAACTCATGTTCATTCTTTTACAGATTATTATATTTTACAGGAAGGGCAATGCCCTTATTTCTTTGTCTTTAAAAGAAAGTAGCATTCCCTACATTTTGAGAGGAATTGAAGAACAATTGCCTGACCAAACATTTAGAGGAAATAAGTGGAGGAGGAATGCTTAATTTGCGGATACTATATGTGACTGAGGCATGAACTTTTCATCGAGTTTAGTCATATGGTGCAAACACTTCTAAACTGTTTCAAATTTTATTATGTTACTGTCAAGATGGAGAGAATTGTTCCCACGTTGAGGATTAGGGAACAGTGTGAACAAGGCTTTCCAGAGGTACAGTTAAGATTTTAGGTGTATAAATGAAACTGAAATTCCGTTTGTAAGTGTCTGAATTCTTTGTGGGCTTAGATGCATTAAACTCAGTTGTTTAGGTACCCAGTCAGTCATATTGGTTGAAGTACTGAATTAGCTTGGTACAGCCAGTCTTTTTAGGGAACCTAGAAGAAGTTGTTCACTTTAAACATTTTTATGCCTAAAGACTGATTTGTGAAGTGTGGTACTTATTAATACAAACATCTTGGAATTAGAGCTCTCAGAGGAAAATTAGTATCACAGATTTGTGTTTGGTATTTCATTAGACTCTGCATTGTTATTTTGGTTTGACATAGCTCTGTCTACAAAAGGAGGTACAGCAGGTTCTAGATGTTTAAGTTGCTCTTTTTAATTTAATAACAAAATGTTTTTCTGTTAAGTAACTTAGTTTTTTGTTTTTCTTCGCAGCTTTCATCCAGTCGGATGGCATAATAGAAATGCTACATTTTGATGAAGGAGACCTATTGCAGGTATGTAGTCAGAGTAAATCATCTGAACTGGCAATGTTTCATCTTTTTGATAGCTGCTTTTTGAAACTCATAGGTGAGTGGATTTTTGAAAATAAGCAAACATCAAACTTAAGTAAGTCCAAAAAACTTTTGGACCTTCTAGAGTTATTTTCAACAGTATGCTTTGATGTGTCCTGAGGTTCTGGTTCCCTGATCTTTTGTGTTGGGAAACTGGTGGAGTTTACCACAGGTTCTGTCTGGCCTGTTTGTCAATTTTTTTTTTTTTCCTCAGAAAAACTGGGGGATGCTTTGTGTTTAAGACTCATCCTGATGCAGGGTTGGGATGAAATTGGATAGCACAACTAGAGGAACTGGGAAGTGTTGCAAGATTCCCAAATGTAAAGAGGCAGCCTTTGGGACCAAGTCGCCACCGGGTTTAAAGAGAATTCAAATTACTGCAGTGAGGTAATTGCTGTTGCAAATATGGATTTTTCAGGTATAATGTTGCCATTCTTGTCAGCTTTCTTTCGGCATAAGTCAAAACAGACGAAAAGTTAACTTTAAGGCATACATGCTGATATTTTGAGACGGTGGTAGTAGTTGGGATAAAAGACATAGCAATGTGGCTTGATACTTTAGAACTACGTAGTTCTGAAGTTCTATTCACTAGAATTTCATATGCATGCATTTTGTGGATTGTATTTAGGTTGAGAATATCTTTTGTTAAAATTCCTTGATGATGTTAGTCCTGGTAGTTGAGAGGGAGGAGAAGAGAAAGAAGCAAGCAATTAATTGTTTAAATTATTAGAACATATGGCATGTGACTGTTYAACTTCATTAGTTACCAGTGCAGTGCTTGATTTACAATTCCTACCTCCTGTCTAGTCTAGAAGAGTCAACAAATGTAAAAGCTGTATAGTTCTGGGCTCATGATAGTGTTATTTGTTTCAGATTTATGAAGGTGTGTTTTCTTTTTCCCCCACCTACTTAAGTTGTTTGGGTTTTTTGTTTGGTTGTTTGGGGATTTTTTCCTTCTTCCACTGCTTGGTTCTTAATGTAAATCAAGAATAACTTATTACAGATTTTAAGATTATAATGTAAAAGGATAAGATCCTTCAAAATGATCTAAACCAGTGACAGAAAAGGTTAGTTAAAAACAAACAAACAAACAACCTACACCCACCACCACCACCACACTCCCCCCCCCCCAAAAAAAAAAAAAAAAAATCCCCAAACAGGCAAACAAAAAAGCCCCAGGTTCCCCATTAAACGGTTGTTTAGGTGTCATGTGTTAAACACATTCTCATAACAGATATCTGTGTAGGCTTATTTTTGCACACATAGAGTAGAATGGTGGAAGTTTTCCATATAGTGGTTACAGTCTCAGTTATTGCAGTTTTTCACTAAGAATATTTCTTTCACTTGCATGGAGATACCACATATCAGTATAAATATAAGAGAAGAAAATCACTAGGCTTGGTTTCTTTTCTTCTACATACTCTATTAGGTTATATTTTGTTCGTCAAGAGTGGTTTAATAAAAATGACAGACAGGCGTTGGCCCAATTTTTAAGATAAAAATGATGTAGTCGAATTCACTTAAATACATTTTAAGTGTTTTTTTTCCCCAGGATTCTTTTTTTTTAACTAATTAAAATTAATCTTACAAAYCTGAAATTATCTTATTTATTAATTTTAGCACTCTATTAATCACTATAGTTCTCAGGACTAGAAAGTAATGGTGTTGCTGTGAACCACCTCAATAATTCATATCAAGATGGAAAAGTAAAATTGATTGTTAATCATTCCAACTTTATTGCAAGATGCAACAGAGATAGGAAAATTTAGTTTAAATATTACGGTGGGACAAAGTCAAGCAATTCTGGATGTTGTACAGTAAACTTTGCAGTGCTTTGGATTGCATTTGGCTGCCACTTATCCTAATACACTGCTGAATATTTGATTTAAAACAAAGCAAGAGAGACAAAATTTCTAATGGTTTATGTTTTATATTATGGTTGTGGCTCTTAAGCCAAAAATACCTACATAAGTGAAACCAGTTCCTTTTAATTAGAATGACACAGCATGTTTTCTGTAGCTTACAATTTATTTGGGTTTTTTCCTGTAGATTTTAATATGGTGACCTCTTGTGACTACTTACTGCAATTAAAAAATAAAACCAAAGCAAATACATTGTTGTAAAAATAGATTTACATCTTGTGAACCGCAGTTACTAAAGTTTTAAACCTACTGTAATGTCATTGAATGTTTCTCTTTCAGGCTTTCTGTAAGTTTTCAGAAATGTTGTAGATTGTAGGTCATCCATCATTACAGAACAAATACGATGATGTAGTAGTTTGTCTAATTTGTCTAATAAGTATTGTCTAATGTTATGTCACATTTGGGTGATTTTTTTTTTTTTTTTTTTAAATATAAAAAGTAACCCAATTCAGTGCATAAAGTGATTAATAATTATTGAAGTGTCTAAGCCATCTCCAGTCTTGGTTTATTTCCCCCCCCTCAAAGAATTTGATGTCTTTACAGTGGAAGCAAGCCCTTTTCTTGTTTGAAGGAATTGCTTTCCAAGTAAGGCAAATCAAATGCCGAGTCTTACATAATTTAATCATTAGGGATTCCTGCCACCTCCCTCCAGTTAGAGTATATCCTCTTGATACTGTTTTTTGTGCTTGTTTGGACTACATACTATCGGTGAAACACTCCTGATGTGTTATGAAACCACTGCACACAATCACATTTTAGGACTTTTGTTGTAAAAAATAAATGAAATGTGTTGGAAAATTGGGTTTGACCAGACTGACTTAAAACAGTTATTTATTGAAAGAGCATAAATCTTTAAATACTTAAGTAAAAAAACCTTGCATTTAGTAAAATAAACTGGCAGTGGAAACTTCATTAGTTAATGCTAGTGGGTAACAGTAGCAAAGCAGAAACTGTACTTTTTGGGTCTGGACTTCCAGTATGTGGATTAGAAAGTGCTACACCATGTAGCTTTGCCCTCTGTCTTAACAGAGCGAAAGTGAGAATTTTATTCTTTAGCATACATGTTTAGATTAAAGGTTTATATCTGAATAAATTTATGCTACTTCTGCCCATGGATTAAATTACAATAATTCGAGAATTTCCTAATTCTGTCTGTTCTTCACACAAATCAGTCCCCTTACAAACTCAACAACTTTTTTTTTTTTTTTTTTTTAAACTCTTCAAATAACTTATTTAGATCCTGAACATAGGGTAAGAATTGTATTAATATAAATTGTCCATTGCTCAATGCAGTGTAGGGTTTGGTTTTTTTCTTCAATAGCCAGCAATTTGCAGATGTCTATGTAATTGGTTGGCACTTCAGAATCATAGATTTGTTTGTTTGGAATTGACCTCAGGTGATCACCTAGTACTTTCTTCAGGTAGTGTTGCATGTAGATGGATTACCCTTGGCAGATGCTTGACTCTTCTGTTCTTAAAACCTCTAGAGAAGTAACTTTCACAAGTTTCCTTAAGTACATATTTGTTTCATGCCTAAGCTGGTTTTGCTGCTTCTTTTATCTGCAATATATATTCAGTTGTTTTTTTGTTAGTTTTTTTTGCCCTCTTCATAATGATAATTTTGTACTAAAAGACACCTAAAGCTTCTTCATGCAAATTTTTAAAAACACCCTTTCTTTGTCTACGCACTACTTAAAGCATAGCATTTAATTAGGATATTAGTACTCTGAGGCTTTGAGAAAGGACAGAGTAGTTGCTTCCCTGTGTAATAACACTTGTTTTAGTAATTCTAAAATGAGTTGTAAATTTTTGATAGCATTTTGTTTGCTCATATAGTTTGTATTTCACTATGGTCTCCAGACACATTCTTTTCTTTAGTGCACTACTGCTTAGTCAGTTATTCCCAGTTTTAGATTTGAGCTCTCCTTCAGCTAAACTTCGCCTTGTCAGTGTCAGGGCATCTCCTCCGTGTGTTCTGATTATTTGAACCCTTGTCCAGACCTGACAGATGCTTCAAGTCCCTGATGATGGTGTCATCTGCAAATGTTAGGAGTGCTGAAATAAACTACAACTGTTACTTTTAATAAATTATCCTTTCACGTTAAGCCAACATACTGGCTCACTTTTTGAGGAATTTATTTTGAAAAGTGAACAGTAAAGTAAAATTTATTTTTCAGAGCAAAGTTTTCATTTGCTTTTAGTTCATAAAGGACTGTTTCCCAGGTCATTTTATTTATTGTGAGAGCTCTTGCCTTGGGTATCTAATGTTTTCCTGCACAATGTAGTTGGGGCCACTATTTTCCAGAGCGAGCAATCTTCTATTCAGACTAAGTGTTTGGAAAGTACTTCTGCTTATGTAGTAGTATTTTTAAAGTAGCGTATTCCTACAATGAAAAAGGGAAATTCTCTTAACATGAATCACTACACTTACCCTTGCTGCAATAATCTTAAGTGTATGAAATGCTTTTTTACAGGCGAACTCCTAGAAATTATTTTACTGATACTTACTGGTTTGCAGAATAGCTAAAACAGGGGAAAAATATAACCACACAGGTTTTCTATTCTTAATACATATTTGCTGTCTTTGTTCATAAACTGCAGTAAACTGCTAGTCACAAAAGCTGATAATGAGAATTACAACAGTTCTAAATGTCAAATAGACAGAACCTTAACACGAATTGCGGTGGCTTTGCAATGAGGAAGCTACGGGACTGAGTTACATGCGTGGGAACGAGCAATGCTGATCTCTTACTGGAGGAATTCTAGTATTTTCTGCATGATCTGTGCTTCATTCCATATGGCACAGTAAAGAAATATCTTAACAGAAGTGGCAACCATTTGGTTCTGGTGTATCAGCAATAGTGTTTTCAGGGTGTAAAGTTTAAATGTATGGTTTTTTATTACCTCAAACCTTCATATTGTATGTTGACTTCTAAACGGGTTTTGATAGGATCTCCATTAATATCCATATAGCCAAACTGCTAAGATACAGACTGCATAAGTGGGCAATAAAGTGGCTGGACCATTGACCTCGATGGGTGTAGTCTACAGTACAAAGTTCAGTTGGCAGTCAGTTACCCATGATGGAGCTTGATACTGAGGACAATACTGCTTAATGTCTTCATTAGCAGCCTGGATGATGGTATAGAGAGTACTCTCAGTAAGTTTGCGGATGCTACCAAATTGGGCAAAGTAGTTGATACACTGGAAGTTCAGAGGGACTTCGGCAGGCTGACAGGAACCTCATGACACTCAGCTAAGGCAAATGCATGTCCTGCACCTGGGAGAGAATAGCCCTGTGTATTCTCAGGACAGGCTGGGCAGTGACTGGCTAGACAGCAGCACTGTAGAAAAGACCTGGGTAGACAAGTTGAACATAAGTTAGCCATGTGCCCTTGTAGCAAAGGCAGSTGCCAGCCTACTAAACTGTATGAACAAATGTCTAGCCAGAAGATAAGAGGTGTGATTTCCCCCCCACTTAAGCACTTGTGGGACTGCAGCTGGAGTACTGCGTCCAGTCTGGGCTACCCAGTGCAAGAAAGGCGCTGACATGCTGGAGCAAGCACAGCAGAGGGATACCAGGATGATCAGGGGGGCTGGAATGCTTCTCACGTTAGGATGTGTTTCTTCAGCCTTTAGAAGAGAAGACCAAGGGGAAAACTAATTGCTGTGGGCAGTGTAGAGTTGACAAGAGCCAGATTTTTCATTGTGGACAGTGGAAGGATGAGAGGCTTTGGACATAAACTTCAGCATGGGACATTCCAAACCCCTGTAAGAAAAAAAGCTTTTAAACTTGAGGGTGATCAAACACTGGACCAGGTTACTCACAGAAGTTGTAGAATTTCTGTCTTTGGGGATATTCAGAACTTGATGGCCCAAAACTGGGAGCGACCTGCGCTAACTAGACCTCCCCTGAGCAAGGGCTGACTAGATGGCCTTTGGAGCTTCCTTTCAATGTGCTTGATTTTAAAAAAGAATAAAAGCCATCTCAGTCCATTGCCATTGCTTGTGAGCAGCTGAAGTCCTTCTGCTGCTCAGAAAAAAATTGCAGTTTCTTCTTCTTGTACAGGAAGAATTGCCATCCCCAGGCTTTAGTTTAAAAATAATTAATTGATGCCCAGGAGTAAGTGACTGTTGCAAAACCAATGTCAATAGCATGTGTTGCATCAGCTAAAGTCAACTGATGTTTTTGTTTCCTTATGTGAGTTTGGATCATGAAAGAGCATGGCAATAATGACTCAGTTCAGTCCACTTTCAGCTACCTTCCAGATTACAGCATTCATTTTTTTCATTACCTTAAGCAAGATATTCATCACTAATTATGTTTCTTTTAATTATCCTACTTATTAGCATAGAGCTCATGAATGCAGCAATGAAGATTTAAGCTGCCATCTACGTATCAGTTTTGTAGCTGTCTCAACATTTAGTTGCAAGCAGCACATAGCTTTTCTGCAAGAAGGAACCAGCCGTACTATAAAATAACAATATGTAAAATGTTCAACAAAATTAAAACTGAGTCTTTTAAATTAGCGTGGATACTCTTGTGGAGGAATACAGAAAGCTTTGTTTGTTGAGAATTTTGGTACCATTGAAGAAATGTATTTGGTGTCCAGAAACCTCAGGTCTTGATTAAGAGGGCCTCCCTGCTCCCCCCCGCACCGTCATCCTTCTTTAAGACTTTATGCTTTAATTCAGTTGCTTAAACATAGGTAACCAGTGCTATTTGAGATGCCCTGGGCTGTCCCGGACATATACATGGACTGGGCAGATATGGCATAGGGCATAGGAGAAACTGTGTGCCCTTCTGGATGTCAGTCTGAGACCGGGCAGGTTGCCCTAGGACACTAATGTCAAGTGGCAGCAGATGCCTATGTTTAGATGACTGAATGTAGTGCTAGGTAATATGACCTCTTACCTAGAAGTGAAGAACAGCTATTATAATGAACTGGTGAGACATTAAAATTAACCTTTTTTTGTTGTTGTTGCTGTTGGTTGGTTGTTTTTTTGGTGGGGTTTTTTGCTTTTGTTTTCTGGCTAAAGTTAACAACCATGGGTATGTATTTAGAGACAGCCTTCAGACTGTGAGGTGTGGTTTTTGATTCTCCATGTGCGCAAGATTGTTGTCTGGTATCGTTCCACAACTGTACTGAGTCTGTAAGGTGTGCTTTCAGGTACAGATTCTCTGTGAAATCTTTCTTGAGCATATGAGCCTCTGGAGAGGAATTGTTGTAAGTCTTGAAACCGATGCTGGCTGACTGCCTTCAAATTTTCTAACTCACTGTGTGCAAGTTGTCTCAAGATCTTTATTCTGAAATCCCTTTGGTTTATAGTTTAATCCTTCTAGGGTTATGTAAGAGATAAATTAAGGCATGTAACTGTTAGCAGCAACAGCCTAAATGCATATGCTATCTTTAAATTAAAAAAAAAAAAAAAAAATTAATAAAAAAGATCATCTGTCTCCAAGACTTGAACACAGCCTTTTGGGTGGAAGGATTATAAACCCCCAGTACTGGTAAAAGGGGTGACTTGTCCCTCTGCTGCTTCTTTTCCCCACTCAGTTGTATATTTCTACTGTTTCTTTTGTGATGACCTTAGTTTTTGTTGTTAGGCAGTCAGTTGGATCAGGAAATTAATCCAATTGAGTTTTTTTGCCCTGTAACTTAGCTTATTATGTCTCTTGAAATATTAATAGTGTGCACATGCAGCCTTCTTCCTCGTCTGTACATTGCAAGGTAGTATTTTGTTATTTGTGATACTTCTCCTGTACAGATAAGATTTAATAAAATCTTCCTATAAATCATATTTTGCTAATGCTGCTCTATTACAGGTGTATCCTTTACAGGAGAAAAGAATAAACTGTATTTATTAAAGAGCATAATTTTATTTCTCTTCACCTGATAAACCAGCAGTATTCAACAAAACCTACACTTTAAATAGTGGATTGATCTGGTACATGATTTTAGTTCTTGGTGTTTGTTTTGACAGTTTTGTGCAGTCACACAGGAAAAATAGCATGCCAGACTGCAGCCCAGTAGGTCCACAATTTTACTTGAAGATCAAATAAAAAAAAAAAAGTATTTAAAACATGTAACTGAACACATTTGTATGTTTTTGTTTACTGCACAACTCTAAAGATTGACGTGTAATAAAAATGAGTGGTAATTATAGAAACTGCCACATGAGATTTATTTTTGGTTTAGTTCCATGATGCCATGGTTGATGAGCTGCTGAAGTTGGTATGCTATTTCTTTGCTCTTGATTGACCCTGATTAAAAAAAAAAAAAAAAAAAAAAAAAAAAAAAAAAAAAAAAACAAAAAAAAACCAAAAGAAAAAAAAAAACAAACCCAAAACCCAAACCAAACACCAAAACAAAACCACCAAACAAAAAACGTAAAAAACCCAAAACAAAACCCACACAACAAAATACCCACAAAAAACCCCAAACAAACCAAAAAGCAAACAACCCCCTGCTCAAAACACAAAAAGTGTCATTGAAATGAATTTGTCATTTTGCTTGTATTTAACAGACATCTGAAAGCAAAAACCAGGCTTTTCCTTATAAGTGTGAACCTTTGATGGATTTTTACTCTTAAATATAATTCAGATGTATGATGTCCAACCAAAGTGATTTGTGATTTTAAACTTTATGTACAGATATTAGACTAATATTTTCATAGCAAATCTGTAATTTCAGAACATAGGAGGGAAAACTTGAGTGTATAATCAGCCAGAGAATTTAACTCACAACAGTTAACTGCAGCCATGGCTAGGTAGTAGTTCGGCTATTGTCAATGATGTGTATTTCCATTTGTTTCTGTATTTTTCTGGAGTTAAATTTGATCTCCACTGCCCTCTGTCTAAAAGTTGGCCTGGGTGGGGCTTAGACTAAGACTAATATTAAGGGTATTGACTGCCAGTTACGATGCTTAAGAGCATAGATAACAAACAACTTTCTTCACCGAATACTTTAAAACTTAATAGAACATACTCTTGTTAGAGCCAAAGCTAGTTGTCAAGGATGGGACAGTGTTGGTAATGACTATTTTGGTTGCCCTGTCATAGGATCTGAACCTGTTAGCTCCATCATCTGACTGTCAGGTAACAGCTGGTAACTTAATTATGTGCTTTAGTTATGTTTCTAAAGAAAAATCAATTACTGAAAGGAAGGTTGTATTTAATTGTAGTGAATAATGCACTTTCAAGGACATTGGTAAGGAATACAGGGTGTTCATACATCTGTTAACTTCATAGAGTAAGTTTGGTTGTTGTTGTGGTTTAACCCCAGTCAGCAGCTCAGCCCCACCCAGCCGCTCGCTCACTCCCCCACAGTGGGATGGGGAAGAGAATCAGAAGGGTAAAAGTGAGAAAACTCGTGGGTTGAGATAAAGACAGTTTAATGGGTAAAGCAAAAGCTGCATGCACAAGCAAAGCAAGGAGGTCATTCACTACTTCCCATGGGCAGGCAGGTGTTCAGCCATCGCCGGGAGAGCAGGGCTCCATCACGCGTAACGCTTACTTGGGAAGACAAACGCCATCACTCCGAACGTCCCCCTCTTCCTTCTTCTTCCCCCAGCTTTATGTGCTGAGCATGACATCATATGGTATGGAACATCCCTTTGGTCAGTTGGGGTCAGCTGTCCCTGCTGTGTCCCCTCCCAACTCCTTGTGCACCCCCAGCCCACTCGCTGGTGGGGTGGGGTGAGAGGCAGAAAAGGCCTTGACTCTGTGTAAGCACTGCTCAGCAATGACTAAAACATCCCTGTGTTATCGACACTGTTTTCAGCACAAATCCAAAACACAGMCCCATACTAGCTACTATGGAGAAAATTAATCTATCCAAGCCCAAACCAGTACAGTTGTATAACAGGATTTCACAGGAACACTGTCTCAGCAATTTTTGGTTGTTTCCCTCCAATAGGCAGGAAAGTCAGCGGTGTGAATGCGCAGCATGGAAGAATGGAACTGGCAAAATCAAGTGAAGAATGGCTGTAAATGACTGTGCTGTAGTAAAAAAGAGAGGGATATATGCAGTTGTTTGGTAGGGAGGAACAGCAGATTATTTCAGTTAGTAGAGAAAACACTCAGAATGGATTTGGGTCATTTTTGGGCACATCTGCATTACCGATTGTATTGCATAGATCTTCAGATCCAAAACTTCCTCATCATCAATACTTGGAGCATACCACTTGCTACATGCATCAGAGATGTGCAGAAAGCTCATAAATGCTGAGACTTACTGAGCAATTTGCCTGTTAGCCTAGATCAGTGGTAGCTGGTGGTGGTGATGATCAGTGTGCCTCTCAGCTGCAGTCAAATAACTCAGGCTGTTTAGTCCTATAAGTGAGCAAGCACTAGACTGTTTCAACTGAGTAGGCTATGCAGCATCTCTTGCAGAGCCCTCAGAGCCAGGTGTAGTCTGATGTGCTTTTAGAGAGAATGGGTACATCTGCAAGCTGTAGACAATACTTACACAGTTTAAAACAAAAAGTAAAAAAAGAAAAATAAAATTAGAAAGGCAGACAGTGATTCTTGGTTGTCAGATTTATGATAGAAAAGTAGATAATAAGAATAAGCATATGTAATTATAAGTAGCTGTTTGAAGCTTATTAAAACCATTTTTAAAATACTCAAGCAGTATGTGTTTTTTGCAGAACTTATAAAATCATGCTGTTGTGAACTAGAGGAAATCACTGGCTTAATGTTTTGAACAAGTGCTTGTATGAAGTGTTAAACCAGCTTTTGACAGCACAGGTTCTTTTTGGATGGAGAGAAAATATTTTCAGCTGATTCACTTTGATTCAGTTTCCTATCTATTTTTTAAGTTGAGAAATTAATGGGTAGCAGTTTAAAACTGGAAGGTTTGCTCTCACCTTTCCAGTCTGAGGAAAAAAATAAGATATGGAAGGCAGAGATCTGTTTTTTCTGATTAAATTCTTTAGATTTCAGAGCTAATCAATTAACTTGTTAGGCAGTACTTCCTAGGAAGTTTTAGATACAAAACATTTCATATCTTAAGCATTCATCAATTAACTAAAACTGATTTTAAATTTCTGCTTTTTCTTCATTTTAATTGAATTTCTCTTACTGTTCTGAAACAATTCACTACAGGTTGTAAGTATTTACTTATATCTTACTAGAAATAGAAAATGGAGGGTGACATAAGAAATTAAGAAGCTGAACTAAAAGCTTATCAGTATGTGAGTAGTATACCTTAGCTAGGAAAACTTAACGGGAAGATTTGCCAGCCAGTGTATTTTAATGAAAAATAAGAAATGCCCTGTTTTCCTAGTTACGGTACAAATGTAATACGTAAGTTTAAATGAAAGCTTGCTGAGCTTAAATGAAAGCTTTCCGATTTTTAAGTTATAATAAAATTGGCAATATAAACCAACATACCTTGTCTCAGCATTCTGTTCGGTGAGGAAAAACTGCACTGATCATGCTGTACTGCAAAGAGTAATTTCATGTGAACCCCTTCCTCCTGCAACGTCCCTTTAGCAAGGCAGTCAGCCCCTTTATTTCAGAGGTTTTAAAACAAAAAACCTAATTGATGCTCTGCCTAGACATTTAAAATTGCAAATAAATCCTCAAGTTACAAACAGATTAGCTTTGTTTTACAACGGTAAAGAATACACTTCCAGCTTTCTTTAGTATGATGTAAATTGCAGGGTCAGTAAACCAAATAATTTCATTTTAAATCTGAAACACTACTTAGCTTTACAGTCCAGAATTGATCCTTGAGATGAATCAAACATTAATGTTTGTGGACTAAGTGATTTAATAGTAGTAATTATAAAATTTCAAAGAAGTGTCTCCAAAAAGCAAAATAAAATAATTTTTAAAAAATTATCTTTATTTAAAAATTCCTCTAATAAAAGAATCTATATTTTAAGAAAAAATACTTTTATCTTAGAAAAACAAGGAAAGAAAGTGTAATTTGTAGTTGAAATAGAAATCGGTGAAGTGCCCAGCCAAGGGACTTGATTTTAGTTCTGAAATGAGATATGAAAAATTCGCATTCCACTTGCAAACAAATGACATCCTTATACTAGAGGTGAACTGTGTCAGGTGAGCCGAGGTGCACCATAGACTTTATCAGACCTGTAAGCTTTCTTCCCGCTCTCAGAAGATAAATATTCATCTTGGCCATGAAATGCTTTTAAGAGAAGGACTGAAATCCTCAATTTGATCCCCAAATCCTATGGGAAGACAGAAGTTTTCAAAGTCAGGTATGTTTTAACATTAGCTGTTTCAGGAGGACATTCCATACGCAGCCTTCTAAACCAGTTGGGATTTCTTAGATAAGGGTAAGCTAGTTGGAATTTCCTAGACAACCTAACCTCCTTGTTTTCAGGTAGTTAACTGTAATGTCCAGCAGAGTGGTAGTAAAGGTATGAATAATAGAGGCTAGAAGGTCATTAGCAGGAAAGGAGATGAAGTTTCCTAACCAAATGGAGATTATAGTGTTCTTTGTTTTCTAGTTCGTTAAATTACACTGGTGAGATAATTGACTGTTATTTGGTTTATATGCTTTTCTTTGTAATTTGTTTTTTACATCTATGCTAGGTTTTTCTTTCGCTCCCTATAATGTTATAATTTCCTGGACTTTTTTCCTCCTCTCAATTTTTAAGTTGTTAAGTAGCTGCTTGTCTTACAGTTTGTAGGAGTTCCTACCACTGGAACTGACTGCAGTTCTTGTCCAGGGCCAAACAGCCTTTTGGTAGAAGCTTAATTTCTTTAAGTAATTAATTGGAAGGAGTCCATTTGTATTTTCTGCTTCAGATCAGAACTTTTGTCTTTCAAGATCTGATCTACTAACTTGTTACAGTTGCTGGTTTTTTTCCCCACAGGAAGTATAATGCTGTCAGTGTCTTAAATTTAATTTTTTTTTTTTTTTTTTYTTTTACAGACTGAGACAAGTATAGGCCTCAGTTCATATCAACAGAAAAGGTAAGCATGATTTTCTAAAAGTTTAATACAGCCATCCTATTGCGAGATTTGTGGTATTTTTCATGAGAATAATAAAGCATTATTGTAAACAAGATCAAATACAAATCGTGTAATTTTTCAATTATTTGTCTCATACAGAGGAAATTTAAACTAAAATGTAAAATGACTTTTAATATTGGACAGCTAAATCACTTCACATATGGAATAAGAAATGGAAGAATTCTTTAATTCACTTTGTAATGTATACCACAGAGTAATTCTGTGTAAATAAAGAGGGGGTAAACTGATACTCTACTTGTAGATTTTTTTTTTTTTTTTTAAATCTTTATCACTGAAGTTTTCTTGAGAAAGGAGTGGGTTTGTTTAGCTGCTTGGGTCCTTTTGAAGAAAAACTTTATGATGTTACTTTTGATAGATTCTTCCCCCTCCACCCCCCACTCCCCCGAAGACATAATCTGTTATTGAAGAACTTTGCATGTATAGTATCTGAGAAGGAAAAGAAGTAGCCTCTTTTTTTTCTCTGGTCCCTAATTTTTCTTTGCAGACTCCTCAAACATTCCTGTGTATTTAATGAGTACATTGAACAGTAATAATGAAGCTTGTTTCTTATACAATAGCATTCAACAAACTGTCATGTAAAGCATAGCTTATTTTCAGTAAATACAGCTAGATTTTTTTCATGGGCTAGATTTTCCTTCCCAGGAAATCTAGTAAAAGGACTATTCTTTTTTCGTTTCAGATGAGTATATGAAAAGTTCTTATTTTACTATGTATATAGTTGCTTAAACATGGGCTTAAGAGCGTTCTCTTTGCAACAAATTTTGAAAAATCTCTGAAAAAAAGCAACATTTTTCATTTTACACTTAAAAGCCTTGATCCTATTTTATCACTTGCCACCAGTCTCTGCTGCCTTCTGATTAGATACAGACCTAAATCTTGCAATGTAAATCTCCTGAACTGTATGAAAATACTGTAGACTTTGGCTTACCTAGTACTAGGTTTCTAAGTATACTTGGAATTCAGGGTTTCAGGGGGAAAGAGTGAACATAAAGGTGCTGAAGAATCTTATGAGGATGTGGCAGGTCTTTCACTCCAGGTGAAATTAAAACATAAATTCACACTATCTTTATTGTGATAATGTAAAAGAGAAGAGTTAATATTATGTATTGAAATAAGGCAGTTACTTCGTATTTTGATYTGAAGCTTGAGGCAATTTGTGTATTATGGTAATGTGAATTTTGTCAAACTTGTATTATACGAACTTCTCATTTGCTTTTTAATTTAAAAAGTTTAGCTTGGTCATTCTGCATAAAACTTGAAACTTTGTGGTGCTGTACCTTCCCTGAATCTGTCGTCTTTCCCCTTCCCCAGCAATGGAGGCTCCTTTCTGCCCTTCAGGACTTCTGCCCATTTATTTCTCATCTATGAAGTCCCTCAAGTTAAACTTTCCACCTGATGCTTTTACTAAATTATTTGCTTTCTACTTGCCTGTTAACATTGGATTAAGCAAGCAGAATATGCATTTCACCAAACTGATCCCATAAATAATCACTTCCAAAGGTGTATTCAGTACTGGTTTCTCTGTTAACCACTTACACATACTATATATACACCTCCGTGTGTGTAACTGTACTGTGATAGGAGAATGAATTACCATGTGTAAAGTTACCATGCATTTAGAGTTAGTTGAATTTAATTTTCCTGGTTGCTGTAATCATACAAATCACAACATTTTGGTCAAGATAAAATAAAAATAGTTTTTTAAAGATCAAAACAAAATTATGCACTTTAAATAATTTGTTTAGTAGGGGGTTTCCTCATTTTGCTATCTTAAACTGCTTGTGTGAAGCCCTGCGCTCATTACGCTGTAGTGGACTCAGACTTTGAACAGCAGTAAAAGAATCTCTTAAATTTCATTATTGAACTTCTCTTGTATGTTGAAAGATAAGTAAGGTGATCCTTAATGCTTCCAGAAGAACACAATCAAAGCAAATAGGTTACAGAGCAGTATAACTGATATTAACTTCCAGAACTTCCATTTCCATAAGCCAAGTAGCTTAAGCTAAGTGATCATTGTGTTCTTCCCTGTCATGGTCTGTAATATTAAATCAGCTGGACTTCTGGTCATTCATAACTCACAAATAACATGAGTGGTTTAAGATGTTAGTACCCCAGTTGTTGTTTACCTGTCCTTCCCGCCAAGGATTCTCTCTCCTGTGACAGAGAAAGTGAGTATGTGTGCCTGTGGCTCAGCTGCTGCAGTTCGTGGTCCAGTGACTTATTTTACCCTGCCAGCGATGATGGGTCTGAACATGGATTGTGAACTGGAGCTGTGGTGCTGTGGGTATTTGTTGCATTCTTCCATGAGCTGTTAGGGGATTGCAGAATGGTAGGGAACGCAGCTGTGGACAGGAACTTAAACAACTGTAGCTATGTGCTACAGTATGTCAGTCAGATTGCAAGTATGAAAACATGAATTTAGGAATGGCAATTGAACTTCTGAGAACCATGATTAGTGTATTTTATGTCTTGGGTAGAGTCAGACTTTATGGAGATAGTTTAAATGGAATAGTATCTTGTTTAAATCATTGAGTCTCAATGGCAGAAAGAAGGTGCCGTTATTGGGACCTAGGGATTATGTGCCTTTTTTTTTTTTGTCTCCCAGGAAACAACTGAATTTGGTGGTCCTTGAGAATGAGACTGAGGCCATGGATTCGATATGCTTCCAGGATTTTTTATCTTAATTTCTCATCTAAGAAGATTGCTTTCTGTGTTTGAAATTTCAGTGTTCTAGAGTGTGTTCTAATAAAACACCAGTTTACAGATTTGAAAAATCTCCAGGTTTGCCAGGAGAAATAGTCCATTCCACTTCAGAGCGCTGGCCTATTTGGGGTTCAATCACAATGTGATAAAGATCTGCATCACAAATTCTGCAGTGCCATATTACAAAGTAAATACCCAGTTTGCTGTCTGTCTGTTTCTCTCTCTGTCATTACTGGTTTTACATGGATCTTTCTTTCAAGTATTTTTCTAGGTGATTTTTTTTCAATGGCGTTGCTAAAAACTCTAGGTTTCTGGTCCACATGCTTAACTTCTCTAGATGACTTGTCTTTCATTGGCCTTATTAGAGAAGATAATATCTCCGTCTTGGTATAGCTTGCAGATATTTCTTCCCTATCTAGACAGTTTATTCAGTTCTTTGATCTGCTCTTTAACACTAATTGGAAGGAGGGAAATGAACTAGCCATTTGATTTGTTTTGTTCTTGCCCATGGTCAGGTTACAGTGCATGTATTCAAGCTTCGCCCTGTTCTTTCCCCACCCTTTCCCCAGACAACCTCCTCAGGAAGTGTTAGCTTTGAAGTTTAACATCTGATGTAATGAGTATGTTTTCCTGATACAGGGTTCATGTTGGCATAACTGAGCCAACCACTAGCTGGGTGTAGTTTATGAAAAACTTTTGTTGCTAGTCTTTTTATTCATCTGCACTTATAGCAGTGGCTACTGCCAGATACCGAAGTGGTCAAATATTTTGTGGGAGTTCACTTTCTCAGTGAGGCTGTGTTTAATACCCATATTTCTAAAATAGTTTTAACTATAAAAATATAAATACATTTTCTGATATATGCGGCTCAGCCTTATTTTTAAATATTAACAAGTCATGGATGCACTCAGGGGAAATATGATTTGTTCCTTACTTTCTTAGCCAAAAATGTTGTCTTTGAGGTGGCTCTTTCAAGGACATTCTGGCACAAGAAGTACCCACTGTGAGGTATTTGCCTGTTTGTTATTTTAAAAATTCACATGGTTATTTTTGGACACACTTTCATTTTATTTTGTGGTAATAGAAATAACAAAGTAGTGACTTTCTAAGAGTTTGTGTTGCTAAATAAAATCATGAGATCTCTTGCTATTTGGCAGTTTAATGTCATTGTCTTTATTTCTTGACGATTTATGGCACAGAAGAGGAAATAAAACCCTTTAAACAACTGGTAAAGTAATGTGGGAAAAATACATGTAGAGTAATGCTTAGATTTGAATTTTCCACAGTAGCAATTAAAGATGGTACAGATAAGATTCCACAGAGCACAGACCTCCTCCAGAAATCCCAGAACAGCTAGAAAGGTAAAGTGAGGATACAGAGAAACAGTTACTGCCCAACTTTGCAGAAATCTTTAAATACTATATTTGACAAGCATTTTCTTCATCTCCAAATGCAGAGATGTGCACAGATTATTTAAAATTATGAGTGTCTAATACTCTGTGATAAACAGCAAAACATTATACCAGTGCTGCAGAATGTCCTTAGAAGAAAATTGTGTTTCAACACAGATGGACATCCATATCACCTACAGTCTTTCCAGGCATTGCTATTTTGACCATCTTTATAACTGCATCTGTGACTAACCTTATTGAGACATAAAGTTGCACTTCAGTGAATTGCATCTGGTAGTAGGTTGCTTCTGGGTAGTAGCAGTACAGTAGTTAGTAGTTGAGGTAAATGCCCTCTCACTTGGATGACGAAGTGGATTGTACGGCGAGGATAATGATCATGTCAGGGACTGTGTGTTGTTCACTCTCAAGTCTCATTTTTTAAATCAAAATTCTTGCAGAAGGGAAAAAGTGTTGGGGACCATCTTAAATTGTTGCCAGGAACTAGTCATTCCTGAAACTTCGTAGGTTCAGATGACTCCTGGCCAATTCTTGGTCTGCTGGAGCTTGTTGGCAGATGTCAGTAGTCCTCTCTTTCAGATGCATCTTTTCCTTTTCATGTTCTCTTGACTTTGAAAGTTAGAAAACTTGGAGGGGTAGGGAAAGAAAAATGTTTAAATTCTGATATAAGACCGGGAGCCATAGCTCTACATGCATACAATAGTAATTAACTTAAATGTCATTATGCTGTAAAGTTGCCCTACCCATGGGTGTATCCAGCCTTCAGTGAGCAAGTGCCCAGCAGAGCAGACATTATCATAATTTTTTAAGTCTGCTGCAAGTTGACTCATGTTGGGCCTTTCAGTAGGCAAAGTTTGGGAATTCCAATATTGCTTGTTCCCATTTAAATCTTATTACAGTTGTTACTTTTATTATAATAGTTGGCATTCATTATGATGTAGCTGCCTTTACCAAACTTTAGCCATTTAAAAATTCTGTGTTGTCTAAATGGCTATCCAGGATAATATAGCTATGCAGTCTGAGAAAATGTTGCTTAAACTTTTCATGTATGTGGAGAATTGTATATGTCCTGATTGTTCAAGTTAGATCAAGTTACTCTTGACTGTGTTTTCAGTGCATTTGAGATAAAGATCTTCATTATCGCTTTTGTAAATACTGTAAATATTCCTGATAACTTTTCCATAAAAGGAATTGATATGTCCTTTTACCAATAATTACCAATAAAAAAAGAGGTGCTGGCTGACTGTTTAGAGTTTTGAAATTGGAAGAAATTGACAGAACTATTTTGAAGATCATTATTGAAGAAGAGTTGACAATGGAGGTACATGAGCTTTTTGTCCTTTTCAGTTCAAAAATGCACTCTAAATGTTTTTTAAAATTGGACCATAAACTTTCAAAGTGATCATCTCATTTTTCAAGACTTATTATCAACTTGTTTTATCCTTTCAAAATATCACTGCTAATATAATTTTCCAACTTATGTCCAGTGTCTCTGTAAACTTCGTTTTGTCGAGCACTTGTTCCACAAGGTTTGATTTTAGTCTGAGAAGGTATACCCAAGCGCTCTCTTATTTGACAGCTGTAATGAGTCACAGCAGCACTTAATAGTAGCAAGAATTGTAATTTTCTGTAGAACTGAATACAGTTCTTATTAGTGTGTCTTACACCTTCACTTCTATTGTCTTGTGATCTATACACACGTGTACGCATGCATGTGTGCGCACACATACACGCATATATAAGTATACACTAAAGCTGACTGTACTATGCCTACTCTTGCCCCAATAGTGTTTTACTTTTATTAGGTGGATAAAGCTATTTTTAACAACTAAGCTCTAAGTAATATTGAAGATGCTTCGACATCCAAACTTAGAGAGCTGTGAATCAATCAGCATGAATAGATCTTCCTATTACACATGTTATTATACTTGAAGTGTGAAGACTCAGTTATGGAGTACTAGAGTGAGTCACTGAGACGTTGTATTTTTATAAAAAAAGCTGTTGATTTGTTATACTGTTGTCGTTGCCCAGATCTGTGCTATTAGAGAATATAGTTGGGATTTCATACCCTATTCTTAAATTTTYACTCCTGTAAATAGCTTCCTTGTTGAAGTGGTTCTAGAGTATGGAAAGACATCTGAATTGTTGTCTGAACTAACAATAATTAGTTTTCCTGGAAGTATGCTGGATGGAATTAGATTGATTGAGTTCAAGGCCTCAGCTTTCATAAGGTGAGCCACATGTGCCTGTCTGAGAGCATCTTCCATCTCCTGGCTTCTCCCTCTGTTGACGCAGAACTGGGTGGTTCTGCTGCCCTGGCTGGGTTTGTGGAGCAGCTTTGCTTGCCCAGAGCACGTGGCTGCAGCTCTGTCTTTGGACGTCTAGGATTGATACAAAGTCAGAAAACAAGGATCTAAAACAAGAGTGCTATTGTAATACCAGTAACAAAGGCATTTAAAGAAAAAAGAAAGCCATTGGTCTTGAGCCATTCMGGGGCCATTGATCTTGAGCCATTCTTTAGCCTTTCCTGTTTATTTCTTTTACGTTATTGTCTCCCTGTTTTATGTTTTATTGTATGAATATGATTTTTACTCAGCCCAAAATAAAGTGTTACTGAATTACAGAGATACTTAAGTGTGGTCACAATCACATCATTCTGAATAAGAAAATGTTTCAGTCAATGAAACTGGTTTGTATTTTTTCTTGTAGCTTACGTTGTGGGTTATTGATTGTGCTCTACATAACTGTACTGGTAAAATAAGCAGTAGTAGAGAATGTTTCCAGATACTTTGTTGTCTTCACAGCTGGATTGTTTGAGTGGTATTTAAGTTTTAGTCTTCATCTACTAGCATTCTCCTAAAGAGTTCCCAGTGGGAGGTTAGTACAGGCAAAGCTAAGGCATGTTTCTAGAGCGGAGTTGCYATCTTCTGGAGATTATGAGTTTTTAACAGTATAGACATGGGCTGTTTTCTCCCATGTGGCCTCAGTACCATCAAATGGGTCCAAGATTGTTTATGTACTAGTATAGATGTAGCTAGAGAAACTCATGATGTATGTAAATTACTGTTATACATTGAGGAAGATGTTTGGATATTGCTATGAAAGATGATGTAAATCTATTTAGCTTACTGTTTCACTTAGCCATCGCTATATAGAGGAGAACTACCACTTCAGTTATGTCCATTCCCAAGATATGTACTCTTGCATAATCTTTCTTGGAGACACCACATAATCATCTAAGTGGCTGGTAAAATTACGGTATTCTGACTGGACAAGTTTGTCAGGCTGTTTCTTCTTTTGAATTAGTTGCTCTCTTATTAGTATTAATGAACGTTTTGCTAAGAAAGGACAGTTTGAGATGGGAAGGGAGCAAAAATGTATCATTTGACAGTATCTTTTACAGCATTTTAATTTTTCTTGCAGTGTATCCCTGTATCGGGGAAATTGCCGACCTCTCCGGTTTGAGCCACCAATGCTGGATTTCCATGAACAGTAAGTTGTAAAGTCTTTTGATCTGTTTAGTTAGACAAATACAAAAAAAAAAAAAAAAATCTCAAGAGCATTTAAAACTGATGGAAAAGGTTGTATACATAAATTGCATGATAGATTGTCTGTAAGTGTAGTTGACCTACTTGTTGCAGAGAGCTGGTGTATTCGGTCTTAAGCATCATGTAGCAACCTATCAGCTACCATGGTTTTGGTAGTGTAGGTACTTGTACTTACTTTTTAGGTACTTGTACAGCTGCTCTGAAGAGTAGAAACAGCTTTAAGTCTAGAGCTTAATGTACTGAGGTGAGATCACCTTTCTGTTTGTATATAATGCATGTCAGAGAGCATCTACTCTAGCATGTCCATTTTACTACTGCTTTGGTGGCAAAAAAACTTTGTCGGTGGATCTGCAGTTATTAGAACAGTAATGTAGAGTTGTGAAAATATAGCCTCAAGGAGAACAAACAGCCTCCAGGAATCTAGCTCCATGCTCCACCTTGCAGCTGGTTGCGGTTTTGATTCTCAGTGGCTGAATGTAATGGTTTACAGCAAACTTATCTGTGACTTCTCTAACAGATAAAAGAAAGGGAGGAGGAAGGAAGTTTAACAATTTCAACAATGTACCTGTTTGTAATCAGCTCCTCTGAGAACTACTTCAGTCTTAATTTTTCTTACCAGTAACTGGTTACTGTGTATAGGTAGCTACAATCATTCTTCTTGTTAACAGTCAAAATCAGTTCTGGAGTTGGTGTACATGGATGCAGCCTCTGTGCATGATTGATACTTTGACACAATGTAAACTGCAGTGAGGACATCTCAAACATTTTGTTAACAGTTCAACCTGGAAGAAAGAAAACATCCCAGGTGTGCCTTAGCGCAGTATTGCTTCCCCCATCCTCAGCCAGCACTGCTGCTGGATGAAAGGCTGCTTTATTTACAGATAAGCTTTAAGATTATTAATAAAAATATAGTACCCCTTGTCTGTCGGAAAGACCATTGTACAGTGTGGTGACTACAGAGCTGTGCAAGGAAGCTCCTGTGTATTGACGTGGTGTATGTTTCTGTGTTTCTGAAAGAAGAGAGGCTGTAACTGTGTATTGTTTGCATAGAGTAGTTTTCCAGAAATAGCCTTTGTACAAAAAAACCAAAGGTAATGCCACTAAATAGCAAAGCTATATGAAAGTGCCTCATTTTACAGAATTTATTTGTGCTTGGTCTAGCAAAATTGTAAGTTTTACTTCTGAGTAAAGACATAATAAATCATTCTGTCCCCTCTTATTCCTTCAAAATTTCAGAATCTCTAGCTTTTGACGTTGTGTTTTTGTTGTTTTGTTTTTTGTAATGTCAGTAACTGGTCCTAGGTAAGAGGATGTTGAGCTTCTAAATTGAATAGTAAAATACCTAGTGGTTAGCCCTGCTCTACTGCATCTCTGCTATAACAAAATTAGGTTATAGCTAACAAATTATAACCTAATTATAATTAAGTGATAATGGTGAGTGCAGTACAAACTCAAACTTGTAGAGCCTTTTGCTCTTTATTAGAGTTACTGTAAACTTACCTATTGATTTGGTTTTAAGTGATTTTCTCTTAAAGTTGTAGAAGTTTTTTCAGTTAATAGTAATTACAGAATTTGACATTTGAAATGTATTTTATACACCTTTTGTATTTTATACACCTTTTTCTAATATGAATAAAGTGTTTTGTTGATGTGCTCTGAAATATCTTGCTTTTAAAGGTCATCTGCAGTTTGCACTCTTATCTGAAGAAAGCTACATGTGCTTCTTTGCTTTGTGGATTTCCAAAGATGCTGCTTTTTTTTTTTTTTTCTTCTTGCTAAAAATAGATCCCAGACAGTATCATAAATACTTTAAGCTGTTCTTCGTTATATTTTGGCTTTTTATGTAAGGTGTTCTTGTCAGAGCTGAAAGCATTGAAGAAATAGTGTAGGTCTAGTACACTGTTAAAGTAGTGCAAATCTCTTACTTAGGAAGGGCTCTGTGCAATAAATGCAGAACTGCACCGGAGGATCGCTGCCTTCTATCAGTTAAAACAGGGAACCTGTGTGTTAGATTTTGGTTCATTATGTGTTCTGTTTGGGTTTTTTTCTAACAATATATGATAATTAATTTATCTGTGGTAGTTTAGGTCATAATCTTAGGCAGAAATTGTCTTCTGATTTATTAAAACTTCAGTGAGATGTCAAAAACAGTTTTAGAAAAGGTTTAGATATGGACCCCCAAAGTTCAGTTTAAAATCTGTACTTAGGCATTTAAATAAAAGTGAACCAACTCTGAGAAATGCTGAGTAACTCAACCTTATGGTGGGAACAAACTGCAGGTGCTAAGCACCTTGGAAGTCAAATAATGCAGATTTAAGCTTTTGGCTTTTTTGCCTTTTAAAATAGACAGGGTTTTCACATTCAAATTCTGGCTTTTCTTTCTTTGTTAATAATGGGCTTTAGGAAAGGCATCAAATGTGTATTTAGTTTCTGAATAAGTATTGTACCTAAATGGTCTTTTGTTAATAGGTAGCATGTAGCATTTAGTAGAGCAAGCTTGTTCAAAGGTCACGTTTATGCTGAGCTATCAACATGTATCATTCCTAGGCTAAAGAAAGTTGCAATATTTAATTTCAGTTGTAAGTTAACCCATTCTTCCTGTGACATTTTTGGTCTACCAAGAGTGTGTGGGTTTAATCAGATGTTTCAAAACATGCCAACTTGAGCAGGAATAATATTTATTAAAAGTTATTTTATCTAGGGATCTCAGAAAATCAAAATCAGAATTAAGTTGATAAATAACTGCTGTAGACACACTGCCTGTGTTCCACCTGGAGATGAGATTACAATGGCCTTATACTTCTGTTTTATAACAGTTGGAGGTTTTTTTAATGCTGTTTTAATATAAAATAAACACTACCGTATTCTACCACTTTGAAGGCAGTCCAGGTAATCTCACATTTATCAAAGGAAATGTATGCTGTATGTTAGGATATGCAAATCTTTAGCTCACTTGAAGAGATCCCAAATGTTCTCTGTATACATTAAGCCTCTGGGAATGGGGTGGAACTGAGGCAGGTTCTCCCATATCACTGCTCCAGGGGACTGCTTGGACTAAGTGGAATACTCATTTGGTTATTTAATGTGAAAGCCTCCTGCTTGTGTTTCTGAAGCAACACCAGTCTTCCTCTGGAACAAATTCTGCAACATGTTGGATATCGGAGATTTGGGGCTTTAAAGAAAACAAACAAGCAAAAAAAAAACTCCAACCAAAACCAACTCCACAACTAGCTGCCTTTATTCTTAGCTGCGTTCAGTTCCTTGTGATCTCTCTTTAATCTGTTACTGTCCCCTGTTGTTAAATGGGAATGGAATAATTGAGGTGTTCTAACATACAAACAGTAACCATTACGTCGTCTTCCATAGCTTTGGGAGTTGGTTGCTCAGAGGCTATTTTGGCAGAACAGTCATTACCTATATGGCTTTCTGTGTTTGAGACAAGTCTTCCTATCAGAGCTCTTGCAGGTGGCCCATCTGGGTGAAGACTGAAGAATACTGTTGCAGGCAGTTTATATTCAGTTCTTGCACCTGCTTTGTGGGAGAACTTGAATCTTCGTAGATCTTGATACATTGCCTTCATCTGTGTTAATTCAACTCTGACTATATCAAAAGTAAAGTTTGTAAGTTCTTCACAATTAAATTTTTGGTAGAAGTAACTTTTGGTAATGGAGCACTTGGGTATTGAGTATTTTAGCATACTAACACAATATAAGCTAGAACTGCTTATCGTCAAAATTTTAAAATGTGGAATTATTTTAAAGATGAAGTTGACATCTTACCCCTGCTTCATAGAAATGATTGGTAATGTATGAAATGATACTTTTAGCAAAAGTAATATTTTAATCCTTGATCAACATATGCTTCTGTGGTGAATGGAGGTTCTTGCTTCACTCAATTTGAGCAAGGTCCGATTCTCTAGACTTAGTTTTCTCATTGGTAGGACAGTATTCTGAAAATCTGTCTTTCGGTTCTCTGTTGATAAACAATCTCGCTTTGCATTTCCTTTGAAATGTTTTCCTTAGGGGATTTTTGTAACACTTTCATGTTTCTTGTTTGTGAGCTGTAGTATTTGGCAGGATATTCTGTGAAAGTTTGTGCTGGCCTTGAAAGCAATTGCTTGGTAATGTTCAAATATTTGAGACCTTCTTGCAGGTCTTGAGACCTTATGTTACTTGAAGCAACATAAGAGGATGGGAAGTTTAGCAAATTGGTCTATTTTCTTCAAGAACTCTACTCTCTTAACAGTAAATAGGGGAGAATTTTAGCAACTAGAGAATCCATCCAAATCGCTAGTTTTCTTACATTTTGAACAAGTATATTTACAAATGGTGAAAGGACCTATAAGTTACCTATAATGTGCAGCCAAATGTTTACACAGTACATTTGATACACTCCTAATGTGTCAGTTTGAGATTGCAACATTTTTTAAAAATTCCAACAAAATGAAATTTTCGTTTCCCTTGGAGTTTGTTAAATGTAAGAAACTGTTGACAGTAAATTAACATTTAGTCCAGATCTACCTCTGTTTTTGTTCACATATCATGCTAGATTGCAAAATGCTGCCAAAGCAAATAATAGTTTATTACACACTCAAATTCATTCAAATCACAGTTGGTGACTGATTGGATAAGACTCTACTACTGGTGTTTTGTATAYGGGTTTTTGCTAACTGTTTGGAAAAGGTATGATTTGTTGTATGGGTTCTGAATTAGATTCCTAACATAAAATAGGGTGTTTGCTCTGTTTAGTATGTTACATGGACACTAACTTTTTGTCAAGTGTAATACAAAAGAACTTTCTTGATTTGATAAAAGCCAGTGAAATCTGGAAGCTGAGAAACAATTGGTCTGTAGGCTAGTACATATACAAAAACAAAACCCTTCTGTTTTCTTTTGCTTTTCCGAGTTAGAGACACATTTGCATTCTCAAACTTACGTGCTTCAGTTACTCTAACTTCAGTTAAAGAAGCAACTTGCCTGTGTCACTCAACCAGTGATGCATACAGTTTCATGTGAAACAGGAAGAATGCTCTAGTCACTAATTCTCTAGTCTTGTACATCATGCAGGCTTCCTTCACATAAGGAACTAGTAGGTTTCTTCAGAATGGGGTACGAAAGGCGTTCCCTTTCAGTCTCTAGATGTAACCTGGTAAGACCAGCTCGTTTCATTTCATTAAAAGTAGCTGGATACATTACAAGTCAACACCTAAGTTCTTATTGTTGGAGCTCACTCTCTCTGATCTTCTGACTGGAGAACCATCTGCATTGGTTCAGGAAGTTCCCAAGCTGCATATATATTTAGGGGCTAGGAGAGTTTTCTGGGCACCTGAGTTTGTATGCTTTCCACATTATTACACTTTTGCCTTCTAGGCATCTGCTATTCACTCCTGTCTGACACAGGATACTGATTTAACCCACGTGAAACTTTTGRTATGCTGTGCAACAACTGGTCTTACAATTGTTTCAGCAGTTGCCAAAGATGCTAAAAGAAAAAAATACTTAGGGGAAAACATATTTGTTAAACTCATATCCATGAGGAATTTACCTGAATTGAATCTTGAGGATATTTATCTATATCCCCAGCATTCCAAAATCTGAGTGGGAAGGTTTTGGTTGACTTCAGTTCTTTCTCCAGTCTCATTAGAACGAATAGGAGATGGAAGAGGAAGAATGTATCTGCTGAATTTATATCCTTTGCTTTTCAGTAATAGATCTGTATCAGTTTTTCAGAAATCAAGCAAGCATTTTACAGAGGTGTCTAAACTATATGCAGTAAGAACAAATGTAATTACTCTTTTAAAAGGGCATTTTCTCAATTCATATTTGCTTCACAGTGAGTAGCTGGGTATTTTTGCAAGTTAAGTTTTAGCCAATAACTCAAGGACTCATCTCCCCAGCTTTTTGCAGGAGCTGGTTTCCTTTGCTRAAAGAATCTACCTCTTGATCCCTAGAGCAGCAGTGAATTCCATTACGAGGACATGCTTACAATACACTGCAGATACTAACTCAGACCTTGGAAAGAGTTGAGTTGCAGCAGTAAAGAACGTGAACACAGGCTTCTTTACCCATTTGAACAGGCACCTCACCCTTGTTAATTACCATCTTCTCATCTAGGTTGTGGTATCTGTTTTTTATCAGTGTAGGTGGACATAGCATTATGCAGGGACAAACGATCAGGAGCAAAATCTTACATGCTTTGACAGTTCATGTTTGCCTGAAGGTGTGTGTCTGTACCAGCTTCTTGCAATGAAAAGTGCTAGCTGTGACTGCTCCAGGAAATTCTGCTGTAAAATTTGGCACCAGCTAACACTAGAGCAGATCATTGCGGCTTGATAATCTGCAGCCTGGAGAGCATCCCTTATGTGATTATTGCTTGGGATGTAGGTTCATTAAAGGTGTCTGGTGCGCAGTGCTTTACCTGGATTTTACGATGTCTGATGGCAGAAAAAACAAGTGAGGTTTGTCCTATTTCTGTAGATTTGGCTAACATCAAGCTTAAAGAATGTAAGGAAAGCTGTATCTGAGCAAAACATAATACTGGACTCATTGTTTCAAAATGAGAATGGTCAACAAAATAGTAAAATAAAACGTAGTCCTAGCAAGAGAATTCCTTTTTAGTGACTTCTGCCTTTATCACCTATAATTATACTGTGGTGGTTTAGTCTGGTACCTGAAGTTAGTGAAGTGTGATGTCTGTCATGGCTGCTTCCCTACTAGTTGTTTTTACAGGCTTTAGCCTCTCAAATATACTGCCTTATATGCCCCTCTTTTCAGAACTGGAAAAGTGTGAAGGCCTTAAAAGATTGTTAATATTTGAAATATTTCCTGGGATAATGAGTTTTACTTCCAAACTACCTTTCTGATAGGAACAGGCTGGCACTTCAGTATTACCGGTTCATTCAACATAGTTTTCTTGGCTTTGTGGTGTTTCACACATTATGCATCATAAAAAGTGTCACTTAAGTCAACTCTGATATTAGGTTTTCAGTACACAGCTGGTTCTCTGTAGAGACCACAGGTGATATGCTAGTCATGTCATTTGCTCACATGTAATACAGTGCTTAAAATCGACCTCATCTTCTCTCGCTTCCTGCTGTTGCGGTTGGCAGGAACTGTTCTGCTTTATTCTTGTTTTCGGCTCTTAAGCTCCTCTTATGAAGACTTGTTGGAATGCATTGTAATAGAGGAGGGGGATGGTTTCCCCTTCTTGGGGACATACTCTGGGGAAGAGAAGTATCCAGAAACTGCACTGTGGCAAACAAAAGGGTTGCAACAAGGTGCTGGGAGCATGTCTTCCACTGAGGAGAATGAGAAATTGCGGTGAGAACTAGGGAACAGACAGCTGATCCTTAGGAGAGACTGAAAGAGCTTTCTTCAATATTGGAGGAGTTGGACTATTTTATTTCGTTCTTTTTTTTTTTTTTTTTTKGTGTTGGTAGAATCAGAGAGTATTTGTTTAAGGCATGACCACTTTCTCTAAACAACGAATTCACTGCAAAATTGCTGACTGTTATAAAAGCTTGCTTATGCCTTTCACAGTTACCAAGCAGATAAAATAGTCAAGCCCATCTGTACTGATATTAGTGAAGGAGTGTTTGAAGCAGTGGGTTCAGAATTCAGGGGGTGCTGGGTAACTCCGTATCAGCAGACACTTTTCTCAGTTGTGCTTTTGTGGGTGGTTTGGTTTTGGTTTTGTGTTTTTTTTTTTTTTTTTTTTTTTTTTTGCTGGGGATGGGGTAGAGATGGGGAACTTTGGAGGGCTGGCTCTCATTCAGATTCCTCTGGTCTGATAAACTTTCCCCTAGCAAACGGATAACAGATGTATAGGTTTACTGTTTGATTCCATTGATCAACAATATAGCAGTTACAGCAGTTAATGCAAAACATCACAGCTGATAAACCATTTCCTTTTCTAATATCCCCATGTATACTGGCAACAGATACGAGTACTTTTATGTTATGGCTTAACCTGGATGTTAGGTATTGTATGGGTTTTAAAAGGTGAGGAGAGAAATTGTTATCTTCATTACTAGTTAAGTTAGAGAAGTCAAAATGAGGTTTTTTTGACAGTGAAAGAAGGATCAAGAGCAAGTGTTTGCTGAGGGAGACATGAAATTAGGAGGACTCAGCAAGCAAAGCAAAGAGATTTACAGTAGTAGAGAGCAGATATAGTCTACTATTTGTGATGATGCAGTTTATTGAAGGTTAATAATTGTGTCTTTGAATTAATATCATGATCTTTAGCTTCTATCTGTTTAGCCCATGTTTCATAAGTAGGAGGTTCTGTCTGTTACTGCAATCACTTTGTAAATTGTGGTATAGTTTGATTACTGTCACTAAATCCTCTGTTCAATACAACCTTTAATTTACAGCAAACTTATGTTGCTCTATCTATTGAGACACACCCTCCCCCCCCCGCCAAGTTGAAAAACTGTGCAACTACAGTAGCGCTTATTAATTTGGCCTGTTAAAGTTAACTGAGGATGGCAGAACAACTGCCTGTTATTGGTCATCATCACTTCAGGTACTACAGATAGTAATTCTTATCAATAGTTTTGTGGTCCTTGCAATGTTTGGAGCAGGTGACATGAGAGGGAGCGCTACATGGAATACGTGTAGTCTGAAAGTTAAGAGTTAACTATTTTGAATTCCAAAATTTAGTTTGGAGCGAATTGTAATCTACACGCTTTATTAGTGCTTTGGTGCTGATGCTTAACACGTATGTGTGCAACCTTTCTTAAGATAATTATTTAGAGGTTCTAGCACAGGAATAGAAAATTTTGCCTCTTCTGATTCTGAAGTAAAAACCTGAAAAATAGAATTTCATTTTGGATAGGTGTCATTTTAGAGGATGATACAATGTTAGGTGAGCCTTCAGGAAAAGTAATCAATAAAATAATGGAAAAGATGTTAACTAAGTAATTCTCCAAGGTAGAATTTACATATGTTACTTGAAAAAACATTTAATGCAAAGTTCTATTGTCAGCATTCATCACTGTTATGTTCCTATCTGGTTTAATGGGACAAAGCCCAATGCTCTATTTTCTACAATTCTAACACCTCAAAAATATTCTCTCTCTGTTTTGACAGGCCAGTTGGAATGCCAAAAATGGAAAAAGTTTACCTACATAACCCTAGCTCAGAAGAAACAATTACGTTAGTATCAATATCTGCTACAACATCACATTTTCATGCATCGTTTTTTCAAAATAGGGTAAGTTATTCTGCTTTCTCAAAATGAGCTTTTCCTTCCCCCTCCCCACCCCGAATGGGAGCTTGATTTCCCTCCCTTCTTTAAATGAGCTACTTACTGCAATAATTACATACCCCAAAGTATTAAGATACTGCAGTTCTTGATCTCATATCAGTTACCAGGCAAATTTGAACTGAGCACGGAAACATACACAAACCCCACTAGAAGAGAAGGAATGAAATATTGCATAGGAGTTCTGACTATGTTGGAAGTGTTAAACCGTAAGTTACAGTATGCAGCAGATCTCCTTTGTTGCTGAAGTGACTAAGTGCACATTGCCTTAGAGCACATACAGGAACAAGCTGTTCTTATAATTTTTCTGAAAACTGTAAGTCCAGTGAAGTGGTGTTAGTGTGAAGCAGTCACTCCAATGCACTTAAAACTACTGCAATCATGTAACAGGAACTTGCAAGTTAAAAAGCGTGGTGTCAGCAGGGTTAACTCTTAACCACATTACTGTCAGATATAGTCCTCTAGTTTCAGTTTTGTCTGCAGGGCTTGTGGCTTAGCAGTGGCCATGTAAACACTAAAAACTTCAGAAAACCTGTCTATAAGCAACCTTTCTCACTTATGGAAGTCTTGTAGTAATTGCCTTTCTCCAATGTTCTGTAAACTGTCAGTCCGAAGTATTTCTGTGATAAGCTGAACACTAAGTTCAGAATTCAACATAAAAATTCAATTAAATATGATTCTGCACTAGGTAATAGTTGTAAAATACTGGCATTTTTATTATTTTGTTACACATTTTTATTTGTCTAAAACTTCTACTCTTTTTTTTCCAAATCTGCAGTAGACTTTCTGACTTCAGTTTTCCATACAGAACACACGGAGATCTATTGTTCATTTGCAGGGTGGAATGTCTTCAATAAACAGTTTTGCTTATTCCTCTGCTTGCTTGCTTTTATTTTTTCCAGAAAATTCTTCCAGGAGGGAATACATCCTTTGATGTAGTTTTCCTCGCAAGAGTAGTGGGAAATGTTGAGAACACTTTATTTATTAACACTTCTAATCATGGGGTATTTACTTATCAGGTAAGAGAATTGCAGTCTTTCAGAAAAAGTTGTGAAGTGTGAATCAACCAGAGCAGTATCTATTATGGCATGCTTAACCATTCAAGGTTATTTGCACAATAGTGGGGTTTTTTATCAGCCCAGTTGAAGAAGTTTCCATCCCTGCTGCTTGTTGTAACACAGAGGTATACCATTGTAAATATCTGGAGGGCAGTACTGTAAGCCAGATCGATGAAATTATGTAGGGTTTAAAATCCTCCCAACAACTTTTTTGTGTGTGTTATTTTAGTGGCTCATTGCAGTGATCTAGCTCATTCTTTAGCTCTGTACTCATCTGATCCAGTGACAAGACAATGTTATTCATTAAGCTGGCAAAAAATTACTCACTTGAGATTCAGAAAGATAAACCAGACAGATGAGGGAGTCTGAAAAGTCTGAAAAGTGAGAGAAATCCTCTTGTTGAAGGAATATGACTCTTACAATGGCAATGTTTTGAAAGCAACAACAAAAACGCTTCCCATATGGATAGTCTATTCCGTAATGGTGTGTTTAAAGGATATTTCACATCTTTTTAACCTTTAGCTGGTATCTAGTGTTTCAGAGTATCAGAAAAAAAGATGGTATTTTGACTTCCTGTGTTCTAAATATGTCAGTGTAAGTAAGTAGCGGCTGTGAGAAATACCCTTTAGCTGCAAACTAAACCAGTTTCTTTATTTCAGTGCTTTAGCATGATACTGGTTTTAAACGTTCATTTAGAAGTATACTATAAAATTAATCAAAAAGAGTACTTGTTAGATTACTAAAATTGGTGCACATATGTTAGGCTCTGCAACAATTACATACAGCTACTTAAGCTTGTTTTTCTTTTTCTGAACCAGGTGTTTGGCATTGGAGTACCAAACCCCTATCGATTGCGCCCATTTATTGGGGCACGAGTTCCTGTAAATAGCAGTTTTTCTCCTATAATAAATATACATAACCCTCACAGTGAACCTTTGCAGGTGAGCCTAAGAGAAAACCATTAAATGCTTATTTATTATATTAAACTGAAATTTTGTTTATTTTGGTGGTACTTAAAATTCTGTTTGAACTTTAAAGCTATATGAGGCCAAGTCTTTCATATTATATAAATGTTTTTCTGTTTAAATGCAAATCATTTGTTCTAGAAATTGTAGATTATGCTCACAGATCTCTTAATTTGCTAAATTGAGGTTTTACTGTGAAATTTCCGTTTTTAAAATGGTCATAATTACTGCAAAATAAAGAATTAAACTTCACTGGTAATTAAGAAAAATACTGAAGCAAACAAAGTAAAATAGGTCTTATGCTTTTAATACAGGCATGCCTCTTAGCTTCCTTCTGCTTGGTTTGCACAGCGTAAGGTGTCTTTGCGGTGTACCCTAGCATTCTGAAGTTGAGGCAGGGTTGACGTCTGTACCTAACCAAACATATAAATGAATAGTCCACTGATAAACATGATCTGATCCACAAACTGTGAAATGCTACAGAAAGCACATAAAGTGTAGCGCTAGCAAATGGCTATATCATCATTAAAAGTGGATTTATAAGATACTCCAATGGTCAAATCGTTGCTAACCCATGCCATTGCACATCATAATACCTGATAACTAAAACAGGATCCCTTTGAAGTTGAGTGCTAACATTTTTCTGTTATCCACCTCAGGTGGTAGAAATGTATTCCAGTGGAGGTGATCTCCATTTAGAGCTTCCAACAGGTCAGCAAGGAGGTACAAGGAAGCTGTGGGTGAGTAGTCATGTCTTGCAGCATTCATTGTAGTTGTTTGGGGAGGTTTTATTTTGATATAATCTTAGGTTTTGGGTTTTTTCTTACCAACTTTGTTTCTTGTCATGTAATCATTAAAAATACCCCATAAAAATTGAAACCATAGCAGGGTCTGTTAATTGTATGGTAATAGAAATTGAAGGAAAGGTTTAATTAAAAGAAGCCATCTGTATTGAGCTGTGCTTTTTTGAAATGAGAGGAATAAGATGATTCCCAGTAGAATGAATTACACCTACCTAAGCATTCAGGACAACGTAGTCCTTCTGATGGCCTGTGAGCTGCATCTAACGCACAGGAAAAATACACGGAAATTTTATTTATTTTTTTTTTTTTAAAAACTGACAAAGTCCTTCCTGCAAATCACTATGAATGCATACATGGGTTGAAAAAGCAGCTGAACGAACTTAGGGAAGAAGAATCTATTAAGGACTACTAAATAAAACAGCAGTGCATCTAGCTGCAATAAATCCCTAGATTGTGAGTCGAGGGTGTCTGGAAACTGTTCTGGAAAATATTCCTACATGCATGCCCTGCAGTTACTCTTTACTCTTCATGTCTGCTGCTGGAGACGGGGTAGTGGGTTGGGTGGACTCACGGTGCTTTGTTGTGTTCTTCACTTAATGTCATTTTGAAGTAACACATGCTGATATCTTTAAGTGAAATAAATTTTAGAAGCATCCTGAAGGTAAAGTATTGGCTCCATGCTGTATATCACACTGCTGGTAATGTCCAACTAGATACAAAACCTATTTTCCTCTTTAACTAGAATTATTCCTTTTTTTGATGACTGTTTTTTGTCTGGGAGAGACTTTAAAGTCATTGAGCTCCAAAACTTGTCTCTTGCTTAAGTGTATCGTTACAGTCACTGACAGTTACATCTGTTGTAAAGAGTAAAGCCAGGATATTTCCAAGTGAACTAAGAAGGATGATCACAAAACTTAATTCCTGGCTTTTCTGGAGAAAGTCCATGAGAATGGCAGCATCTTAGTTTTAGATACAAAAGTTGCAAACAAGTGAGTATGAATACAGATCACAAGCATTTTAAAAAATGCAGTGAAAACAGTAAACAGGTGCTGAGGGTTAGATGTAAACATTAAAATGGATTTTAAAAAATGAAGGTCCTAATATTTTGACACTATTTTAGTCAAACAGCATGGCTTCTAAAGATAGCCCCTTCCTTGTTGTCAAAAGAACTCAAGGGGAATGCTGAATTCTGTAGCCATTAGTAGTATGTAACAAACATGTTAGAGCTACAAACAAAATAGAAGGTTTTTAAATGTCTGGTTTATTTCTAGTTCTGTTTCTTGGGCATGTAGCTTTTCAGCTTCTCTAGGCCAGGTTGCCAGTTAAAGCAATGATGACATGCATGTGAAAGCTTCCAGTGTATTGCATGGAAAGGCAGTTAGGTTAATACTAGTCAGCACTAATCCTCTTGTTTTTCATATCAGCCATTGGTATTTCAAAACAATAATGCAGCTAGAAGAAATTAAACCAGTAGGAGGAAACACCCAGATATATCATGGTATTGGCTATGTCAAGAGCTGCACTGCAGTTAGAAAAAGCTGCAAAGTAGAAGAAATTACTTGAAATATGGTGATGATACTTTGACATATGGATGTACATCATTGTCTAAAATTGTTTTGATGCCAGATGTTTGGATGATTGGATGAAGCAGTCTGCATATGCAGGAGTATTTTTGTAATCACTGTTCAAAGTTACTTCAGGGATCTGACAAACCTTGCATCCCTGGTTACACATATGGAGGAGTCAGATCACATCCTTTGAAACATTAATGAAAGGCTGCATTATGTTAGGTCTGTGAATAAGTGCGAAAACAGAACTTGAAATCTTCTTAGTTTAGGGACTCACCAAGCAGTGGCAGTTGAAACTAGTTACTTTGATATTCAACAGTTTTCAAAGAACACATCTACAGTCATTGTGCCATTGAAAATATAGCTTGACCTCCAGAATGGATTGGTATGAGTTTGTACTACAGAAAGCACAAAAGAGATGTATAAGATAATCAGCACCTATATGGATTATGTCATGTCCAGTTTCCTTCATCAAAAACACAAAAGAAAGAAGCTATCAACTGAAACAACATCAATCGATGCAAGGACTACTCATCAAAAATTCCTACTTTCTGCCATATTTATTTGCATTTAAAGTGGAAGAAGCTCCGAATTTCAAATCAAGGTTTTCATCTTCTATTTAAAAAAAAAAAAAAAAAAAAAAAAAGTTAAGAAGAAGAAAAATCCAGTTCCCCAGCCCTTCTGTAGTGTGATGGGGAAGAATATGCAATGTTAGTATTTCAACTATGGTTCTGAAGCTAGTCTTCAGACTAGCTGCAGCTGTGTCCAGCAAATACAGAAAGGGTTGTCTTTCAAACCCTGAATGCAGATTGGAACTGATGGAATAGGCTTGGTACAGAAACTAAAACACATTTTGACTTTTTTCTGTAAATTGCTTGGTGACAAATAAACCTGCAGCTCCACAAGCTTCTGGCTGTTTGCAGTTCTGCACTATTTCAATTTGTGTTTAGCACTGAAACTGTATGCCCTGTATGCCTTGTGCCTGCTTTGRAGAAGAACAATTAGAATATGCAAAAACAGTATTTGATGTTACTGCACTCTAACATTTTTATGAATAGATTTTTTTTTTTTTTATTGGTAGATTCTGTCACACAATTTTTACCACAATTTTAATACATAAAACTTAATCAAATGGGACGTGAAAGTCCTTTTGCATATACCTATTTTTAATCAGTGTTATATTAGATGATTACAACTATCCTTACTAAATTTAATGGTAATTTTAATAACATGCAGCCTATCTCTTACTGCTATTGCAGCTTTTTCTCTTAATACAATTATACTCAATGCTTCTATTGTAATTTTTTGGTGTGGCAGCTTTTTTTGTAATTACTGCACTCTCATAGATGTGCTTTGATTATTTATCAGGAAATACCTCCCTACGAAACAAAAGGAGTGATGAGAGCCAGCTTTTCTTCAAGAGAAGCAGATAATCATACAGCCTTCATTAGAATAAAAACAAATGCCTCAGACAACACAGAATTTATCATTCTCCCTGTTGAAGTAGAAGTTACAACAGGTTTGTAGAAAAGTGGTTGGTTTTTTGTTTTGTTTTTTGTTTGTTTGTTTTTTTAAGTTATTCAGCTTAATTAACTTTTAGTATAATAAGAAAATGGTAACTTTTTTTTTTCCCCCCCTTAAAGCGCCAGGAATCTATTCATCAACAGAAATGCTAGATTTTGGTACACTACGAACGCAAGGTAAACTATACTTCAGGTGTCAACATATTTATATGGAGTAGGGTGGGGAAGGGAAGGCCCAGTTATCTTTGTACTATTCAGGGTTGCTTGTGGAATGACGGTTTCTAAAAGCCATAGTTTCAAAAGCAGGATAACAGTGTGTTACAACAGTGCACAAATGTATTCACCTGCAAGTATACTTGAGATGTGTACAAGTAAATAGTAGTTGCACATCCAGTTATAAGTCTAGTAATAACATTAGTCTTACGCAGTTGCACATGGCTTAGTCTGAAAACCATTGTCAGTTTACTTAATTTGTGAACTTGTTTTGAAAGATTGCTTTACATCTGAGTAAGTTTTAATAGTTTTCAGACACGGGGAATAGTGAAAGTATGCAAACTTAATCAAATTTGTTACTTATGATAAGATCTTTTTTTTCTCAAGTGCCACTTACCCATTTGTGCCTAGCGCTTTACATTTTAAATTAATATTGTTTAGTGAAATTAAAAAAAAAAAAAAAAAAAAAAAAAAAANAAAAAAAAAAAAAAAAAAAAGACAGGAAGTAGTAAAACTGAAGGTATCTTTTGAAACTGTAAAAGGGACTCATTACTGAAGAAAAACAGTATATATCTTCTTTCAACTAAAAAAAGGTAGCTTCTGAAGTACTTTTCCTTGCAACTTACTTAACATGTAAAGATTTTTAAATAAGATTAGTTTCTGCTGAATATTGGTGCATCTGGTAAAATCATTCATTGTAGTATTTTTAGCCTGTTCATTTCTTAATGTGTTAGAAATAGGAGTGGTTAGCTGAAGCATGTAATACCTACTAATACACAAAAATGCAGTTTTTAAGTGTGTCGATTCTTGGGACTAGCTATTTTGACTGGCTGTACTATCATGTTAGTCTAACTTTTTAACACTGAACAACAGTGGATTTATATGAGAAACCAGCTAGTGCCGATGACTTTGTATAAGGTTCTTATGTTAAAATAGCCTAATAGCCAGGTATGTTTTTTGTTCTTTAACAGATCTGCCAAAAATTTTAAATCTGCATTTATTAAATTCAGGAACAAAAGATGTGCCAATTACAGTAAGTTTTATTTCCTTTCAATTTGAAACTTTCTACTTGGATTTACTGTCTCTCATAAAAATTGATCATTCACAGGTTCACCATGTAGTGTTAAGAATTAGAAGCTAGGTGATGTGTGACTGAAAACGTAACTCAATAGTAAGACAAATAATCTATATGCATGGTAAAATTCATTTGCTTCATAGCCTTCTTTGAATGGCTGTTTCAGCATTTAGAGGCTGTGCCTGCAATATCTGAGCCTCTGGAAGCTTTTATACTTGAGAACAGTAACTCCTGTTCAGTGAATGAGAGATTAATGCAGAGTCTGTGGGATTCTTTGTCCTCATCACACACTCCATAAGAGTGTGTAAAGTGATTGCCCAATATAATCTTTCAAGATGAGCAAAGAGTAGCTTTGAAGAGCAGACTGTAAAATGACCCTTGTTTTGTTGAGGTTACCTGCTTTGTAGCTTGAAATAAGAAAAAAAGCCTGCAAACGCTCTAGAGCCCTTTCCAGTGAGATCACTGCAGCTGCACGTAAAGTGCAGCCAGCTTCAGAATTCTAGGTTTTGGATTTTCTACTTTCTATTTTTATTACAGAATTTTGGCTCTAGTCTGGTAGTCCGCCTTTGTTCATTCATACCTTTTTCCTGTGTAATTTTTCTCATTGCCCACTATTTTTCTCGCTTCTTCCTTCCCCCCTTCCTGTCTTCCTTGTTTTCCAGATTTAGTTGTATAGCTAGCTATACCTTGTCCCAGAGCACTTCAAAAAGTGTTGAAGTGTTGAAAAGAAACCAGAGGAGCCAGAAGAATGACTGAAGGATTGGCAAAGGTTTCTTACTGAGCTCTTGGAGAACATTTCTGTGTTTTTAAAGCTTATAGCTGTAACTGTAGGGAATAGTATTTTAATAGTAGAGGTCTAACAAAAACTGAAAATAAGATACTGGAAACTGAGGCTAGATGAATTTAAACTAGAAACAGGACACATTTTTAGTAACGAGGATAACTTTCCACTGTGATTATAGTCCATTGCAATGCTTGCTAAGTTGTTGTTCATTAATAATTTTAAAGTGGAGAGAAACTTCCAGTATAGTACAAACAGAATTTAATTCATTGAAGTCCTAATGCTTATTGCATTAATGAGGTCAGATGATCCCATAAGGTCTCTCGTGGCCTTGTAAGCTATGAACCAGCTTCCATGGAGGGTTTTTATTTAAAAAAGGACTTGTATATGATTTTTACAATCAGAGGGTTGGTAAACTTATTAAATTATTTTTCCAGCTATGTCTGCTGTCTTATATCATGTCCATCTTCTTAGATTTGCCAGGTTTTTGGCATAGGGACAGTTTTTTGTGGGGTGTTTGTTTTGTTTTGTTTTTAAAGTGTGTAATATACTTCCTGAGTACAATGCAAATAACCATATATTCAAACCATCAGTACCACTTCTAATATCTGATAACGTAGTACCTAATTCATATTCTTCCATTAAAAAAAAAACCTACCCTTTTTTTTAAGCTATGGTCTTTGGACTGTAGACCATAGACTGTGGTCTAATGGAAGGCTATCATTTGATAACTGTTATACATGTCATGACAGAACTTTTCCAGATGAATTATTCTTTTACAGTGTATCTAAGCAGTAAATTTGGTGGTCTTAAAGCTTTTAAGACTCACTTTTGCAATGATAAAGTTACCACATAGATACGATGTATTTTTTCAGTGTGTCACATATGGCACATCAATTGTTCTTCACAACAAAGCTGTGCCTTAATGAGAAGTTTGTAACCTTTCTAGCATTTGAAGCACTGTGTGAATTTCTGCTGCTGTGCCAATCAAGGAATTTCAAAGTGGTAAGCAAGAGTAAAAAATTTTTGGAAGGAACCTGGTGAATAGCTTACTTCTAGGAAAGCTTGAGAAATGGATTTCTGACCCTTTGGGTCTAGGGTTTAAAAGCAGTGAGACAGAGCTCTGTGACAAATTTCATCTTAATGTCAGAAGAAAAGGCCAAGGCTATATTTAGCATATATTTAAGCTGGGTGCTGGAGGAACTAAATATCTTCAGGTCATCTGTGTATGAGAGACTGCTAATACTGTTGCCAGAGTTGTAGTTGTTCTGCCTTTAAGTACTTAGTCATGCTGTGGTCCAACAAATTGGTTGAGAAAAATAAGAGCAAGTCACTTGATTTTCTTTTTTGAGTTCTAAAACTCTTTATAAAAACTTCCTTAATTACATTTTGTAGGGTTTTCTTCATTATTAGGGAGAATCGTGTTTATTTCATGACTGGGTGAACTGTTGTCATGCTGCAACAATTAAGCCATGCTGTCAAAAAACTAGTAAATGTAGATTGTTGAACACTTTCTTTTATCCGTTCTCTAGAATGAAAATTTTGTGTTTCCTTAAGGCAGTTTAAGCCCATTTGAATGCTAAAAGCAAAGGCACACTTTAAAATTCGAGCTCCTGATCATGTTTGATGCATAAAGAACCAGGAACTTCAGGACAGCCGTGTATTGAAGCTGAGTTCTATCAGTTTGAAAATAAAAGTGTTTGTATAAGAAAGTATTTACTTACTTCTGTCACAATTCACATACTTCAGAGTAGATTTTTTTTTCTCTTATCAACCTGCGAGAAGTAGTGTACTTCTGCGTTATTTTTTCAGTCTGCACATTTGAGTGTACGCATCTCAAAGTTATCAAGGGAAAGTTACCTTAAAGGATTAAAATCTAGTAGTAGTTTATTCCATGGTGGTTCTGGATGGTGCTTTATGGTGAAAGCAAACTTTAGTTAGTTAGGTGTGTCTCTGTTTAAACTGGAGGACAAGTTATTACTGACAAAATAATTGTGTCTGTAAAAGCAAGTAAAACAGTACAGAGGTGGTTCTGACACTAATGGAACCAGCCTTAGTCTGCTGCCTGTAGCCACAGGGCTTTTTCCTCTTGCAGCAGGGTAGGTGTGTCTTTACTATTTGTAAGCAAAAGTCTACAGCCTGCTCAGTCTTGAGCAAAATGCTAGGTGGACAAGACAAAACTATGCTGGGAGCTGGCTGACAGGTAAACAGTATGGATGAACGTGTGCTAGTGTTTCAACCCATACTCTTCTCCTCTTTAGTTTATTAGAATAGGTATAGCCTGAGAGTCCTTAAACCTTTGAAGTCTTTCCCAATAACTGCTGCAATAGCACAAAGCTTTCTCCCTTCTCTGTGTTCTCTAGAACATTTAATGTCCTCATTTTCTGCTCTTATGCTTCTGCTCTTATGCTAAATATTCAATGTATCTTCATACAACAGGGTCAGAAATCTTGACTGGGGCGCTCCATGGCAGAACCATGTGTTAATGAAGCATCTCTATTTTAAATTCTTCTTCCCTACAGAAGTTGCTGTCAGGACATTTTCTGAGACAATTGGTGGTATTAGATTCTTGTTGGAACTTGTTTTGCATGTTTTCTCATAACCTGTCCATATTTGACGATTCTTAAGGCACATCTCAGGACAAGTTTTGCTTGGGCTTTATTTGAAATAGGTTAAAATTTGAGGAAAGTGAAGTTGAAAGGATTCTTAAGGACGTTTGTTTTTCCTTTAGTTGTCTTAATTCTGTATTTCCTTTTATAGCATGTAATCAAGCAACAAATGAGAAATCTGCATGATGTAGTTAAGAAATTTTCAACAAAACGGTGCTAAATTCCTTCCTTAACTAAATTCATTAGCTGTGGACATTTTGAGTAGATACATYCAGGTTTGTTACATTTGTGGTTTAAGAGACCCACCTCTGAAATCTGCCATTTTTCTGGCAACAGGTTGTCCTTTTGAATATTTCCAATTTGATTTACTAAATGAAATCAGCATAATTTCAAACTTCAATAATTAAAAAACCCAGCCTTTTGCATGAAAAGAGCTACTAGAAATGGTTATCCTTTCTGCTATGCAAAAGCTATGAACTTGATTACAGTTTTGGTTTCATCTGCTTTAAGAGGTTTTTCTAAAGACACCTCAAGATCTCAGTTTTGTAGTATGAATTTCATTAGAAGAAAATTTTGATAATTATGAATTGACTCATGAGGAGAAATAGCAAATATCTGCACTACATGTATGCAGATGGTTGACAAAGGTCAGTACTATAAATCCAAAATACAAAACTTAGTTAAGTTAACAGAGATCATTCATTAGCTGCAGGAGCAGTGCTGCTTGTTTCCTCTAAGGGTCATGTGGCCTGCAGAACTTAGTTATGTATGCATGATTTTATGGCTTTATTTTACAATCAAGGACAGCTTAGCTTGGAAGAACTGTAATTGGTTTGTACCACTAGCTGTCTGCCTTGCTCCTCTCTGACCAAGAAAGGATCAGCTGCTTATGAAGCAGGTGCTAAACCTCTGCAGCCCAGCATAAGGTAAACCAGCATTCATTTCAGTTTCCTTAATACAGCATCCTGTAATTTGCAGTAGCTTAACAGCTGCTACATGAGCAGCTGAGCTGTTCTTACAGCAGGAGAAGACAGCTGGGAAGGAGGAATCATGGCAGCCATCCTAATTTTATGCAAAACAAAAATAAGAGTATTTAAATGCTCCATGCCCAGTTTCTCTCTGTGGAATCTAGATAAAGAGTTTGCTAGCAATCTTTATAGAGTCTTCAGATATTAACATGGAATCCATAATCCTGCTGCATAGCAGTGAGTATCTATACAAATCAGCTCTGGCTAATAACTGGCACAATTGCTATTCCAGTAATGCCCAGTTCACCTTTTCCATTTAGTTTAAAACAGCAGTCCTCAGATACAAAAGGTGATCTTGTAAAATGTTGGTATGGAACAAGTGTCATCTCAGATTTACAAAACCATTCTCTATACAGTTAATCTTTTTTTTTTTTCCTGTGGCAGCTCTGCAGACTTAGCATGGGATCAGAGACAAGGTAGATGTCTGTATCATCACCAGTAATTACACAAGTCAGTTAACAGCTTTGTTAATGAGTGCACCAGAAGCAAATAGTCTAGCTATTGTAACCCTGCAGCATTAAGAATAAAAAATAAATCTTTATTTAAATAAAGCTTGTTTTCTATTTTATTAATATGTTTCTGTCCATACTGTCACTTCATCCAACATTCCCAAGGAGAACTCTCTATTGCCCACTTTCCTGCATACTGACTCAGTAATTTGCAGGACCTGAAAAAAATTCTAAAGCCTCTTATAATGCTGCTTTGTTATAGGAAAGACAGACCTGTAAGAACTCAGCCAAAACTAGTTGCTGTTGTATCACTTTGAAGGATACGTGAAGGCTGCACAGTGTGTTAACAATGATAAATTTACAGGTGCTTCATATTTTGATTGCTTGCAGAGTGTTAGACCTACACCACAGAACGAAGCTATAACAGTACATTTCAAGCCAGTTACGTTAAAAGCCTCTGAAAGTAAATATACCAAAGTTGCAAGTATTAGCTTTGATGGTAAGTACTGCTCCTCTCTTCTTAGAATTTGTCAAGTGCTTCTTAAAACTTGTTGAAACTTAATGAATTATTTTCCACTCTCTTCTCAAATTTACAAATAACATTTTGTTAACGAAATGGAATTTTCCTACCTGGAAAAGGCTTACAGTTCTTCTAACTTAAGTTATTTCTGAGGGGATCATCTCTGATCATAATCAGCAAATAACTTAGACTGGTAAATACTGGTGAGAAGAGAAGAATTCTTAAGCAATCTTCTATGTGCGTATATAAAAATTGAACATCAGATTTGTATTACACATAATCAGGATTCTTACGTTAAGACACAGATTATTTAAAATGTAGTTAGTCTAAATAGGCATTTGTTTTTGAGAAATCCTAACAAACCAGGACGTGTTCCTCACAGTAATATGTATTAGAAGAGAGTATATCCCTTGGATTGCCCTTCGATCCTTCCAAAATTTAAAAAAGAATCCAAAATCTTATTTCTAAAAAAATTACATTTTCTGTTGGAATGCCCATGGAAATAGGGCTCTGTCATGCTCTTGAGAACCTTACTGGGAAGGTTGGCTTATTTTATTTTGCTATCTTGAATTCATATTACAGAAAAAGGGAGGTGAAGGTGGAAAAACCTTTTACTGGTACCTTTCCTGCAAAGATATGTTATGTATGCTGATATTGACTTTCATGTATATTTTTATGAAAGAAGTGCTGGGTCATTTTCCTCCTACATAGTGTGACTGTAAATATTATGCTGACATTTTGTAGAAAGGCACCTCCATTTTTATAGAGATTTTAATCAACTGTCAGCATGCTGTTGACCTACTCAGATGTTACTGCTTTAAGATACCAGTTGGTGCTGTAAGTCTCTCTGCCGGGATTGCTTAGAAATGGAAGTTTATAGATGCAATGTTTTTCATTTCAGGTAGACATAATTTTAGAAGTTGTATGGATAGAGACGAGAGGATTGATTTTTTTTATTATTACTGTTACTTATTGATTAGCACTTTAGATTTTTAATAGCTTACGGTTTGTAAGATGAGTGAAATATGTTTTAGCCTATAAATAAATTCTGAAATGGATGAACTCTGTCATCCTGAGGTGATAATATGTTCAGATTTTGAAGCTGGAGGGAATTGTTATACAAGGATCTGCTGATTAACATACGGTAGATCTTGGAAGGAATGGTAGTTGGGGAAAAATACCCAGTCAGGCTGCTTAATGTGTTTAAGGGATTGATTTGGTGAATTCTTTTCAATGAAGCAGTCAGCCCTAAATATTTGCTATTTTAGCTGTCCTAATACATGCAGAGGCTTTAGAGGCTGGTGGTTTCTCCTAACTAGGATTTGGATCCCTTGACTTTTCTGGCAGGATAACATTGCTTGTTCTGTGATCTTGGGGCCGGCCTGTGAGCTTCGTTCTTGGGGCTTGCGTAGTTTGGGTTCTTACATGGATTCTGATTCTATTTCTGTAAAGTTTAGCATGTCTTTGATTTCTTCATTATTAAAATGTGCTGCGTTCCTGGCCCAAAGTCCTGCTCGACTGGTAGTTCTAAGTGAGGAGCCCAGCCATCTCAAGTTTCTGTTCTGTTAGTGGAGGGCTAGTTGTATTCCATACTCTTTAAGTGGGGAATTCAGCTCACCTGGGATCTGAATTATCCTCTGGACATGTCCAAGTTATTTATTTGACAGGAACAACCAGGCTTCCTTATCGTAGATAAGCTTACTAACTCAGGCAGGTCAACGAGCTGGTGTTAAGGGGGAAGAATTCAGAACTCAGATCTCTTGCTTCCTAGACTTATTCCATGTCAGTTGCTTACTGAAATTTCCTTAAGATCTGTTTTTCTCTTCTGTGATACTTCATCTCTGGGCTCACTCTGTGCTTTTATTCTTCTACACTTTCATTCTAATGGATCATTTTTTTTGTCTGCTTTAACAAAATTCTTATATTCTTGTGTGTACAGCATCAAAAGCAAAAAAAGCGTCACAGTCTTCTGGGAAAATAACTGTTAAAGCAAAAGAGAAGAGCTACTCCAAACTTGAAATACCATATCAAGCGGAAGTGTTGGATGGGTAAGCTTACAGTAATTGAACATTGTTCAAAAACTAAATGCTGTAAATTAGCTCATGTAGCAGGGAATTTAGCCTTTTTAGGGGGAGAGGGGATATAAAGAGGTGATACCCAAGTTTTCTGAATCTGGAGATCATTTAGAACTACAACTACTTGTTTGAATTTTTCTGGTTTTACAGTAGTAGATGAGGTAGTCTTAGTAATGCATAAGCTGTTTTCAAGGCTTGGGTTCAAAGTGAGTTGTTTTTCAGAGCAGTTGAAGGCTGCAGATGAGACATTTTAAAAATGCAGTACCGGAAACTTTTCCGGTTTTGCATTAGCTGTTCTATCACTATATGAAGTAAGGGTAGAGAAAATATTTTTGGTTTTAAGCAAAATTTTGGAAGAACTGTCAGTGCTTCCTTATTTTTTGTTATTTATTTACAAAGTATGGCTAAGTTGACTTCAAAATTATTGTTGAAATGAGGTGCTACTTCATCAACAGAACTGGCAGAGTATTTTAAAGGCAAACAAATTAAACCTTACGTATCAGAACTTTTGTGCTGCAGACACCTAATTTGGGGAATAAGGAATATGCATGTGTTGTGGTTTAACCCCAGCCAGCAACTAAGCACCACCCACTGCTCACTCACTCCCCCCACAGAGGGGTAGGGGAGAGAATCGGAAGAGTAAAAGTGAGAAAACTCGTGGGTTGAGATAAAGACACTTTAATGGGTAAAGCAAAAGCCGCACGCGCAAGCAAAGCAAAACAAGGAATTCATTCACTGCTTCCCATCAGCAGGCAGGTGTTCAGCCATCTCCAGGAAAGCAGGGCTCCATCACGCGTAACAGTTACTTGGGAAGACAAACGCCAGTGCTCCAAACGTCCCCGCTTTCCTTCTTCTTTCCCCAGCTTTATGTGCTGAGCATTACGTCATATGGTGTGGGATATCCCTTTGGTCAGTTGGGGTCAGCTGTCCGGGCTGCGTCCCCTCCCAACTTCTTGTGCACCCCCAGGCTACTTGCTGGTGGGGTGGTGAGAGAAGCAGAAAAGGCCTTGACTCTGTGTAAGCACTGCTCAGCAATGACTAAAACATCCCTGTATTATCAACACTGTTTTCAGCACAAATCCAAAACATAGTCCCATACTAGCTACTGTGGAGAAAATTAACTCTATCCCAGCCAAATCCAGCACAGCATGATTTGCAAACTGTCTTAGTACTTCAACACTTCCTTTTAGTCGTCCTAATATGCTGATTCACATATTTTCTTACCTCGTTTGAATTACTTAATTATCAATGTCCCTGTAGTGCTAATAATGCAGTTTAAGCATGCAGTGGGGTATGTACCTTTTTTGCTGTTGGATTGAATGAATTCTAGTCTTTTGTGTAAGAAAAACACTTTGTTTGAGGAAGTCTTTATTTTTCTCATACTGTTTTCTTTTAATAGGTATTTAGGATTTGATCATGCTGCCACACTCTTTCACATCCGTGACAGTGCTGCTGATTCTGTGGAAAGACTGATCTATCTAACGAACACATTCAGTTTTGCTGTCCTTATACATGATGTTGTGTTACCAGAAGAAGCAAAACCGATGTTTAAAGTAAGCCCCATTTCAGTGAACATTTTTACCTAATAGTAAATGTTTAAATGTGCTGCATTTTGTTAAATTGTAACATTGATCTTCATTGTTCACTGATCTAGGTCCAGAACTTCAGTAAACCAGTCTTAATTCCGCCTAATGAATCCAGATATATTTTTACACTTCATTTTATGCCTTCCACATCATCTGTTCATATAGATAATAATATTTTACTTATCACCAATGCTTCTAAATTTCACCTACCTGTCCGAGCATACACAGGATTTTTAGATGTAAGTATTTCCCTTTTTTTTAAGCTACTTCAGTTTAATTAGAGGCAGACTTCATAAGACTGTTTTTAAGTCTTTGTTCTACTTCTATGGGAGGATGGCTTTTTTAATTTCAAAATTATTTTACCAGTTCTTTCTTTAAACAGCTTCGGTTACTGCTGAAAAATTCTTTCTTGTTCCCTTTAGTTTTACATAGAAAATGTATAGAGTTTTGAGATTGTCATGGTACTGCTGTATTAGACTTATTAATGCATTTGTTAATGAGCTTAGAGTTTGAGCACGTTTTGTATTTAACTTATGCTAAAATACCTTTATCAATCTTTCTAGTACTTTGTACTGCCTCCAAAAACTGAGGAACGATTTATAGATTTTGGCATATTGAGTGCAACAGAAGCTACCAACATTTTATTTGCAGTCATCAACAGCAATCCGATAGAGGTAAGGATGGATTTATTTTTAGTTTGCCTTTTAAAAAATTTACATCAGTGTTGTTACTGAAAACAGTACCTTTTGTTCTTTTTAAGCTGGCTATAAAAAGTTGGCATATTATAGGGGATGGTTTGGCCATAGAACTTCTAACAACCGAAAAGGGAAACAGAACAACGATAATGGCAAACCACCATGAACTACAAAATGCTAGTGCATCCGATCAGTCTTCAGTAAGTAATCCCTTGAATCCATTGCTTAAAGCTAGATTTAGGAGGGGGGAAAAAAGAGACAAATCTGTGCAACTTCTTGCAGTTTCATTTTAGCAGGGGGGAGGGAGGATAAGAATTCTTAATTTTTGTTGGAATTTGAGTATGATAAAGCATGCAGAATTTTTTAAATTTATTTTAAGAAGCACTGTTATATTCAGGTTGGTTAGATTTTGAAAGGGGAAACTTCAGAAACAGTAAGCTCCATGCCCTCAGATGATGCTCATCATTTATCTGCGAAGAATGGAATTTATCACCTCAAGGAATAGATAATTTTTGTGTTAGTAACTTGTGTTTGAATTTTTATTTTTACCACTGGCAGTTGTTTCAAATGGATTTTGATTCAGTTTAAAGAAATAACAGGATGTTGGGTATGTTTTGTAGTGAAATTTCTTTCCATTTAATGGAATACAATGGATGACTGACTCTCTACCATTTACAGGTGATACTAGCATCAGGTTATTATGCTGTGTTTAGAGTAAAACTAATAGCAAAAGAACTTGAAGGAATTCATGATGGAGCTGTACAAATCACAACAGATTATGAGGTATATTTATTTTATATTCACGGGTGTTGCCCAAATTATATGTTCAGCTTTTAAGTGTGAAGTTTTAAGAGTTGTATTAGTGGACAGATTGCAATATCAGGGAGAAGCTGAGGTTGGAAGGGACCTCTGGATGTCAAGTTATCTCTGCAAGTTAACCCTGCGTCAAATGACAGTAATGTTACTTATGCTGTGTCTTCTCTGAAGGGATGAAGAATGACTTTCGTTACAATTTTCATCTGGCTTTCAGAAATATCCATTTAAATCTGACCTAATGCTTTGAGGTATGGGTCCTTCAATGACTTGATGCATCCTCAAAGCATCAGTGCATGGATCTTTTGGCATAACACATGCTGACAATATACTTTTTGGTACATTATCGGTTACTGAAATTGAGCTATAATTTCAGAGGGTTTTTTGTCAAAACCCAATGTGAAAGTTGTTTTGGAGAAATTGCAGTTCGCTGACAGCTGATGAAACGGAGTTCTTGCACTAAGATTAGTAAAAGGGAGAGAAGAACAACCAATTAATTCTCAACTTCGTATGCCTTTCCTGTTAAATTATTTTGCAGAAGAGAGAGATTCTAATACATAATGGAATCTGTATTTAATATCTTTGGGTGATATATGTAGGAAAAAAAAAAAATGACACAGTGTGCTTATGAAGTCAGGAAATAATATAACTTATTCTGTGGTTCTAGATGAAGCTACAGAAAATGGGAAATTCCTAATTTCTGCCAGTTATCTGAGATTTTAAGCTTTTTTTAATATGTCCATACATGTATGTGACCCTTCAGTTAGAATCTGAAGTGTTTTATTTTCTTGCTTGTTCTTAGAAGTTATTCTACTTGTATTGGTAGCTTTAATAATACACAGAAAGGATCTCATTGCCATCCCTTCCACACTCCTTTTTCTAAGTCTATGTCTATCTTGAGGTCTTACCATGACTTCTAATGTTTTTTGAGAAGTTCAGTATATCCTCTTCCCTCGTACTCATTTACTTTAAAGATGTTATCCTCCTGTTTTCCRACAAAGCGAGCCCCATTCAAGTGAGACCTATATAATGCCCCATTGGAGAGCTTATATGTTAACTGTGCTTTTATGTTCCATGTAAAATAGTGCTAAGTATGACTGAGCAAAGATGTGCTTCCTGACAATATGGAGTGACTGTTCTGAATGTGACAATGTGTTGAAATCTTAATTCATGTCTCCATGTTTTAAATGTGTATATAAACCTAGACTACATTAATTTTAGAATTTTGGGGTTTTGTCATTCTATGCAATTTAGAAGTGGAAGAGACATTTAAAGGCTGAATTTCTAAACTTTTCTTGTTCTTTTTTTTTTCCAGATTTTAACTATACCAGTGAAGGCAGTGATTGCTGTAGGCTCGCTGACCTGCTCCCCAAAACATGTTTTTCTTCCACCTTCTTTTCCGGTAAGAGAGTTGGGTCATAGCATTAAATGTTTTCTTGCTGTGTTTTTTATTTATCTGTCCTTTTCAAGAGAAACCACTGTCTTGAATTGTTGCATGTCAAATTGCTGGAGAGATTGTGCTACCGAACTGTTATGATACAGTTTGTTGCTATTTTGGGKTTTTTTTTTTTCCCCTACATGTCCCAAGCATGAGTTATCCCTACATCTCCTTTACATCATCCCCACTTGAATGGGATCTTGGAATACTGATATGATCCCAAACCTGATTCTTTGCAGCTTCATTCTAACATAGCTGTGGCCGCTTGGTTATTACCAATTCATGTGCATTAGCACCAAGAGTAAGAGAGAGATGAAATTGCACAAATGCATTTTTCAAATTCCTGAAGTGTAATACCAAAGACAAGAAAGTCAGCTAATAAACTGACGTTTTAGTATAAGAAGTCCTTGATCTCTGTGGAAGCATTATTGTATTGTTTCCACACCGAAAGTAGATCTTCGCGAGGGTACATGGTGGAGTACCTGAACAGGAAAGCAGCAAGCTGTGTGGGTCTACAGCTCTCTGCAAAAGTATGTAATGGCAGTTTTCATCCGTGCTCCTACAGTAGTGTTTATTCAGTGAGTGCTGAAAGCAGCTTCTTTGCTCAGGGCTACAGACTCAAGGAGCAAGGTATTAACCAGATAATACTTTCTTCTCACTTGGCATTAAGCATAACCACAGAAGCATGGGCAGTCAAGGCATATGGGCATATCCTATTTGCAATTGGGATTTCATTGAAGTCTGAACTTCATGTGACTTTCTGATGAGTGGGGAATGTAATATGATGGAAAATCATAGGGAGAGAGATTGAAAACTGGGGGGAAAAAAGTAGCAAAAGGAGATAGAGATGGCAGTTTTCTGAAAGGATAAAACTAACTCCATGCATGTTAGTGGAAATGGTTTTTGTTTCCTTGTTTGTCCTGCGTAGTCTCAGTCTGTGGTGGAGCACCGCCTCTTCTCACCTCCTCTTCCAATAGCTCCTTAGTTATCTCTTGCTTACAATCAGGAGATCTTACAATTTGTCTACTCTTAAATAGTAATTTTTCACTGGCACTTTATCAAATGCTTTACCTCATGTCTAGTAGATAAATGATAATTTTTTTGAAAAAGTAATGCAATGGTCTCATTGGAGGAAGATAGGTCAGTCAGCAGGACATCAGTAAAACATTACTACGTTTGCCCCATTATCCATTCCATCTCCCTTCTGATCTCCTACTTCACAAACTGTCTGAAGTCTTTCGCTACTCTTGAGGTCAAACAGTCATGCCTATGGTTGCAAAGATCACTTGTTATTTTTTATCTTTAGGACCTATGTTTCCTATTTGACTATATGGCCTCACCATTATATGGATATTTATTATACTGACTGCCGTATCTGTAACTTCATCTATGAACTGTTCCATAAGCCTTTGATAAACTGAAATAACTTAAAGGTCCATTTCCCTTTCTTTCACCAAAGATAAAGCAATTTCTATATTCTGTATCCTAATTCATATATCATAATTCCTGGCAAGATCATTGTCCCTCTTGAATGCCACATTAAAATATTTTCTTCCATTTTGGGCCATAAAGAAGTAATTTTTTTTTTATCTCCCTCTATTTTGTTCTAACTGGTATGGCTAAAGAGCTTCTCAATGTATCTTAGTATACGCCCAAGATCTTGGTCACCTTGATTTTTTTGTTTGTTTGTTTTTGTTTGTTTATTTGTTTTTGTTCTGTTTTGTTTTGGCAGGTACTACTTCTTGTAGCACCTGTGTTTCTCAGCCTCTAACACATAGCTTCCTTGCTGTCATCATTCTTTCTCATCCGCAGACTGCTGTGATTTTTATTGGCTTCATGCTCTTTTCTAGTAATGTTTTCACATAATTATTAATTCAGGGGACCTTTGGGCTCCTGCATTTTGTTTGGGAGTATAGATTCAGATATAATTATCACCTTTGACGAGATTCTAGACTGTTTTCTGTGTTCAAGCCCCAAGCTTTTCAGAGCAGTCAGCTTCACTTACTACTTCTGTTAGTTGATCACGTAGCTCTTTTGATATTTGAGAACGTTGACAGCAGACTTACTTTCCTTTTTCTTGGATTCATTTCAAACTAAACTGAATTCATGATACTCTTGCATCTAGTTGTTCTGTAATGCCTCCATTACTTATGAAAATAAGCCTAAAATAGCATCAGTTCTTCTTGTTTCAGTGTTTGGTAGAGAAATTTGACAGCTAGAGCATCCAGGAATAACTAGGCGCTACAATTTTAGTAACACTTGCTTTTCAGTTCATACCTAGGATGTAATTCTCCTGCAGCTGCCCGGTTCCCAGTGCTGTCTGTCTCTGTTTTTATAACTTTAGTGTATTTGCACCTAAGTCTGATTTCTGGTATTCTGTCGAAGTTTGTCAGCAATGCACTAACAGTGTATACAGGCCTTGTAAAGATCAGTGTCTTAATTTAAACAGATCTCAGCTGTGTTGACTTCTGCTTCATAATGGCATTTTTAGCTCACAGTGCCACCTCTCAACTCTTCCCTGATCAAAGCTCGTCTTTGAGGACCTGTATGCTAAATAGCATTGTTCTGTTTTTCTTATTACTGATGGGTAAAGTCGTCTTCCCTTATCTGTTGTTTCATGTCTAAATGCTGCATAAGGGTCTTAGTAAAATACTGTTCATTTGTTCTACAGAGTTTAACAAACTTCTATCTTGCTCAATTGATGGCAGTTTGTTACTCCTACGATTCCGTAGATGAAGCTCAGACATACCTCCTATTCAGTTTAACAGGACTATACTGTTTAGAGATTTATTCTAGTACTTTCTTTCCCTCTGCAGTTGCTACTGTTGAGACTGTTATAGTATGTGACTATTTCCTGAGGTCACAGTCAAATTTTGAGTCTGCAAAAGTGCATCTCTCGCATCTCTCCACTTCAGTCCTTACCTTAAAGAAATTTTTAAAAAGCTGAAAGTATTGATTTAAGGGCAACATGAAAAGCTCTAGTCACGTTCATTAGAAGATAGTCTTGGGTATTTAAATTTTCTTGTATTCATTTATTTTATATACATCTGAAATCTTGTCACCGGTCCCGAGTTGCACTTTTTTGTTTGTTTTGTTTTTTGTTTATACTTATCAGGGTTGGGTTTTGAGATAAGGTGAGAAACATGGCCACAGAATCATTAATTTACAAGTGAGGACAGAGGGGGAGCTTGAGCATTGTGATGATTCTGATCATGATAAACAATTAAACTACGTATTCTATGCTTAAAAGGTAAAATAATGTTTGGCTCAGAAGAGGAGGCAGGGTGTAAAGGTGTGGGGGAAAAAACTTGCACTGTTTTCTTTTTAAATGTTGTAATTTTAGTGCCTGGTGTCTTAATTTCATTGAGAGTGGGAAGGAGGGTTGTACCTATATTTTTAAATGCCCTCTGTCACCTGTAGCGTTTGTAATCTGCAGCTTCACTCTACTGTTCCTTTCAGGTTATTTCTAATTACTAGCGACTACGTACTAGATCTCTTACAAGAAGCTTGTTTCCCTTTTGTAATAGGTGGCTCAGAAAAGTGAAGTTTTCTCTTGCCTTTCCTTCTCTGGTACTTTTTTAACATGATTTAATTAAGCAGAACTGTTGTCCTAGCTCTTCAAGACACTTAAGGTGTACTTAATTATGAAAGAGGGATAAACTAGGTTTGGAAGCAGATGAAGGAAAGAATACAACTTCGCGGAAACTTGCCTTAAGTGGCATTTTTTTAAGATAGCATAGTTAAAAATCTCAATTTAACATTTCAGCTTTGCTGTGGTCTTTGCCAGCCTGCATAAATAAATACATATGCTAGGGAAAATGCATATCCTGCAGACTTTTTTCATCCTTTCTTTTCTTTAGGGGAAAGTAGTTCACCAGAGCCTGAACGTTATGAACTCCTTTTCTCAGAAAGTGAAAATACAACACATACGTTCCCTGTCAGAAGATGTAAGGTTTTATTATAAGAGGCTAAGAAGTAATAAAGAAGATTTAGAGCCAGGAAAAAAATCAAAGGTTTGTTTATGCCTTATTTCTACATGTTTACAAGTTCTGTCTTTATATATAGCATATGTTAAGTTTCTGTGGTCATCAGAAAACTTCTTTCTTTTTTCTTTGGTCATTAGATTTACTGTGCTGTTCCTTAATTGATCTGCTCTTATCTGTTTTGCAGATTGCAAATATTTATTTTGATCCTGGTTTACAATGTGGAGATCATTGTTATGTAGGATTGCCTTTTCTATCTAAATGTAAGTAACGCTCAACTTTATAATGAAAATCTTTTAAAAAAAAAAACAGTTTTCTCCTTAAGCAGTGATTTTATATGAAGAGTTTAAAACCCACGTTATTTCTTAAAGCGGAATCTAAAGTTCAGCACAGCGTAGCAATGCAAGAAGATGCATGGGATTCTGACTGGGATTTGCATGAGAACTTATTCAAAGAATGGACAGAAATAAAAGAGAACTCAAGCCATAGGTAAGTATTTTATCCCTGTTACTTTCTCAGGCCTTAAATCACTACATAATTCTGTTATGTATGCTCTTACAAAATACAAGGTTTCTTAATATTGCAGCCCTCTTTGAGAGGGGGCCAAGAAGGAGTTACTTGGCCTTCTCTGCAAAACCTTTAAAGAGAACATTTTAAAAGTTAAAAACCASTAATAATTTCCTCAAGTCAAACACAACACTGAAAGTTACTATTCACTGGAGTATGCTGCAGTTCTTGAAAAGATGGCAACAGCAAGGCAGTCTCTACTCGGCAAAAATTGCTGAAAACAGATTATGCTGTTTGTGCAGTATCCCTGCTTGATCTGTTTTAAAGTAGTAACCTCAATATGCCTTGAAGATTTCATAAGGTTTTCTATTGCTACTATTCTGAGATTATTGCATTTCAGTGAATTATCAAATTGTCTGGTATTTTTCCTTGAGATTTGCTCAATAGAAGGTGATTAATGATTGCTATTTAATATTTTTAAAAAGTCAAACTCTGTAGGCTGTTATATACCTTTTAAGCATCTGCCATCTCATACATAAAGTGATTTAATCTCCAAGAGACATAAGTTAGCACTAACAGCAAGTGCATGTGTCTTTTGTGATGATAGCATCCAGACTACCATTTCAAAAAAGGTATGCTTATTTGTGGAGAAACAAAATGACTGTATGTAGCTAAATAAAGTAACAAAAGCATACCTCCTTTATCACTTTTTTTGTTATAATGCTGATGTATTATTAACTCCTGAACAAATTTGATCTAAACAGAATCCTCTATTTAGCCACACTGGTAACTTTCAAGAATGTCCTACCACCTACAGTAAGAAGACAGTAAAGGAAAATTCTATTAAAAACTACTTCTGAATAAGTAGCAGTTCTAGCTAGAATATACAATGCTTTAATATTATTTAATGTAATATATAATCTAGAATATGTAATGCTTTTAAAGAGAGTTAAAATTAACCAGCTATCCAAGTTAGCATTCAGCAAAGGAGAAACTGCTCCTTCTGAATACAGAGGGGTTCTGACTTGGGCATTTGGAGTCTCTCCAAAATACTTCTCTAGGTTTGAAGTCTAGCATTTCATCTGTTTTGCTCACTGGAGAACTCAATACTGTTAGTCTTCTTTCAGCTCATGGTGGAGAGCTTGTAGGAGAACAGGAACCAAGTCTGTTGCAGAGGTTGGTTAATAGCAAAGAACTTCATTCACTGATGGAAATAGTAGCTGGCACCGTGTGACTCATTCAGGTTTGCTTTAGATTTGTGAGACAGGAGTATAGGCACATACTCCATGTATCCATTGCAGCTAGAGTACACGTACAGATTTACTGTATGTTGCATATGTGCAGGCACAATACGTTTTCTGGATAGTGGATATTTGGATGTTGTATTGGAAACCGACTGTAGCAGGACTGGTATTTTTCCTTTCTACTGTTTATACCTTTGCAAATCATCAAATGTATTTTGAGTTATTTTTCTTACTGATCTGAATCTCAGCTAGATTCTCAAAATTTGTTTCTGCACTAGTAAGAGCTAGGCACTTCCTAATGAAAGATAAAATTTGTGTCTCACTGTCCAGAGAGCAGTGATTTAAGAGAAATGCGAATACCAAAAGATTTGTGATGCAGTGCATAAGTCGTACCACATTTTTTCTTCTCAACTTTATCCATAAATAGGGCATAAATGAACTTGGAATGGAGGCATGTTGACAACAATACTTAATAGAGAACATCTTTAGAATCTTTGGGTTGGTCTCCTATAGCATGTTTTGGTGGTTTCTGTTGTGATTTTTAATAGCAGTACATGTGGGCAGAGCTCAGTGGGTTTTTTAAATTGCATACGAATATAATGTACCATGCTATTTCTCAAACTAATGTTGTTTTCAGGGTGCTTTTAAGCCCTCTGCTTTTTCCAGGCTTTTCCTATTTTACTCCTGTAAAGTAAGTTTTATAACTGTTTCTCCAGACTGAATGCTGTATTTGAAGTAGACACAGATCTTCAGAAGGATGTCCGGTTAAAAATTACAGCAGAAATGGCCTGGCCTTCCATACTTAGTTCACCACGCCATCTAAGCTTCCCTCTTACCAATACAAACAGTTCATCAGTAAGTTATTTTGTTGATAGTATCATTTTGTAGGGACTGCATTTTAATAGGTATTTCTAATTACATTAATCCTAATGTAAACTTTAAAAAAATTGTGTTTCTGAATAGGAGGAAGAAATTTTTCTAGAAAATCCAGCTGACGTTCCTGTGTATATTCAGTTCCTTCCTGTAGCTCTGTATTCTAACCCATCCAYCTTTGTTGATAAAATGTTAGAACGGTAAGTATTGTTTCAGAGTACTTAGGGCATTCTGACTCTACAGCAAAATGCATTTTACAAAAAATGCATGCAGTATTTGGCAGCTGTGTTGGTAGTTACAGTGTCGGCCACTTCTAGAATTTGAATCATTAGGCCAGTTGAGAACTGAATCTAGGCTGATTGCCATTGAATGCACATCTGTATTTTTTGCTAAGCTAAAATGATGTTTACATTTCTTCCTTAACTTGATGTGTGTGGGGGAGAAATAAGAAAAATCAAATGATCCTTTCAGCTGCATATTGTTTGAGTCCTATCATAAGTTCTTGATTTGTGCTAAAATCCATAAATGAAAGTAAGTCATTAACTTCCATGATCTGTGGGGAGAAAAAAAATTGCATGTCTGTTTCAGGTTTAATTTGAGTAAGCCAACTAATTTCAATCTGAGGACTCTAGAGTTCCAGGTCTTCAGAAATTGCGTAAGTAATTTCAATATGTTCTTTAGACTTTTAAATTTAGATATTTTAATGTTTTAATAAGAGTTCAGTCATACATGTTTTCAAGTTTAGGTATTAGTATGTGTGAAAAATGTGATGCTTCTGTTGGATATTTTCAGGGAATTGGGAAAAGCAGTATTTCTTCAAATGTAACAGTTAAATGTCGCTTTTTATGTATGCTTACGTTATAATAGGATTGTGGAAGTTACAGGAAAACTGCATTTATTCATTCTGTTACTGATTAGGATTATTTTCTTCAGTGTAGTGGTTGCTAGTTCTAAAATTAGTAAAGTATTGAGTTTCCCATTGCTTTGTTCTTTATTTTAAATGATTCGAGTTTTGTGGACAACTGTAAGTGTGTGCTTTTTCATACAGAGCATGCCACATCCTGAACACCTTCTTTTCTCATCCAATATATACACCTTTTCCCCTCCATTTGCTGTTTGTTTTAGATTAGCAATTCGATGCTTGCACAGTATCTAAAGGGAAACTTAGAAAAATACACTTTTTTCAATAGTTCTTTTATTTTAAGTTTGCTTTTTCCCTTTTATATATTCTAAAAATGTTTTAACAGTGGAAATTTTGAGGATAGAAAATGTTACATAATGGCTTAATGCTAATTTAGTGTTTAAAATATATTTTTAAGAACTTCTGAACTCTTTCTTCTACTGGAGCTTTATGAATCCACATGGGTGTAGTTTAGCTCAGTTCTGTCTTCCTGTGTTCTTCTGCTTCTTAATAAACACAGATGGTTTACTAAGTAGAGAAATTCTTGTGCTATCAGACTTTCTGGTTGAAAAAACAACCAGTGTATGTCATTGGGTAGTACACTTCTTTGACAAGACCAATTTTCTAGCTAAAATAATATAATTTCTATCAAAGATATGTAAAAATTTCCTATTTTTAAAAGTGTTTCTTTGTTTTCCCCACTCTCTTAAGGTCCAGCCACTACAGAGCACTGTAGGACTTACAAAGGGCCTGGCTCGTCATTCAGTTTTAAGCCTAATATTAAAACCTGGTGAGAGAAAGTCTGTCAAAGTAAAGTTCACTCCAGTTCTTAATAAAACTGTTTCATCATTAATTGTTATCAGGTATGATAGCTATTTCCGAAATGAGTGTGAGTTTTTTCTGATGTTTTTTATTTATATAAAAGATCATACTTGTAATCAGCTGTCAATAAGAAACTATAGCTTTTACAAGAATAATTGTAGAATCATACGTGTCTGGAGAAAGATTTAATTTAAATGTTATTGTGATACGTTTTACAGTAGTTAAACTGTATTCAGTACATACTTTCTAATATAAATATACTGTTATCATAGAATCGCAGAATAGTTTGGGTTGGAAGGGACCTTTACAGGTCATTTAGTCCAACCCCCCTGCCACGGGTAGGGACATCTTCAACTAGATCAGGTTGCTCAGAGCCCTGTCCGACCTGACCTAGAATGTTTCCAGGGATGGGGCATCTACCACCTCTCTGGGCAACCTGTGCCAGTGTTTCACCACCCTCATCCTTATATCTAGTCTGAATCTACCCTCTTTTAGTGTAAAGCCATTCCCCCTTGTCCTGTCGCAACAGGCCCTGCTAAAAAGTTTGCCACCATCTTTCTTATAAGCCCCCTTTAAGTACTGATAGGCCTCAATAAGGTCTCCCCAAAGCCTTCTCTGCTCCAGGCTGAATAACCCCAACTCTCAGCCTTTCCTCATAGGAGAGGTGTTCCATCCCCCTGATCATTGTTGTGGCCCTCGTCTGGACCCGCTCCAACAGGTCCATGTCTTTCCTGTACTGAGGACTCTGGGCTGAGCTGGACACAGTACTCCAGGTGGGGTCTCACCAGAGTAGAGTAGAGGGGCAGAATCACCTCCCTCGACCTGCTGGCCACGCTTCTTTTGATGCAGCCCAGGATACGGTTGGGCTGCGAGCGCACATTGTTGGCTCGTGTCCAGCTTTTCATCCACCAATACTTGGAGACTTGAATTCTTAAATATATACTACACTATCTTGAAAGTAGGGACTCTAGTTATAGATGCCATTTGCAAGATCAAGCTGCAATGCAAGTTCAATCTTTCTAGTAAAGAGCTCTGTTTGAATAACTATTTCACTTTTGTGTCAGGTGTGATACATTAATATGATGATGAAATATAAACTTTAACTAGTACTTCATTAGGTTTTTTATTTGTATGCTATGTTGTGATTTCTTAGGTTTTTGTCTTGCAAACACTATGTTTGAGACCCCCCACTATTTACTTCCATATTGTGGGGAATTATCCATGGAACTGCTTATATTTCTGTCCTCCAGATTTGGGATATAACTTCATAGTCTGTAGAGAAGCTTGCAGGAGCAATATCCTGCATAATCCTTTTATGAATGTTTCCCCTTTTTCTTTGTACACAGAAATAATTTGACTGTAATAGATGCCATAATGGTACAAGGACAAGGGACGACTGAGAGCTTGAAGGTTGCAGGCAAACCTCCTGGTGCAGGAAGTTCTTTACGCTTTAAAATCACAGAAGCATTATTAAAAGACTGTTCAGAAAGTGAGTACTTCTTGAGCTACTATGCTGAACAGAAAAGAAATTACATTTTACATGTACAACCTGAAATGTGTGGAAATATTTTTTTCCCCTGTTCTAGTGCCCCAGAAATTTAATTCCTTTAAAAACATTAAAATTGCTTCTTCATTTAGGCAGAAAACAAAATATTTTACCTTTTTCATTTTAATGTGAAAATTAGGAAAGATGAAACGAAAGCCCTTCATTGACTAAAATTCAAGACAGAGGAGGTGAAGATCCTAGTATATTTACTAGGATGATCTCCGATTTCTAAATTTAAGTCAACTTGGATCACAGATGCAACTTTCTGTATATTTTCTTTCCTCACACCTTCAGAATCTGTATGCACATACCCTACCTTTTTCCCTGTTGGCTATGTTCCTTATGTTCCTTGATGAAAATTACATCCCAGCCAGATTCTGCTCTGGGATCAGAGGTTTTCTGCTCTGGCCCCAGGCTTGCTTCCGAGAGGAGAGCTAAGAGTACCTGTATTACCAAAGGAACCGGTAAAAGAGGTTTAGTTGTATCTGGTATTAAAATCTGCTTTGTTACTTTGCAGATTTCCAGACATATTTGTAAGGTACCATGTTAATTAYTATCTGAGATTATTCTGCTTTTTTTGAGGGATGAGTAAGAAAACTTCAAGTAAAGCTTAGTCATTACCTCTTACATGTTGTGGTTTAGGGATTTTTTTGCTAAGAAGATAGGCGTAGCTCAGCCACGGATTTATTTTTAAGACACAAAAAAAATAAGCTTTAATTCTCCTCATGCTGGGACTTTTCACAGAAGTGAACACACTAAGCAGTACATCAAAGAACTTTACAGCTTAGATGATTTTTTGTGAGGTTTGGGGGTTTGTGGTTTTAACCTGATGCGTTAGAGTGCTCTGGAATTGTGCAAGTGCCCTACCTTGACAGTGATGAGAATGTGGCTTCAGAGATCTGTTTCTGCAGGTTACGTAAAGATTTCCATGCGCCTCGCTAGTCCCCTTTCCTGCTGTAATACTGACAGAACTCTCTTCTACTGTAGAATATGAATATAGTGAAGGATATCTGTTTAGCATAACACTAACCACTTTCTGCTTTATGTTTCTAGAAATGAAATACAAAGAGCCAAATTTCACACTGAGAAGAACATTTAAAGTGGAAAATACAGGGCAGCTGCAGATTAATGTGAAAACTATGGAAATCAGTGGCTATACATGCGAAGGATATGGATTTAAAGTAGTTAACTGTCATGAGTTTGCACTAAGTGCCAATGCCTCTAAAGACATTGTCATATTGTAAGTGTTTTTTCTTACATCTAAGTGGAGTTTTACATTAGGAATTCTGTATACTTAATTCTGTTTCAGAAGAAAACTCTGTTGGTTAAATTCTGAGGTTTTTTACTTAAGCTTTGAGTGTTTTGGGGTTTTTTTTATACAACACAAACCATGAAATTTTTCTCTCTTCTTGCAAACACTATTTGATTTTTAAATAACTTCAAGTTTTCATGACTGACTATAGTATTGCTTTTATTACTATCCAGTAAGTATAACTTACTGAGTTGAAATAGTGTTACTGTATGTTTTTTTATACATTTCCTTCATTTGGGTTGTGAATGCACATGAGATCTAGATTTACATATGTTTTTGGTGCATTGCAGTATGTAGAAAAGAGCCTTTAGTCTAAGGATTATTATCATAATGCACAGCATTTTAGTCTTGAATATTTTGTCTGTTGCCTTAATGATAATGATTGTTTAATTCTGTCAATTTTTATTGTAAAAGGTATCTGCACCAAAACCTGATCTTTTTAACACTGCTTGGATTTAAATTTAACTAATTTCAGAATATGGTATCTATAAAGTTCAGAAGATGCTTCTCTTCTGCAGGAGGACGTACGAGATATTGCAGGCAGTGAAACTTCACTAGTATTTCTGCAACAGTCTTAGTTTGTGATGAGACGGGAACATAGTGGTGATGTTTTTGAAAGGGCATGCAGTTGTGACTTAAAGGTGAAGTGTTTAAAAACTTTATAGCTCACTGTTGTGGTTTAACACAGCAAGCAGCCAAACACCACACAGCCGCTCGCTCGCTCCCCCCCCAGTGGAATGGGGGACAGAATGGAGGAAGAAAAAAAAAAAAGTAGAATTTGTGATTGAGATAAAGACAGTTTAATAAAACAGAAAAGGAAGGGAAAATAATAATAATAACGATGATGATAGAATATACAAAATAAGTGATGCACAATGCAATTGCTAACCACCTGACTGATGCCCAGCCAGTCCCCGAGCAGCGATTGCTGCCCCCCAGCCAACTCCCCCCAGTTTATATACTAAGCATGATGTTATACGGTATGGAATACCCTGTTGGCCAGTTTGGGTCAGCTGACCTGGCTATGCTCCCTTCCAGCTTCTTGTGCACCTGGCAGAGCATGGGAAGCTGAAAAGTCCTTGACTAGTGTAAGCACTGCTTAGCAACAACTAAAACATCAGTGTGTTATCAACATTATTCTCATACTAAATCCAAAACACAGCACTATACCAGCTGCTAGGAAGAAAATTAACTCTGTCCCAGCCAAAACCAGGACACTTGCATAATGGTCAGTTCCATTGCTTACTTGCAGCTGCTGTTAATTTTTTACTGCATTCATAGCTTTCTTTTAACAGATTTGGTCAAAACTTAATTTCAGTTATTATAATATATCTTCATATGGTGTATCAGATGTGTTAAGCATAGGTGTTTATGAACTTAGTGAAACACATCTTGAGGTGTTTGAAAGATACTCATAAGTATTTTTAGGCTAATTGTGTGGAAGTTTATTAGTTGTACTACTAGGGCTATTTGTTATAAATGTTTGATTGGGATGCCAGTCATGGCAGTAATTGGTGGAGCTTGTGTTTGGTTTTTTGGTTTTTGGGTTTTTTTGTTTGTTTGTTTATGAATAATATAAATTACCTCAAACTGTCATGCTGTTCATACAAAAACTTCTAACATGCTTTACTTTTTCAGGTTTACACCCGATTTCACTGCTTCCAGAGTCATACGTGAATTAAAATTCATCACTGCGGGAGGCTCTGAATTCATATTTATCTTGAATGCATCCCTTCCATATCACATGTTAGCAACGTGTGCAGAAGCGCTACCCAGGCCCAACTGGGAATTGGCACTGTACATAATTATCTCAGGAATAATGAGGTAATGTGTATATGTTTGTTCTTACTGGTATATGTGCATGCACTACCACTGCTTGAATACAGGTTACAGAGAAGTATATATGTATTCAGTACATGCTATAATTGGTGTAAAATAAAATAGGGTGAGGTGGAAAAGGAGAACAAATTAATAAACGCTCCTATGGATTGAGTATGAATAGTTTAAGGCTGAGGACTACTGACTTTCTGCTCAAACTGAGGACAAAATAATATACTACTTGTTTGGGCCCGTTTCCTTAAGTGACATACCTACTCCTGTTAACCCTGGTAACGTGTAGGTTTTTGATAAATAATTAAGCCAAACTTGAATCAAATTAGGTATTAAAGCACTGCTAACTGGGAATTCCCATAGAAATTTAAGCATCCTTCTGGAGTATTGTGCTTTAGAGAGATATGAGGCAGTGACTGTAATGAGCTTAGCAGATGCCTTGGATGAATTTAACTTTGCTGCCACTTGTATGTGACAGACAACTGGTGATACTAATAATGGAATTTCTGAGAACCTGAAGGGCATTGTTTGCAACATTGCACACTCAGAGGTTACGTAGTAGCATATTAATGCACTTTTTTTCTCAGCAAACAGATGTATGTTAGCTATGATTGGTTGAAATATGAGTTGAAAATTCCACTGCGTTTTCCTAGTCTAACCTCTACCTACCTTTATTTATTTGAAATCTGAGGTTATAAACAATGTGTCCCTGCTGACCTCTTGGATGTGAGATACTTTCCCCCACTGCCTTTATCCAGAGAAAACCCTAGCATAGAAACTTATCAGTAACAACAAACGCCGTTTTCCTTTTTCATTAGTGTTAAGCTTGTATCTTAGTGTGAGATGGATTGCTGCTGTAGACACCTGTGATGAAAAAGTGGTTTTTCTGTGTGCTGCAAATCCAAGGCATTATCACAGATATGTAATATTCCTGCATTTTTTTTCATATTAAGATACTGGCTCTTCCATTTTGCTGTAGTATATTACGTAAGTGTTTGGTTAGGCTGTCTTTCCTTCTAGGGATTGATAAAAGAAATAGAGAAGATAAAGTTGCAGCCTGCTTTTTTGACTCTTCAGCACTTTCCTAAGTAATGCAGTGTTACTTAGGAAACTGCATTTTCCTAAGTAACAGGAAAATTTCTGTTACTTAGGAAATTTTGTTTCCTAACTAATGCTGCATTACTTAGGAAAGTGCTGAGTAACTACTTAAGTGGTTTTCTTCTGTATATTTGCTAGAAATTTATAAGTTTAGTTTCTCTTTAGTTTATTGACAGAGTGAATAATGCTTGTCAGCTCATAAGTGTAGTTTGCATGGATAATTTTATATGTACTGTGTTTGTTAATTAGACTTTACAAAAGAATACAGAATACTAATCCTTTCCCTCACTACGTCTTTTTCCACAAGTCCAAAACATCCTTCTTAGCAGCAAACTAGAGGAGAGTCCTAATGTAACCATTTTGTAACATTCCAAGGATCCTGTGCACAGACAGCCTCTAACTTTTAGGATGCCATCATGTAGGGGTTTGCTAGTTGCCACTAAAACAATACTTCCATATTGTTGCAAAGCTATCCTTGATTTCTAGGAATTAACAACTCTAGGAGTTTTTCTAGTTCATGTTTTTGATTTGATAAGGTGGTGTTTATTGTTGCCTTCCCTAAATCACTGTTGGTTTGGATTGTTACCATACTTGTGGCTCCAAGTTTTGAAGTCCGACTTGATAGGATATGTACAAACATGACAAAGAGCCAGTCCTTTTTGTGAAGAACTTACCAACTAGGCATATGTGTGCTCCAGGATAAAACCCTGAGGGGAAAGAGGGAACTACCAAGATCATTCTTGGGTGTCTAGACCATGTTACTCCCCACTGTGTGGTGTTCCTCACACTAATTTGTTTTGTAATTTAAATGACATGAACACTATAGGCTAGTTATATTTTTCTTTTTTTTATAATAATTTTTTTAAAAAGCAAAAAACCCAAACCACCACTGCTCCCACCACCACCACACCAAAACCAGAAAGTGCAGTTAAAAAGACCACAAAACAGGATTTGTTCTGTTTTTCATTTTGAAGCTGGTATTCGTTTATCAAAACACCAAAGCTGGCTTACATAGAGGGAGTAGAGTCCTTACCCAGAGAGTGGCAGAGGAGGAGAAGCCCTCAGGGTGACCTTTTGCTGCAGCCTCCCCTGTACAACCTCTGCGGAGCCCAGCATCAATACCCTGAGGGGAGTGCTGTGGGGTTGAGGGGGAAGAGTGCCCACCCAGCCCACCAAAACCCTCTGCACTCCATCCCAAGTTTGTGTAGCACCATGGCAGTACAGATGTGATGCTCTTGTTGGTATCAGTCATGTGAAACTTTCAAATAGCATCATGGATTACAATTAACAAGTGAAAGAGATTATACCTTATTCCTTACATCCCAAAGATAATTCCATTTTTGATGGCACGGCACCCAAGGCAAGCATTACTCTTTTGAGTAACAGTTTGTGTAAGCTTGTCTGAAAATTTCCCCCATTTCTTTAACTTTTCTGTTGCTTGTGAACATCTTGGATGAAAATTATCTTTCCTACCTTCTGCCTTCTGGTTATGCATCTAGAATCCTTTTTAATCCCTGGGGCAGGGAAAAAAGCACTGATAACCAGCTATCAACAGCTGAGTTGGTCTCCAGAGTTTCTTGTATTTTTGGTGATAGGTAGAACTTAAAAGATGATACCCAGACTAAATTCTTCTAGCTAAAATTAAGTAATAGGTATCTCGTCCTTTTGTGTGAATTGATGCTGGTTTTCATACATTTGGCTTAGAAAAACTGGCAGTCAGAACAGGGGGGAGAACAGAAGCTGAAGTTGCTAATTTAAAGTTCTTTTCTCATAAACTTTCTAGGGTAATAGGCAAGGCAAGCTTTAGTCATCGTCATTGTGTCTCTTCCCCCCGAAACTCCCACCTGTTAGAAGACGAAATCGATAGCAGTGCGATGAAGGTCTCTGCAGTGGTTTTATTGCTTCATTCAAAAATATAGTTCACTGCAGTGCGTTATGTAAGTGGAGAACACCTAAACACGGTATTGCAGCAGATGCAGTTAGTTGTAAAACTCCTTGAAATAATGCTCTTAAAATTTACGTCTCTGAGCAGCAGTACAATTCTCTACAGAGGGTCTCTGCTTTTAAAATGGAATTGCACCAACGAGCTGTGAGAGCTGCTGACCACTTGGATGCCATTTTAATATTCTAATTATATATCTTTTTTTTTTTCCTTTGGATTAATATTCTTTGCAACTGCATGTCAGACTTGCATCTAGCTTTCATTCTCAGTATTAGTGATGTACGTATCATGCTAGACTTGTCTGATAGAAACATAAAATACACAAAGTTGTGGTTTGGATGCAGTTTTCAGCTTTGCAGTATAAGATACAAACTTTTTGTCTTGTGTGATTAGATTCATTAACCTTAAAATGCTCAAAACTAAGAAATACTTAGATGACTCTCTCTCTTCTCTGYAGTGTACTCTTTCTCTTGGTAATTGGAACAGCCTATCTAGAAGCTCAAGGAATATGGGAGCCATTTAGGAGACGCTTGTCCTTTGAGGCCTCAAACCCTCCCTTTGACCTGGGAAGGCCACTTGATCTCAGGAGAATAGTTGGAATTTCATCTGACGGAAAGTAAGTATATGTTCGGGGTTTTTGTGGGATGTTTTCCCCCCTTTTTTTTTTCCTTTAGTTTTAAGGTCAGTAAGAAAGTAGTTCTGCTCTTTAGAACAGGTGAATGAATAAAGATCCTCCCAGTTAGTTATAAAAAGATGGCTTGGATAAAAAGATGGATTTTGTGATTGTGAGGAATATTAATCTTTTGCAAAAAAAAGAAAGAGAAAAAAAAACACCAAACAAACAAACAAACAAAAAAGACACAACCAAAACGAAACCCTGTCAAGTTTTTTGCTAATGTTCTCGAAAATGAAAGATACAGACTGCAGAAAAATTGCAGGCCAGAAGTTCCTAGCTTTGGTGTTTTAAGTTAAAAAAAGATCTTCTCCTTTCTGTGTTCCCTCCAAGATATATATTGACTATCACTTTACTGTGTTTTTGTTGATACGTACAGCGAGCAAATGAACATGGCAAAGGCTACTGACGTGTCAAACAAGTTTTAGGCATTTTTGTTGGTTGTATGCCAAGAACAGTGTAGTTCAAGGTTTCTTTTGGACATAGTGATTCTTTTTTCATGTGGAAGAATGGAAACATTTGTAGAGTATATTTAAACACTTGTTCTTTCAGCTTGAATGCGCTTGGATCAGATTCTAATCACAGTTCATCCAGAGGGTTCTGTGGAGCAGGCAGTTCGTCTTCACGATCCAGTGCAGGGAACCATAAACAATGCAATGCAACAGCACATCTTCACAGCAATAGAAATGTACCTGATGTTGAAAACATCAAATCCAAAAACAGTTCAAGCATACCTAATAGGACTTCAACACAAGCAGCTTCCATGCAGTCAGTGAACAGAGCGGGCCCCTTTACCTTGGATTCAGGTGCCACAGCTCAGACTCATGCCGCAGGCAAAAGAGCCAAGGGGACGAGGCAGAACCAGCAGCCGACGCAGCAGCAGGCACCAGCTTTGGCAGAGCAGCCCCTCCAGCAAGCCCCAGCATCCGGGCCCCAGCAGCAGGAGCCGCAGACTGAAAGTGCTTTGCCACAGCTACCGCCCGCCTACATCAGCCCGCCTCATGGCGAATGTGCCAGCAGCAGGAGGCACAGCTCAGAGGATTCAGATCTCACTGGGCTCATAGAAACTATGGAAAAAGACTTTGACCACCCAGAATCCCCTTCCCCAGATGTGTTTACAGAGCAGCCCCCATCTCCACTAGCAAAAAACAAAGGTAATACAATTCTGCTTTTTTTAACAGGATGATTCATTATGTAAGCCTCAGAACAAGATTTAATCAACTGTAAAGGTCATGTTTTCATAGCGTGGAAAGTGACAGCTTCTCAGCTGTTCCCTACCCTGCTGTATGTGCCTGTGTCTTGAACACTTCCTTTGTTCATTTTATGGCAGTGAAGTTCTGCATGCAATGCTGGATTGTGATTCTTCCTGCAAAATTTTTGGAACATTTTGATGAAAGCAAGTGTGAATATTTAGACATCTGACCCTCTGAAGAAGAAAGGTGCTTTCGGTTGCTACTCCTTTGCCTTTGGGTTAGCATCTATCCCTCCCACCTCCATCATTTGTACTTGGGGCTGGGGGTTGAGGAAAGGAAAATTAGATTTTTGATAAACAGCTGCTTTATGTTATTTTTTTATGTCATGATAACATTTTACATAGATTTTCTAATGATGAACATTAAACTGTTTAGCAATCCTGAACGTAGACTAAATTCAAAGCAAATCTTAGAACAAGGCCTTCTGAGGCAAAACCAGAGTACCCCCAATAAGCTGGAAGCCGACCTTTAGAAAATTTCCATGCAAAGATCTACTTGTACTTACACTTTTATTTGCATTCACACTAAAAAGAATATTTTATCTCCACTATTTTTGTTGTTCTTGATACTGAAAACATTGATGTTAAGTCTGGGGAAAAAAAAAGTTTGAAGGCACTGCCCTTTGATATGTATCTGGTATTTGCCAGAATACTGAAGGCAAATTTAAGTTTTGGTGCAAACTTTCCCTGAGGAACATTTTGCCAAATGAAATATGACAGCTGTCGTTGTACTTCCAGACTCAATTCTGACTTGAGCTGGTACAAATCCCAGTAGGGGCTGAATCCACTTATTCGGCACAGGTTAACTGAGTCTTTACTTGAGTGAACTGTTAGGTCCATGCTGGAAGCTGTATGCAGGCACTGTGCAGCTTATAAATGAGAATGCTTGGTCTGAAGGGCAGTAGCTAAGAAAGATCTTATCGGTAAAGGCATATTTTATATCTAATGAAAGACGTAACAATATTGTGAATGCTCTCATCCTGTAAGAGAATAACAAGAGGCGATGGTAAGATAATGATGACTCCACATGCACGCACATGCAGTTTCTCTGTATTGATGCTTTTTTTTGATAGCTTTTTTACTCCCCAGGAGCTTAATCCTGCCTATTTTGCAAGCCAGGACCTCTGGCTTGATTTTGAATGTTCTTAAATCTCTACCTTTTGAACTTACACTAGGCCACATTTCAGTTAGCCTGTAGAAATTGCAGGAAAAACATAATCAATTGTTCAAGTAGCATTATTTATTTATATGTGGATTGCTTCAAGAAAATTGATTAAACATCCCCTGGAGTGTTTAACACATCGTTTTCCCTACTTGGAGATGCATAACACTTTAATGTGTCAAGCCAAACTATTTTACATTCTTTTACATACAGCTTAGTCATACCTCTTAGAATAGTATACTCTGAAAGAATAAAATACGTCAAGGGGAGAAAGTATACTTGGGTGTGAGATTTCAGGTTTTGGGGGTTTGGTTTTGTTACATCTTTGCTAGACAAATATTATTAGTGATTTTTCTCATCCACTCTAGTCTTACTGCAAGTTGGTTTGTTTTTGGTGTTTGTTGGGTTTTTTTTGTTTGTTTGTTTTTTTAACTGACAAGCATGCTAATCATTTCTGTTCTTCATTTGTTCGGATGATAAAGCTTGTACCAACCTCTGAAGTTCATGTTTAAATCTAGTCTTACATGGTGAAACTGTCAAATTGGATTCTAAGGTGCTTAAAAGGAATGCCAGGAACAGAGCAGAGAAGAATTATAGGTAGCCAGGTGCCCACCATCTACAGAAAGGCAACGGAGGTAGGGCTTAGGAGCATAAATGCGATGGTGGAGATCAAGGTTCTTCAGGTTTGATGCTGTTGCTCACATTTGGTGTGAAGTGGCTGTAAATGGTTGGTGTATCATAACAGATGACAAACTTCAGAGGCTTAATCATGTGGATTAGCCTCTAAAATGAAGTGAACTAGCCCATCTTGGAGTACTGCTGCTGAGAATCTGAGGCATCCTTATCTCCCTAGGGAAAGGGAAAACACTTCAGCGCAAGGCTAAGCCACAGAAGAAGCGGGAAGAAAAGGATAGAAGAGGGAAAGGAAAGCCACAGGAGGATGAACTGAAGGATTCCTTGGCAGATGATGACAGTTCTTCAACCACAACCGAAACCTCCAACCCAGATACAGAACCACTTCTCAAAGAGGTACGGCACTGCTCGTAAAAGGAGGCTCCTGTGTCRCTGGTGGGTCACCTGTGAGCAGGAATACAGGCTCTTCCCCCCACCCCACCCCCAGCTTTCATATACTATAATACCTAACAAAGGAAGAATGTTAATTAAAAAACATCTTTCCCAATCCTTGCCTTCACTTCTTCGCTCTAAAATTTGCTCCTCTATGAGTGTGAACATGCTCGAATCATGTAGTCTCAGGACTGAAAGTGCCCGAGTGACTGTGGCTTGAAGAAGCCACCGGTTGTCAGCAGCGTTGTGGTAACTGTGTCTCTGCACGCTCCTAGCCTATTGTATTTGCAGAATAAAATGCCAACATATGGACACTTAATTTTACTCGATCATTAAGGTGTATGCTAAAACCATGCATTTCATCAGTTACGAAGGGTCAGTTCACTGGTGGTAACTTGTCAGCAGGTAGTTAACTYAATTACCTTTGACAATGCCCCTGCCTTTATTTTACTCATTTGGCTTACATGCTTCTAGGTAGTAAACTGAAGCTCCAACAATTTCTGTAGTGGTCAGGTTGTCTTAAATATTTTGTCCTGAAGTATGTGCTAGGGAACCAAACAAAGCAAAGGTAATCACAAAGAGAAGAAAACCAAGCCTAAATTTTGACGTGTCTTAAATTTGAACTTTGGAAAAGATAGGTATTCTAGCTGGGGGAAAAAAGAAAAGAAATCCATATAATATATTTTAAAAGTTACAGTTTAGTAAGTTTTCATTTGAAAATCACCTTTGATTTTTCAGGATGGCTATTTGACAGTATACTTGTATTCAGAAAGTCTTAGAAGTGTGGTTAGAAAAAATAATAAATTGAATGGTGAAGTTGCTCATATTCTTTGCTTTGTTAAAGAGTCTGTTTTAGATGGCCTGGACTGCGTACAACAGATTCAGTACAGGTCTCAGTACAGAGCTAGCATCTTCTTAAGTAAACTCGGAGGCTGTGGCCTGAGGAGCTGTGTATTTGCAAACATCAGATCTGCTTGAAGCACATTAGTTTGCTAGGTATTTCGATTTCTACTTCTCCAAATAGGAAAAAATAGATACCACGTTTTATAGGTATACTCACTAAGTAGTCAAAAGATACCTTCTATGCTRCAAAAATGCTCATGTTTTCAGACAGCATTCTTTCCTCAGCCCTGTGTATACTATGTATGTTGTGATGCAACCGGGACTTGACTTTTTATGAATATTAACATGTTATTACAATGTCTTTTATAGGAACCTGAAAAACAAAAGGGAAAAGTTATACCAGAAAAACCTGAAAATGAAATAGTCCAAGTAAAACAGAAAACTAAAAAACTGCTAACGAGTATCAAGAAAGAAATCCCTGTAGATGTGAAAACCAGGTAAGCATTACAAAGGCTTTTTAGTAGAGAAGGCATCGTGCTTGAAGGGAAGATTGATAAAAATCTGTGTATTCGACTGTTGTGGCTGCCAGTCTGGCTAATGCCAACAGCAGATACCTTTAAGCAGCTTCCTCCTCCTTCCTGATATCAGGGAGTATCTGAAGCTTGTAAATAAGAAATTATTTAATGGGAATACAGTGCATAAATGAGAACTAAATCCAGAGAAGAAAATCAGGTTAAGCAATGGTAAGCTTTTTGTAACAGGTATCACATACACACAATAGGGCTAGTGTTTCTACAGGAGCTTCTAGTACGCAGCACAGTAAGCCAGTGCTAACGTGAGTGCCTTTAGTTGCCCTTGGTGAAATTACAGCCATGCAATTTCCTTTTTTTGTATCACAGAGTAAGATCAGAGTCTTGGAGATGTTATTAAAGGAGGCTGCTGCTGCTGCCAGTCTCTTTCCCTTACTGGCAGGTGGTTGAATGCAGATGATAGAAAGGGGGAAAAATGAAGAACCTTAGTCTTACTACGTCTAGTTCGTTCTGAAGTAGTATTCTGAAATTGTGAAATCAGATCGGTATCCCAAGTGCCACAAAAGTAAACTTTACCAACCTGAGGCATGGTATATTGCTGTAATTAATACTAGACTAACTGGGATTAGTAGCTAGTATAAATCAATTTTCTTCAAAATATTTCTGAAATCGTTGCCTCGCAAAGTCTCCTCCTTATCTTATTTATTCTTACCATTATCTACTTTCCTTTATCATATAAATCACAAGTTCTTTACATGTCACAGTATTCAAAGGCCACAATGAGAGCCTGGTTTGGAATTCTTCTGCAAGAAATGGGTAAAATAGTTCCTCCCTAGAAAGTTTTGAGAGACATAATCAAATAGCTGGAGAAAAAGAACAATATATAGCCACATGGATTTGGTGGTGGGTTTGAATAGTTTTATGTCATCGACTAAAAGATGATCCTGTACATTCAGGGCAATAGCATATCAGGAGCATGTGATCTAACAAGAGTGTGCGGGGGCAGAGTAGAAAAACGTCAGTTGCCATCTCTTGTTGCCTCTGTATAATCAAGCAGGTTTTGTAATCCTGGAAGCTCCAGGGTGAAAGCTTCTCCTAGAAGGTGAGTGAGCCCTAATCAATGTGTGGAGCAGTGGGTAGAAAATGAGCCAGGGCTAGGAAGGGTGGAGTTGCATATGGGAGAAATACAAAACTCTGCTTATGAATAGCTTTGAAGATGAGCACAAGTTTGACATAAGAAAGCCACAGGGGACCAGTCTTTTGTAAGACCGTATGGCGCGCGTATATATATTATATGTGTGTGTATATATATATATATAAAAAAAAAATCTCCTCTTCAGCACTTCAGAGAGCTTAAAAATAAATGGATCTCTGTTTTCGTTTAGTTCCTTGGAATTGTCTTATACTCCCCCACTGGAAAACAAGCAACGCAAAACCTTTCCATCCAAGATATCTACACAGCACCTTTTGACGAATGGGTCTAAATCAAGAAACCTCCCCAAAACGAGAGGTAGTGTGAGGCTATTTTTTATAAATACCTCGGGAGTTTTATTCGGTTGTTTGTAACCCCTCTTGAGTGCTTAATGCCAAGTCTGGTGTGAGAAGAAAGCTGTTCAGTTTACTGTCCACGGACTTGCTTTTCTTCTTTTGTTTTAATAGGTCCAAACAGTAAGTTAATGGAGAGCAGGCCATCAGTATTAGCAAAATTTCTCCCCAGTGGTTCTGGACAGGAGCTAGGAAACACTAGCAGCTCAGAAGGGGAAAAGGATTCTCCACCACCAGAGTGGGACTCTGTGCCTATTCACAAAGCTGGCAGCTGTAAGTAATCACTAGAGGATGACAGCATTAGTCTTCTGCAATGAATATCCGTAGGTAGGCTTGGTCTGTTTATAGATCTTCCTATCTTTTTCTCACTACATAGTTGTGCCCCGTTTTCTGCTGTAGGCCTCATATTGATAGCATCTGGTGCAATTTGAGAAGTTTGAAAACCGCATGGGCAGAACATGGGCCATTCCGCAGTTCTTCAGTGATGAACAGGATTCAGAAGCTGCTGGGGAAATGGAGGAAATGAGAATTACCACTCAAAACAAAATCTATTTTCTGCAGCAGATGGGGTTTTGCTTGGTCAAGTCTGCTGCAGCCAAAGTTGAAGCTAATTACATAATTTGTCCTTGAGAGGAAACACTGAAAACGCTTTAATGCAGTAGTTAGTGTGGGTCGCTACTATAAGCTTTTTGGTTGCGTTAAGTCCCTTGTGTGGGAACCGAATCACCTTCCTCTTGGTTGCATGCAAACATAGTCATCCCTCTCCACAGCGCTCACTTAGAAAGGTTCTTTCTTCTGTACAAATCAGTTTATCTTGGTGCTTTTATTCCAATACAATCTCTCTCTGAAAATAGGTAGGAAACCTGAATAATGATAGGTGAATATAGAGAAGAAGCTACTTCTTCGATGACTGGGAACAGCCTTTGTCATAATTCCTCAACTTGAACAGAAGGGATAGCAGAAGTTTGAGAAGCCTTTGTTTTAAAGTAAATACTACAGGGAAATGTTTTGTGTTTCTCTTTATAGCTACGGACAACCTTTATAAACTCTCTCTGCAAACCCTGAACGCAGATGCTTTCCTGAAACAGCGCCAGCCCTCGCCGACACCCGCCTCTCCATCTCCTCCTCCTCCTCCCGCACCTTTAGCTTTTGGGCCACGAGGCGGCACGTACAGCAGCATTGTGAACAGCAGCTGCAGCAAGTGAGTCCAGAACTGCACCTCCTACTGCTTTCCCAAGCACAGAACACTTGTGGAACCCATGTGCTTCATACGGTGCATCTCCCTTTTCTCAGACCCATTTCCTCTTCCCATGGAAACTGCTTTTTTGCAGATATTACTGTGCATATCTTACCATGCTATTTATATTTTTCTGGGGTTTCTTATGACTTGGTAGATTGGAAAAATGTGCAATTACATGAACTGTTGAGCTGTTACTAACATTTTCATGAATGCTAGTTTAAATTGCTGCTTTTTTTATCAAACTGCTGACGTTCAAAACCTTACTTTTTTTTTTTTTTTTTTTTTTTTTCCCCTCCTTTAAGTGAAACGAAAAGCAAGCAGCCTAGTGGTACCAAACATAAGCTGGCAAAGGCAGCTTCTCTTCCAGGCAGGAATGGTAATCCCACTTTTGCTGCTGTAGCTGCAGGTTATGACAAGAGCCCAGGTACTAGAACCAGTTTGGAGTTCTAAATATTTCTGAATATTTCCCAAATATTCTGTTATTTTTGGTGGGTTGTTTTTTTTTTTTATTTTACTCATTTTATGTATATATTCTTGCAGGTGGCAGTGGTTTACCAAAGGTTTCTCCAAGCAAGATGGATGTTTCCAGCAATATCAGCATTTCCCACACAGTTGTTGACAGTGATGGCTCTGACAGGTAATTTTTATATTCTCTAGGCAAATACCTAGGCCCCTAGAAAAGAAGATTGTAAGCCATTAATGGCATTTTGAAGGTAGTGACAGAATTCATTCTGGTTCCCTTTTTTTTTTCTCTTTTTCTCTTTTTTTTTTTTTTTTTTTTTTTTTTTTTTTTTTTTTTTTTTTTTTTTTTTTTTTTTTTTTTAAACTGTTTTTTAAAGTCTGGGCACAGTCTCTCACCTTGCAAAAAAATGTAGAACTTAGGAGTGACTCAAAAGTAGAAAGAAGGATGTTCTGGATGTGGTGGTGACTTTCTCCCCCTCGTTCTCAGCAACTCAATGATCTCGTGTTCCCTGGGCATCCAAACAATGAGAAATCAGCTTGGCTCTTTCAGCATTGAGGAGTGTGAACCAAGGTCACTTGAAATAGTTTACAGGCACAATACCTTGCTGTACAGCAGTATCTTTCGCTCCCAGTTTTAACACTGAGACCAGAACTATCACTGGGCTTTGCATTACGAGGAGGAGCAGAATACAGCTGTGCTCAGTCATGTTCCCCAAGGCACGCTGTCTTTTCTGACATATTTTGGCAGTGCACGTCTGTCTCGGTTGTAAAAAGCAGCGAGCGTCTGGTAACCTTTCTGGAATAGGAAAGAGACTTGAATTCAAGTTTCAATACGCAAAGGAATCACTTTTCTGAGCAAAGTTTGTGGGTGGCGGTTTGGTTTGGTTTTGTAAATGTTTATCACTGGTTCCAGTTAACTCATCTGTATTTTCAAGAAGCTTGCCGACAAGCTAGAGTGTGAGCATTTGTATCCCTTCTGAGTGGTTCTAAATTTTAGCTGCTTGGCAAAAAAACTGTGCTATGGCTTGGACCCTATATGTGTTCTGAAAAACTGAGCAAGAGAGCTACTCAGGTTTGTATTGGAGCTCAGTCTACAGATTAAAGAGCATTATATCTAGAGCAGTGTGTCGCTCCAAAGTGGACGTGTGCACGGGAAAATGGTATTTCATTGAAATCTTTTGTTAAAACAAAAATAAGCTAATTTCCTAACTCTTGATCATCATTAAATATATATATTATTATATATACATATGTTTATATGTATGTACACACACATACATTTGTACATATGTATTTGTATATAGATTAGTAAGTCGGTATTTTTGGTAGTACTGTGTTAATGAGTTGTGTATTGCTTTCCCATTACTCCATAATACTTAGTTCGGGTTTGTGGAGTCCTATCAGCAATCCCAGCAGTCCCGACTTCACGCCTCTCAATTCATTCTCTGCATTTGGACATTCTTTTAACTTAACTGGAGGTGAGTTTTTGTTTTCAAGTATTTTCCGTATTCAAATACCGGTGAAGAAATGGTGTGTCTCCATTCCGCTGGTCTAAGTTCAGGCACTGTTCCCATCCCTGCCCCCAAAAAGGATGACTACGTAGGAAAGCATGTTAAAAATTTGGTGGTGTATTCTGTGTTTCAGCCCAGAGAGAGTCACTGGAAACTCTCATTAGAGTGTTTGTTGGGCTGGAAATACTTGTTTTTGAAGTTTCTCAGTTTCAGTAAAATTTCTCGATATTTGTTTTTTCTTTAGTCGTCTTCCCCTCCATCCCTCCCCCTGAAGCTTTACTGTAGGTCTCAAAAGTGTGCCACTGGGCCTGTGGTTTCCTGAACACTTTACACCTGCATAAAACCATTGCTCTATAAATGAGGCGATGGCCCACCCCTCGTGTTGCTTTCCTCTTGTGTTTTCTTCTAGCGTTTGTATAGCTGCATGATGAACTCATGCATACTAAAACCAGCCATTAATTCCTGTATTTAAATATTTAGGTAGACTTCCCATAAGTGACTATTGAGATGGGCAGGCTTTATTGTAGGGCATGGATGCTCTGCATACTTACTGTAGATTTCTATATCGTGTTTGGGGATGCATGGTATTTTTTAAGGTGTCTGCAAAAGATGATAAGCAAAGCAAACTTTGTATGTGGCATTTGCAAAGTGGATTGTATGTCTACTGAAAAAATGCTGTCTACTGAAAAAATTGTATGTCTACTGAAAAATTCTGGGGGTCTGCAATCAGTAGCAGCTGCTGCTGTGGGGTTCTTTCGTCTTTCTTGGCAACACTTGGCACCGGACTTTGAGGGACTGCAGTAAGGTGCCTGAGATCAGTTCTGCGTGCAGGGACCAGGTGAACCCTGAGCACTGGTGCTGCCCTCCCTTCTCACGGCAGAGATGGGGTCTGGGCTGGGGCACAGCCAGTGCCATCTCCCGTACCAGGAGTTACTTGGGAAGGGAGCGCTGCAAGGCAAATGAGTGCTGCGATTACAAGAGGCTCCTTCAGCCCGGTTGCTTACTCCACCTGCAGTTAACTTGTTATGAGGAACTGCCAGGACTCTCAGTATTGCTGTGCTTCTGCCCAGTTCCCTGTCTGTCTGGTTTTGGGTAAATAATACCATGAACCAAACAAATCCCATAGGCTGATACTGAATTATACACAGTAAGTGTATAACTCTTTTCCCCGCTATAACCATGATTCTAACTTTGTAGCCACTGTCTGATGTAGGGTACGTGAGATGAGCTCTGCATTGCTGTATGACCTTTTCTAATCTCAGTTCTTGCACTGCAGCAGGACCTGCTAGAAAAATACGGGAAATAACTGTGAAGAGTGTTAGTCTGCTGTGGTTCTTGGAAAAAGAGGAATTTACTCAATTTTATCTCATTTTATTTTTAGAGGTTTTTAGCAAACTTGGTTTAGCTCGATCTGCTTATGGGCAGGATGTTCAGAGAAACTGGAGTGAATTCAATAATGTTCCATCATCCATCTGGGATCCTTCAGCTACAGATTCTGTACCCTCCTGGCCAACAAGCTCGAGTTCCCCAACTCATACAACTGCGGTAAGTATTCAGTCCAAATACAGTGTTTTAGTACTGTTACCAACCTGTTCTGTATCTGCCATCTAATTTTATTTAGAGGATTTTTAAATTTGGATGAAAAAAATCAACTGAAGAATAAAGGAAAAGGGAAGCTATACGTATTCATCATTCTGTGTAGTTAAGTTGACATGGCTGTTGGACAAAGAGTGATTAGTCCGCTCACTTGCAGATGGTGAATCCATGTAAATTGCTTCACGTAAAAATATTTCTCACGAGAGCATCTTGCAGCACTTACGAAAGTGTGTTCCATTCCCACATCTTCAGGACTGTGGAAAGAGCTGTTCTGCTCCTGTCCCACGGCTAGATGCTGCCTCTTGTCACTTCCAGTTTGATGGACAGTTACAAAGCAGCCAATATGTAACTTTCAGACTTTGATTCTGCTTCCTGAATCCAGTGTTGCACCTACTTGTAAATTAACAGAAGGTCAAAAAAAACTTATCTAAAAGACCTCAAATGTATTCTTTTCAGCTTAGAAAAAACACTAAAGGACTGAGCATAAGGTGAAGCCTTTAAACTGACTACTAATTTTGGCGGAGATCTTGAGTATAGCCAAAGAAGAGGAAAAAACAACTTTTACACAGATTGTAACACTGCTCTCTCATCCTTGTGCCTCTCTATCTGTCAGAATAAAACTTACACCACAACAGCTGTCTTCAGTGCCAGCTGAAATCATTCTTCATCTTGTCTTCTGAAAATGTTTTTGTAGTGAGTAAGAAGCAGTGTTTACTTCACCTGGTAGCAGTTCAGATGGAGTGGGGGAAGGCGGGGGTCGGGGGAAGCCGAAGAAGGTCACACAGCTTCTTATAGACACACACTCACAGATCCTGCCCTTGTCATGCGGTTACAACTGTAGCTGTAACCTCACTAAAACTATGTAAGGAGAGATTTTTGCTTTTTGGTCACATGGAGGGCAGATTTCTCAGCATTTGATAGGAGGAGGGATTGAGGACAACCAGAACAATCTCTCTAGCTCCTAACCTATTTCCTGGCCACTTCTGAAAAATACCTGTAAGTGTGCTGCAGGAAGCATCGAGATGGAAGCCAGACAAATGGTATAGAAGAATTGTCAGTCTCTCCCTTTAAATGCTTTGATTTGGGGGCGGGGGGGGGAGCATTTTAGGAGCTTATGCAAGGAGAAGATCACTTAATAAACAAGAAGCAGCAGACAGACTGAAATGTTCAAAGCCTTTTTAATGATAGTGACTTTTTTCAAGTGCTTATGGTGAGCCGGAACAGGAAAACTTGGCTATTCCTGCCACTGAACCTTCTTGCTCTAAGTGCTAGATAAGAGAGCAGGTACCAGGCCAGGGCCCTGTCCTTTTCTCTTTTCTGGCACAAGAGCCAAAGCCGTTCTTGCAAACAGCGCTTACATAGTGGCTTCTGTGTTACCCTCTTTTCTAGGAAGGTTTCTGGGGAGTTGATTTTGATCATTCTCCTTCCTTATTCCTCATGCTTTCCCATTTTATGCATAACTCTTTGCTTCTGTACTAAATAGCATTTGACTTCTGGGTCCTGTCTCCCCTCAGTCCTTGCTGCATTGCTGGTACTTCCTCCCTAGTTTCTTTCTAACCACAGTCCCTTATTCCTCTTTCCTCCATTTCCCTGCGTGTAGTTCTGTCTGACAGCCACTTTGTACCTCCTTCCACCAGCCTTGAAAGGGAGTAGCAGTCTAGTCTAAGGTACTCTTCTCTGCCACTCCTTTCCTGGTTGCTTCTACTTTATCAGCAATTGCCTTTCAGTCAGGCTCTCCCAAACGCTTTTGGGACATTTAGGAATAGTTCCTGGCTCTTGCCTACGGGAGGAAATAGAGTGGACTTTTAGTGTGTTAGGATTGGTGTCTGAGCAGCAGAATGGGTGTTTCCTGCTGTAGGCTTAGTAGTCTAATGCTTGTATAGCTTAAATATAACCATTTAGTTATATAACAGGAATAAACCATGACCCTCCTTTGGCTCAACTTCTCAGTGACATTGGAGAGTCCTAATGACATTGGCCAGGTTAACCCCTTACTATGCTCAAAACTCCTGTCCAACCCTTGGTATCAAATTCTTTGAGGACCCTTTGGTAATGCATTAGTGTCCAACCAATTTCAGGTATGATTAGACTAAGCGTATCTTCTTCATTCCAGGGGAGAAAATAAAAACCTGAAATGAAGACATTTTCAGAGTTTACCTTGTTTACTTTTCTAAAGGGATTTTTATTTTAATCTTCAGCTGTAGAGTACACTGATACTGGTTAACTTTTAGTGTGTATTATCTGAGGGCTGAGATCTTGGGAAGGGATGCCCCATCTCCACCCAGTAAATCCAAACATAAGGATGTTTGTACCTTACAGCACATACTCAACAAGTCCACTGCCTTTTGGATGTATCAAGTTTACTGTATATTTGCAAATTGAATTTACAGCATATGTACATTAAATCTATTGGCGCTGAGGTATGTAGTGCGTTAAGCCTACATGTAGCAGGTTCTGTGCTAAAAATAGCATGAAAGTTATGCTAACCTTTCTCATCTCCATCTTTGGCTGCTTCCGGGTATCACTTTCCACCACACCATGGGTTAGATTCCTTTGCTTGTTGCTTGCTACTGTTTGGGCTTTAATAAAACAGTTGACAAAACCTGGGCCTTGTTCATTTCTGCATGTGTTCTCTAGGCTTGCTGTACCTGTCCTAGGCATCCCAAATGCATTTGTGACATGTTGCAGCGCATGTGCACCATTTGTCAGAGACTTCCAGATGTCTTGAGCCAGGACAGACTTACTGGAACTCCTTGACAAATGGCCAGTTCTCCAATCCCCTCTCCCTTCATCTGGAGAAATTTTGGATGGAGGGAAAAAGGATATACTGGGAATATGGGGAGGCACAGTGGGGCTGAACACAGGTAGGTTCATCCAAAATGTGCAATTTATAACAGATATGTCTGAATACAAGGAGATAAGTTTGCAAACAACTAAAAAAGGATCAAGGAATAGACTTCGCTGCTACCTTCCATTACAACTTGAATTTTGTTGTTTTTTCGAGACTTGAACGATGTTTATCTACCTCATTCTAACTAGTTTAATTAAGCTTGAGCTTTTTGGCCCTTGTGTGTTAAAGCTTGAATACTAGTACTGCTTAAATTAGTAATGGTATGGGGATGTATAAGCTCAAATGAAAACAGCTTAAAAGCCTGTAATGTAACTGCACTCTGCAGCCCATTCAGTTACCAGACGCATTCAGTGACTGTTAGTAGTGTGTTCCTCTGGGCAAGCTCTAGTAAAGGGAGTTCAAAACTCCATGTTGCAGAAGACAGAAGGGGTTCCACAGCAGGCTTGCTGCTTCTTAGATACTTTTCTTTCAGGGGGGCTGTAAACAAAGCGAAAGTAGAGGTTACCGAACTGCTACTTACCTGGCTCTGTCTTTTCTGCAGTCGATCCTTGGCAACCCAAGTGGCCTGTGGTCCACCACTCCGTTCAGCAGTTCCATTTGGTCAAGTAATCTCAACAGTGGCCTTCCCTTCACCACTCCAACAAACGCGTTGGCAGGCATTGATCTCATGGGTAGTGAAAACTCCTCAGCTGCTCCTCCTCCGCCCGCTGCTGCCACCGTTGCCAATCCTGCTGAAGACATGGGACAGACCTACAATCCTTGGAGGATTTGGAGCCCGACAATTGGAAGAAGAAGTTCAGATCCTTGGTCTAATTCACACTATCCTCATGAAAACTGAAGTTAAGCAAAAGGAGAGAACTCTTATCCAGGTCATGATACAATTCTGAATGCAAATTTTTGAAACATCATTTTCAGGCTGTTGCTGGTCATTGCTTCCCCGCCCCGCCCCCGCCAGTCATGCTTTCATCACTTGCTCCTTTTTAGAGTCTGTCCTGCAATATGGTAGTGTGAGATTGCAGATAAGCTTGAAAAAGTCTGGGTGTGGTCACAAATCCCAACTACAGCTGAAGCCTGTAAATCTGAACAATTTCACTGGTTTCATATTTTACCATCTGCCATCTTTATTTAGGAAACAATTTGAACTATAAAAYGGTCCTGGCATGCAATACTTTTATGAAAAGTACTGGTTTGGGTTTTTAAATTTTTTCCAGTATTATCCTCCAAGTTCTAATTTAAAATCAAAAGGCACTTTGTGCTAAAATGCAGAGTATTTTTTTAAAATAAGGCTGTCTTTGTTAACACAGGTTCTAAGAATGTAAAAAAAAAAAAAAAAAAAAAAAAAAAAAAAAAAAAAAAAAAAAAAAAAAAAAAAAAAANAAAAAAAAAAAAAAAGAAGAAAAAAAAAAACGCAACCAAAACAACAACAAAAAAACAACAAAACCTTAAGAGCAAAATGGCTGAATGTAAGAGCATTCTGTTGAGACTGTAATACACTTTCTGTGCTGTTTGTACATTTGTAAACCYGAATGCATTTTTAAGTTGAACTGAAATGCACACAGCCAAGACTTGTGGAAGAAACAAGATACCTTGTGCATTTCTTACGGATACAACTTTGGGTTGTACTTTAAAATAAATACTGCTTTTTTCAAGATCTGTCTGCTGCAATTCTGTTCTCCTGGTATTTTCTAAACTTGTGCGTGCATGAATCCACTTGGTGATGGTAGCCTTCAGGCCAAAATCTACTGTGCATAGGGCCTATATTAACAGAAACTTCACTGCAGATGAAACCTGGCTTCTCAACAGCGTGGGTTCATATAGCAGTGGAGAATTAGAAATTGTTTTCAGGGTTACACAGTGCCACCCACTCGAAAACCTGCGGGATAGCAAAATGCTGGAAAAGTGTCTACACTGTTTAAGTTTCCAAGTATCGGGCATAGTAGCAGCTGCTGCTGTTTATGCCCATACCTTTGTAAAACTGTTCTTGTATAGGTCTGAACAAGAACTTTACTATTTTTAGATATGATTTATCTGTCCCTTAAGGTGCCTGTTTCGCTTCATTAAGAGTAAGGCAAGCCCCAGTGACTACATATATTCATCGGAGCTAAAGCCAGGTGAAGATGAATCCTTCCATTGCAAGAAAGCATTAACAGACACTAGCAATATAAATATACTTATGACCCAGCGGCACTGCTTAAAATTTACAGCAGCAGATTATTATCAGAATCCATCCTTTAAGAACTCTGTATTTTAGTTGAAACCTTTATGCTACAAGGAATATTGTATGCAACAAAATACGAGGGTTAAATAAATAATTGAGACTAAGCAACCACTTTTCCAGCTCGCATTATGTAAAACAATCTCTACAAGTGACAGATTGCTGTCTTGCTGCCACCAGCAGAAGCTTGAAGATACAGATCTCTGAAATAGGAACCTGCTGGAACTCCTTTGTTCTTAAAATTTGGGTATTTCTAGAACCATGCAAGGTCATGAAATGTTCAACTTGGATTTGTACGCAATTTCCTTCTGAGTAACTGGGCAAACAAGTCTCTTCATGCAAAATAAAGAATAAGTAGTTAAGCTACTGACATGCCAGGGCCTGCTTCTCTGTACGTGGAACTTGGGAAGATAACTAGCAGTAACTTCAAGATGAAAGAAGCTGCTTAAGTTAATATGCCACCTCCTTTTCCCAGCAGGTGTTTATATTAGAATTGATTCCATGGAGGATAGAAGCAGAAATGAATTCTGAGATACTAATAGTTCTCAGTGGTTTAAGCAGTTGTGAGGACAGGAAAAATGTTCTGCTTTAAAAACATTTCCCTTTGAACAAGACAAGGCAACACACAAGTAATTTAGACTTTTTTCCCCAAAAATGTGAGCCATTCCCTTGTGTTATGCAAGTAACCGCTGCCGCCTTTAGAATATTCTCAGTCCTTGCTTGTGAAGAGTTTCCTCTTGAGCACCAATTAAATTTACTTAAGTTCCAGGGGTGAAACAACCTGAACTATCAAGATCTTTGACACAGTTTTCAGTTTCCTAAGAGAGGAAAAAGCATGTCCTTCTCCCCAAATTTGAGGAAAATGTCCTAGGCCTAAAGACTTCCTACTTCTGAGTGTCCTATCTTCCTTCCCTCTGCTCAAACGTTATTTTGGAGAGCGCCTTCACTCTGTTCTGCCTAGTTAACGAAAGCAAAAGAGCTGCCTTAAAAAGAAGTCCTAACTGTAATATTTACAGAATTTAGGTGAAATAAAATCTGGGCAAAAGTTAGGTATTTCTAAAGAAACGTCTGTGTATGGTAACTACGTGTACAACACAGGTTTTGCTGCCTTCTCTCTGAGGTGTCTACTTGCCAGCTTTTGTGATACAGTCACTCTTTACATCCTTTTAAAATGCTTTTTAAATTGCTCAAAATTAGGGGGGTGGGGGTGGTGTGTGATGAGCCAGAAGCATCCACAGTACATCACAGAATAATAGAAAGGACAGACCTCTTATGATGAGGTAAAAATAAAAGAACATGAGGTTTTGGCAAACCACATGTAAAGTCTTACATAAAAATCTAGATGGGGTTGAAAATGTTGCAACCTGCTGGAAGGACAGCTTAAGATAAAAGAACACAAGGAGTAAGGTCAGAAGCTCAGAAGCAAGGGTGGACTGAGTTTTCACAAGCAGAATGAACAAGACTGAAGCTCAGACCACGAGGGAAGTTGCATCTTGAGTAAAAAGACCAGAGGAAAAAACACAGCTTAAAGCACTTACAAGATGGGCTGTCCTGGAAACCAGGGAGCTCACAGCCCTTCTGATTATTTAAAACATTTCTTCAGAGTAGCATCAGGGGCCAAACTACAATGAGTCAGCTCTTCTCTTTCAGACCTGGAAGCTACTGGGAATACAAAGTTCCCAGCAAGGAAAAGAACTAATTACTGTTAATTTTGGTAATTATTTTGGTGCTCCAAAAGGGCAGTTCTATTCTGCCAACTCTAACAAATAGACTTTAAAAGCCTGAAAAGTTTCTGGCCTGTTTTTGAAATCAGGAAGCCTGAAGTAGGTAAGTATGGCCCTAACATGTGAAATCAGTTTAATTAGCATGAGCTCTATTTCAAAAAGCTCTTGAAAGGCATTAGAGATTTTGGTTCAGGATAAGGCCATATCAGAACAGGATATAAAATTCCAGTCAACGGTCAGTTAGTTAGTGTTTATTTCACGGATACAGATGCTGGGAATGAACCAACATACCAATAAACAGGTCTAGGCCTGGCCCTGGCCGTAGCTCTGTCAGCAGCAGTACATACCATAGCTTGGCCAGTGCCCTGCGAGACAGGTACCAAACTCGGGAAAACGCTAGGATGACATAGGATGCAGAATGTGAGTGAACAGCAGATTCTCAACACTGGAGCGTCACAGTCAGATCATACTGAAGTTGTCCACTGGACGCTAGCTGACCATGAACTGTCTGCCCGACCCAATGAGAGGTAAAATTAAGAGTGCACAAGTGTTTACCTTCATGGGGTAAGAAGCTATCTTTCACTGAAACTRTTTCACCTGGAGTGGTGTTTTACACTAAATATAGCTTTGACTTTGCCTTGTCTGTTTTCCCAACCTGTAATTATGAGCGAGTTTTCTGAGCTTCAGTGTTTCAGCCTCATGAAACAATAACGACTTCAGCTCACAATGAGTCAGTTCGTTAGAAGAGAGCCACGCACTGGGATTGGAAGTAACCCAGCTTCTACTGTACGATTGCTGCAACTGGGAGAGCAGTCACCTCATTTTAAACAGGTTCTGCTTCAAAACTGAGTCTTTTGCCCAGTGCCTGTTTCCATCTAACGCCAGTCAAGGATGGACTTTATGGTCAACCAGTGCTTTATTCACATCAATATTAAAGCAGTCTTCAGGCTGATGGGATCAGCATGCTCTTCAGCAGCCCGCTGATTGCAACTACTAGCTATACTCCTAGTTTGCTACTTAGATGCTGTGTGATCCAGCAGCGAGTGGAGCATGACTTTTTTTTTTTAATATATAGCAAAGAAGAAATCAAACAACCAGAAAGCAAAGGCACAAGCATCTGCAGGAGCCAGAGAAAATACAATGAAGCGCTAGCCTAAACTCTGGGGGACTAATAAAAATTGAAAGTCTTAAGAGGCAATGAAAACCCTAGTATCACTATAGTTGCTGGGATATGAGGACTGTCCTGAATAAAACTCTTTCTTGCACCAAGAGAAATGCACAAAGTGGAGGGAAGTGTCAAGAAAGATATTACAGCCACTTCTTAAGAAAACCCCCTTGAGGTGTTTTTTTTCAACAGTGGTCCTTCAGGAAGCCCCCTCTATCTGAGACCTGACTTCACTCTCTATCTGCCTACTGTGAAGCAAATGTTTGAGTCAGACTGGCAGTAACACTGGATAATATAGGATCTTTGGCGGTGGGGGGGGCGGGTATGCTTAGTCTCTCCTGAAGTTTTACAAGATAACACTCAAGTAGTCCGTGAGGGGCAGCGGAAAGTGAGTGGGATGTTCTAGCACTGTGATAACAGGATTCACATGGGATACATGCCAGAGAGTACTTACAGGAGGTGAAGCAAACAGACTGTCCTGGAGTCCGAGCCAGACTCTCTTGCAAGCTGTGAAAAATCGCAGTTCAGTTACTTGCCCTAAACAAGACAGGGGATCTGGAGTCTGGCATCCTAGAAGAGACAAAAGGTATTGGCTGGGGAGGATAGGAAGGGGAGCCGGGGCTGGGGGGGGGAGAGAGATCTCTGGGAAGGAGGTACAGGCTGTCCATTTTATAATTCTGGGGCTAATAAAATATTTCCAAGGAAAAAAAAAATAATTAGCTATTCTGGAAAGTTGCCTGGGCGTTTTTTGGTATGGGTACATGGCAGGATGAAGTCACTTGTGGTGTTTTGGCTTAGTTACAAGGAACTTGCTGGGAAGCAAGTGTACTGGGAAAGCAAACACCTGGAGTGGCTTCTGCCTCGCCCAGTATCACTCACTGGCCCATTCTGGAGTTATTCTCAGGGAAGACAATACTCACTGGAGAGAGGTCGTTAACCTGCTTTATGGCAATGTAGAAGACCACAGAAGCTAGGGAGGATGGCTCACTGCCTCTCAAGAGGGAAATAGAAGCTGGAATCAGACGAGAGACTAAAGTGCTCCTTGGCATGCTCCTTCACTGGCTGTTGTTGACTTTCTGGATGGGGAAAGGACTTTTAGCCCCTTCAGCTTTACATCGCCCATCCTCCTGGTATAGCCTGTCCTTAGCAGTCAAGTTAGTTGCCAGCAAAATTCTGCCAACATTGAGGAGTTTGGCAACAAAGAATGAAGAAAGTCCCTAAAAACTACGCAACATTCTACATTAAACAAATATGACTCAGCTTACGGCTCGCAGGGAAATTCCTGTTGTGCTGTATAAACTAGGAATCTTTTTGGACAACAGTAATTTCAAGGAATATTCACTTATGTCTTGTTCCAAACCAGCAACACAGAAGTTTCTTCCTATGAGCTTCTGATGCAGGTCTAACTGTCAAACCTTGCTCACATTCGCCTGCCTGTCAAATTCTATTCTGTGGTTGAAGACTCAGCCTCCAATTCAAGGCAGGGGTGGGGTGTAAAAATCAACAGAGCTTAAGAAAACATCAGTAATGCCTTAATGCTTCAGTTAAACTAAGCAAAGGCCATGGCAGAATGGAGTATCTTAATAGTTTGAAATACTGGGGCGGGGGGGGGGAAGACACAAGGAATAAAACAGTTTAGCTACATTTAGAAAGTTAGTGACAAATTCAGATTCCATGTATGTGGGAGGGAGGGAGGAAAGGCAGGATAAAAGAGGGTTCCTTTCTTTGAAGCAGTTGAACTCAACAGTACAAAGAAATGTTCCAAAAGGATAACTCATCACAGCTCAAACAGAAAGCAAACATCCATGCTACAACAAGTGGCACACAGAATGTCTCACTGTTACGCAGAGCTTAATCTCAGATGTGCAAATGTGGGACCTGGGCACTGGCCATGAGTTGAACCCATGGTTCCAGGTACATGGAATGAGAATGAGGCGCATTGTGTGCTTAGTGCCCTTGCATGGATCAGCTGCATGCAAAAATCCATATGATGCAGTTATTAGAACAATAGAAACTGAATATTACTGAAGTCAGCAGGTTCAGCACCAGAGAGTTTCAGAAAACAGACAGTATTTAACTGTGCTGGCTTTGTTTTTAAATAGAGCCTCCTTGTGAAAAATCACTGATTTGGTCTCTACAGCAATATTAACCCACGGGAAAAAAAGTCCTGGCAGGCTTTCAGGAATTCTGATTAAATCAGCAAACTGGGAAACACTTCCCCTAATTTAATATATTTGAGTAATGCAATTTCCTCTCTCTGCACAGTGAAGAATGAGAGTCCTCCTATTTAGATAAACAGCACCCCTCTGTGGCTACAAACAGCATTCAGGCCACCTCAGCAGCATCAGCTGGCCTTAAAATTTCCTCTATGATTTTTCCTGAAGCCTTGAAAAAAAATCTCAGCTATAGTAGTAGCATTTTGCTTTAACGAGTTGTACATTGGGAAAATTAACACTACTCTCCCCACCGCCAGTCTATACAGCTATCATTCCTCAATGGTAATGTGCCAAAAATCCTAAACCAAGAGGAACCGGAAAGTTCTTGCAGTTCAATGGTGAAAGTCCACAAATCAGGGCACCCTGTGAGTCATATCAGGCTTTTACTTCTCTTCAAGCATAGTATTACAACTTGCCAGACAAGCCTAATGTAATCAAACTATTTATTTCCTACATTTATTTTAATATTTCTTTCATCAAACTATCTACAAATGAACCACTTTTCTTTCTTTGCCTTTCTACATGCTTTCAGTATCTTTTCTTCTGTATCTGCTCACCTAACAAAATTATTTCCCCGATATTGAATCCTTTTAACCTGTGATGTTCTGTACATGTTCAAGAAACTCAGCTCCTCCAATTCACACAACTCATTTCCACACCCTTACTTCAGGAATTTTATGCAGTTATTTTGTATTTTTGTTCAAATCCCCAACACATTGGTTTCTGCCCTCCCCCCCAGTCTTTCTGTCCCATTTATCCTTGTGAAAGACCTTTGCTGAGCTTTTTGCCAGGGCTCCGCATTCTCTCCCCTCTGAGTATTTTAGTTCCTATTGTTCATTCTGTCCCACTAACTCGTTTCAGTGTCAAAGCCCTGCCACAGCCCTGCTCTCTTCCAGGTTGTATTGGGAGCCCTGTGGAAGATGTTGTACTCAAGGAGTCAGTGATCTTGGACAAGCCATGCCTGCCCTGCTGGGCCTCCTACTTCAGGCTTGAGAAGCCCATAGGTTAGCACGAGTAAAACTGCTGCATAACCCCACGTACACAGCACTGTAAGGGGACGTGCTGGAATGTCCCGTGCCCGCCGGGGCAGTGCTCTGGTGAACATCATGAAAGAGAGGACAGGACGCTCCTACCTGCCAGGAGGAGATAGATGGGTTTGTTCCTTATGCAAGACAAAAGGCACCATGGTGCGGGAGGGGACCCAACCTCCCCAGGGACAGGATCTGCACAGCCTGCCGTGGGAATCCATCTGGAGTCTGTCTGATGCTGCATGAAAGCAGGGTTCCCAGCACCTGACAGGACCTGAGATTTACTTGCTATCTATATTCCTCTTTTTATTCTACCTTATTAAAATGGCAATGTTATTACACTATGTGCTGTTGTGTCTTTCTTCCTCAGATCCAAAAGAGCCTCATGCCTCGCCCATGAAGAACACAGGTCACCATAGGTCACCTATATATCAAGATTCATGAATAAATATTGATTAAAGAGCAAATGTTTTAAAGCAAAAACCACCCTTGGTCTAAGCGCCTTCAAAGCTTCCGCCCTTCTAAGTACCACTTTTCTACTCAGTTGTAGCCCTGAGTCCTGGCTTAGCTCTCCAACAACCAACCGACAGCATTAACACAGCGCCCCGCACCTGCGAGACACTCAAGTGGCACTCCAGTACTAACACTGTGGATGGCCCTGCACCGCCCTGCATGCCCTCACAYGGTCATTCTCAATCTCTGCAAGTACAGACTTTGGGCTGCCGCCGAATCTTTCATCAGGTTGGCAGAGTAAGTGGTGGGACCAGAACAGCAGTTGACTCCTCCCAGTCTTTTGAAACTACCATGAGTGCAAAAGTTTTCCTTCCTTGGAAAAGCTGCCCACTTTTTTAGTAACACTATTCAACAGTTCTGTATTCTTTATATAACTATCAATCTTGATTTACAATATGAAAACAAGAATAATGATCAGATTACTGTTTATCTGGATCCATAGTCTGACAGTAGACAGGAACGTATCAGTAAAATGCAAAAAAGAAAACCAGCTACAGTTTGTTGACAAGCCATCAACTTTCTAGTTAACTACCTCCACCATAAAGACAAACTCATATTATAGGTTAATTCAGGTACTCCATGCACAACCTGCATAAACCCGGTAATCCTCATTCTCTGAGGACTCAAACGATGAGAGCCCAAAAAGAAATAAAAAGAAATGAATACCCAGAGAAGGGAAAGTAGAGATGATGTGCCACAATGGAAAGCACCATAATGGCACTATMTAAATTGATTTCAGAGCTAACACTTCTGACATGGACACTTCCAGAAATGCAAGTCGTAAAAAAATTGTACAAATACACTTGGAAAGCCCACGCTGTGTTTATTCTGTCCTTTCACAGTTAAAAGGTAGAAGCCACTGTCAAAGACAGGACATGAGGGTGGGCTGGTTTTTCCTATGAGCAAGTACAGATGTTTTGGGGTTCCTAATTTAGGCTGATAAGCCTCGAATCTAGCTGGCTGCCCAACCTTGCCTATTAACTGCCTGTTTAATTAAGTAATTATCAAGACACCTAGAACTACTTCTGTGCCTGCCCAAGCCCAAGCAGGACCCAGAAAATGTGCATTTCTCTGGCCCCTGGGGAGCCCCATCAGTACAAGCATTCCCAGAGCAGACAAAACACCAGCAGAACGGCACTGCTCACAAAATGTAAGCTTAACTGCAAGAACCCTGTACCCGGGGAACATCTGGGCCATGGAATTACAAACAAGAGGCTGCTTCTTGCGTTCACCCCAAACTGTGAAAAACAGGTAGCTAACCTAGGTTAAGTTGACTCCAGGAAACAGTTTGCAGCTGGAAATGCCCCATGGCACTCGGCCTGCCTGCCTTAGTGACAATCCCTCCTGGCGGGATGGGAAATCACTTTCCCATCTTTCCACTCAGTAAAATTCCCACAATCTAAACCAGCAGCACTTCACCGCCTCACTGGAAAGGGCCATGCTGTGTAACAACTCATGCGCTGAAAAAGCCACCTGGTGCTTTTGGAGTTGTCTTCTGAGGATGACTGGGGGAAAGGGAGAGAGGCACAGAAGAGAAAAAGAAGAAGAGCTCAGCTTCCAGCATCCCGTGCAACCAGCTGGTGTAGTGGAACTGCAAGAAGGACCCGGAGGGGAAGAACGTCGCATGCTGGTGACCGGGTTCCTYGGGGCTGCAAAGCAACAGAGAGCAGAGGGTGCAGGCAGCAAACGAGCTGTCTTGTCCACAAGCTGTGTTACTTAACTGGGTGTGCCAAATGCAGCTGGGGTAAGGCTGTGGCTGTGCCTGCGAGGCTAGCGGTACAAAGCCCTGTCTCTTCTCGCAGCACTGGGGTGGGAGAAGGAAGCCCAGGCCAAGGTGAGTCTCAATGATAAACTCTTCCTCATTAGCAATTCCCAACATAGAAAGCCTCAGGAAGCTCAACACCACATCAGGCAACAAAGGTACCCACAAGTTAGGGAAGCTATGGGTGGCAAGCTTCTTTTGTAGATTTAGTCAAAGTGGCTCTTGCAAAGCTTTGCTGATGGCAGCAGCGGAACCAGAATCTGTAATGTGTAACTCACTGCAGAACCAGCACACACAGCTGAGGATGAAATGTGGATTTTGTGTGCTGAGTCAGCCCACATTACGGTACAGAACCAATTTAGATGCACATAGTAAAAACAAACATTGGCCATTTTCCTTTTTCGCTCATGAGGGAAGAAGGCAGGACAAACAAATCTTCCATCCTCCTTTGACGTGTCTTCCTCTTCCCCTTCGTAACATCTGATAGTTCTCATTTCCCTGCGCTTTGCAGAGCATCTTAAGACAAGCGCACAAGCACCTGGAGCCGAGTCACACTAGCCTGACACACTAGCAGCCGGTCGGCTGCACCGTGCTGCTTTGCACCACACCACAGGTTGCTCCCGCACGCTGACCTCCCACAAGCGCTGCGGTGCCCACTGCCCCCAGGTCAGATGAGGGAGTACGCCTGCATTTTCTGAATTACTACTGAGCTGATGAACCGTCTTAGAAGAAAGGGGCTGGGACTGAGGAAAATAAGCCAGATGAATTTTTAGTAGCACTGCCATATTTCAACTCAATAATTAAGCACTTCTACTGGCTGCTATTTCTCAATAAGCTTTATTCCAGCTCCTGCCATGAGCCATGTCTCACAGTGGTGTTGCAGAGTTATCTACTTCCAGAGACTACTCCCACAGAGGTATTGTAAAGCCTTATTTTTCATTCAGAAAGTTCACTTTTTTGGAAGATCTAGAAGTTTCATGAAAGTATTCTAAATCTGACAAGGAACTGAGAAAAGTCAAAGATACTCATCTTCAGCCATTTGCCTGCAGACCATGAAGTTGTGGATACTGCCACAGCATTTCAAGGAATACCCACTCTCTCATACAACTTACTTAAACTAAAGTTGATTGACAATGTAACTTCATGTGCTGTAACTGAAAGTCCTGTGAAGCTTATGGGAAATTTGGTCAAAACACAATGCGAAGAACATGCAACAAAAATCTCACGGTTAGAGGAACAAAACGGGGCAGGAATAACACTGAATCAGAAAGTTCTGAGGTCAGAAAGAATTCATAGAAAAAACCCATCAGAATGACTATACCCTATTACAGCTAACAAATGCTATTCAAGACCTGACGGATGTCTCTCACACATCTAGGCTAGATCACCTCGTGTTTCTTACAAACCTGAAACATGAAGGGCATTTTTACAGACATTTTCAAACAGAGCATTTCTATAACAGCAGATAAGCTCCAGGATTTCAATGCTAGATGCCAGAGCCATCATCCGTCCAATACCAACATCAATCAGTGGCAATTTAATAAACGTCTTGAAATACCTAAAAAAAGAGTAAATTATTTCAATCTTGCTTTTCAGGTCTTCTCAAATCTGCACTATTTGCAAACAGCAGTATTTCAAGACACGGCTACAGTTTAAGCAATTTGTAGTCAAATACTAAAAGCTCTTAGCTATCTTTCCTTCATATAAACATGTTTTATGTTTATGACCCCCCCTTCACCGAAAGGGTTGTCAAGCACTGGGACAGGCTGCCCAGGGAAGTGGTTGAGTCACCATCCCTGGAGGTATTTAAAAGACGTGTAGACGTGGCACTTAGGGACATGGTTTAGTGGTGGACTTGGCAGTGCCAGGTTAACRGTTGGACTTGATGATCTTAAAGGTCTTTTCCAACCTAAATGATTCTATGATTCTACTGCTACAGTATTTTATGAACTCTAAAGATCAACTTGCCTCTATTTCAAAATGGAGATTGCAAGAGTCACTGATATGCCAAGTCAATAGAAATCTAAAAGATAAGCTGTTACCTGACTATGATTTTTAGGAAGTTTCATTTAAGCGCAGGACCTATCAAATACTACAACAGGATTCTCAATTCTGTTGGAGTAAATGCTACTACATTACTAACATGTTTCTAAAAGAGTTGCGACGGACTGGGGAGAGGGGATAGTCCACACCGACGAGCACTCCCTGCTTATGAGGAACGGTAATTTGGAGTAACACGCATGTGAGGGGGGGCTCTACAACACCCGGCCGAAGGGATCAGCCAGGCTGCACCTTTCACAGCGGCCTCCCTCACTGGTGTCCTCCCCGAGAAGAAGACGGCAGCCACCGCTGCCGGTCCCTTCACTGGCTCTACCAACCGCGCCCGAGCCGGGTATTTATTACCGCGCCGCAGACCGGCCGCCACCGGCGACCTGCCCGAGGCTGCCTCCCGCTCAGCTCGGCCCCTTCGGCCAGCCCGTTGGGTCGCTCCCGCCGCCAACCCCACATAAGGTAACTTCCTCCCCCGCCCGCCTTCGGCCTCCTCGGGCGGGGACTTACGAGCGGCCCCGGTACTGGGGTCTGCCCCGCGGATGTGGGGAGAACGTTCCCGTGAGGGCAGGGCCGCCGCCCCCGGGCCACCTCCCCCGGGGCTCGCTGGCGCGCGAGGCGGCGGCCGTTGTGCCCCGTTCTAACCGGCCACCGCGCGGCGGGAGGGCGGCGGTTGGGCGGGAGTGTAGTCTGATCAAATCCGTATGTTTGAGTTAGCTTTTAGGTTACATTGACGTTGTTTGTCTTAGGGATTAGATGCACCAAGGATGATGAATCCCTGGAAGGCTCTGGTGAGACGAATGAGGAGGTGTGCAAGGAATGAGACAAAAGACATCATTCAACCTCTGTGAGAGTTAACTGGGCATGGCCCTGGGGGAAGAAAGTCGGCCAAATAAGGGAGTACCAAGATAAGCACGAAGAGAACAGAAACCGCCGGTAAAACCAAAGAAACAACTGTTTGAACTGCGGGTGAACTATCCCAATTAGCATGGTAAAAAACCCACCCCCGGGCAGGAAAGCCCCCTACCCCCCAGAGCCCCTTCCCCACTGAATAGGCGCAGTAAGAAGAAAGGACACGGTGACTTTAAGTGAAGAGGAGGCATTGCAAGAACCAGTAGAAGCAAGGGTGACTGCGGGTAGATGTGAAAGTACCGGTAACTGCTGCTCGGGATGCATAAAACGCCTACCCTGCGTTAGCTGAGGGGTGCTGGCTTTGTGGCGTTACCACCTAGCACCCAGCTCTGCGCAGACGTGAAATAAACAAGTATCTCGGCTCCGTGTGTGAGATCGGCTTTTTGCACACCGGGTGACGGACCCCGCTTGAGGGACAAGAGGAGGGGCTCCTCGGGGGGCCCCCCCGTGGGGTGCGAGCCTGGCGGGGGTTGGTGTTCGTGGCCACGGGTGGCTGCGGGCAGAGCGGGCTGGGGAGGGGGCGGTTAGAAGGCCCCCGGCAGGGTAACGGCTCTTTTCACGTCACGTGTTGAGGAGTGCCACGGCGCTCCCAAGCCTCCCACGCGTGCCTGCTCGCACGCGCGCACACGTGTGTGTCCACGAGAGTTTTCTGTGGCTGACAGTGTTATGGTCGTTCCTGGCTTTGGGGAGGAATAAAATCCCTGCCAGGCCTCCCTGCTGCAGAAACTGCCTTGGTTTTAAAGGTCTTTGCTCCCGGTTAATCATTTTGTTCTTGTTAATTACTCCTGTTCTTGTTACTCTTGTTATGCACTGATCGCTGGCTAATTACGCCATGAATAAATGGATAAACCACATCCATCCTGACTTGATTTAAATCATGCGAGCTGAGCAGTTTTCTCTGCATCGTACTGGTACATAAGCACAACTCGCGGAGGGCATAAGCAGCAGTAAGGTTTTTATTGATGCTTTGATGTGCACATTGAAAAAGCTTTATGAGCTTGTGTGAAGTAGCAGACTAAAGCAATTAACCACACGTCACAGTTACCAGAATCAGGGCTGATCTGGTGGTCATGTGGATAAGTAACTGCTTTGTATTCCAGTTCCATATTCCCTATCATTAAAACTTTAATTTCAAATTAGATTGAGCATTTTCTAAAACTTCTCCCCTTTTCCCCACACCGTCCAATAATTGGGACGTATGTCCAAACTCCCTCCCAAAGTTTTTTGCCAGGAATCCCTGTGTAGTTTCAGCAGAAAAGATTTCCAATGACCCTGATGGGAGCACTAAGCAAACAAAACCGTTCCCATCCCAGATCACCAATTTCAGCCACAGTGTAATTCGCTCATATTCCAGATGATGCCTTTACCATTGGCCGTTATAATCTCTCTTCTTTTAACTTTTCAATTTTATGAATAATTAAACGTTCAGTGAGCCTGATGGGCAGTGACAGACTCTGGGCCGTGGTCTAGTCTGGGGTTACTACTCTTGGAGACACTGGGAAGGCTTCTCCACCCTGCTCCCTCAAGAACAGTCAACAAGCCTAACGATTTGGGGTTAGGTACAAAATGACACACGCAAGTAATAAACAGCACCTTATCTCAAGTATTTGACTGCAAGGACCAAAAATTTACAATACATTACATTAGGGGATGTACAGCACGTTCCTTATACTGTAAAATCTGTAAAATACAGAGTTACAGAACTTTACATTCAGAATACTTAGGGTATATGCACAAATACAATAGCCACCACAAAAAATAAGAACTTCTTGATGCTGAAGTCTGTGTGGAATACAGAAAACATCAGAAATTATAGGACCAGACTGGCAAATAACATACAACTTAATATTGGCACGACTTAAGAAAAAATGGGATGCTTGGCAGGGATACCAGGCTCTTAAGAAACTCTATTTTCACGCCATCAACTGATCACATTGGACACTACTGAATGAAGTAGGACACAGCCCCACATGTCACCATCATGCTGCCAAAGGGAGTCAGTTGCAATGGGCAAAATACTTCATTAACTGGGAGCAGAAAGTTTGCCTGACATTTAAAATAATGTGAGAAAAAGAGGTTGCTGTTAAGCTTTCCCATTCATAGCCTGAAAGTCTTGTCATTCATTAGGCAGAGCTATTTTAAACCCATATGGAGTTGGCAACAATATATAGATACAAAATTTCTGAGGTGGGTCTTAGAAATGTTTAGGAATTCACAAACTGAAAAACGCTGAAAAAGCTTACTCTTGGTCACCAAAATTACCTACAATTTCTGCTGATGAGGACACTTTTTCTGGTTTAAACAAGTGTTCTACTATTTTTTGTTGTATTCTTCTTGGTTTTCTATTCTCTCATGCATTTTTTGTGTTGCATCTATTAAAATTTCCTGTCTTTTGTCAGAGTACCTGTTTCAAACTTTAAGATGTTACATTTGCGACATCAGGTGAGCCTTTCTGAAGCGCAGCTAGTGCCCCTACATGGAAGGCTGTACCACAGCTTCACGTCCTGCCTGAAGGCTGTCGCCCGGCACAAGTCATGGCAAAGAGATGGAACGAGTTGTGGTTCCACACCAAGGCATGCAGTCAGGGCTGCTCCCGGCAGCTCCCCGTAGCATCATTTACAACCCAGGGACATGCATACGCCCTTCATACAGCCACAGTTCCACAGGCAACCCGGATTCACGCTCGCCTTGGGTTTTGAATGAAGCCATCTTTATGGAGACACGTACGTCAGCTTCAAACAAGCGACAATTTCTCTAATAGCTCAGAATGCCTTTTAAAGATGTTAAACCTTCAACCATCTTTTTAACACCTCACCTTTTTAAATTAAAAAGAACACTGGTAGGGACCTTTTTGACACAAATTTAAAAATTTTGAAACACAGATCTGCATATAGACACACATGTCTGTGTATGTATTTTGCATTTGCAATTTAGGAATTCCCACCTGTCAAGCATCTTCTCTTTCTGCATTTTGAATGAAAGCAGTGTGGGTTTTTTCCTGGTACTGTTTTTCTTTCTGTGTAACAACAAAAACTAATTTATTGAGCCCCACCTGGGGCCCTCAGTCCTTTTTCACGCAAATAAAATTGTATTTGGCAGTTCTCAAACACCCAGTGACAGTAGCATTACATTTTTATGTTCTATTCTTCATATTTTATAGAAATCAGAATGCTCCGGATTATTGTCTGTTACACTATTATATAAAATTTATTTAATCTGAAAATCAAAATGACAACCTATCCCTGCTGAAAAGCAGCGTAACTACTAAAGCTGCCGGAGGGATGAGTTGGCTGAAGGGGAAGCAGCAGCAGAGAAGGAATTCTATTAATGGAAGGAAGAGTGAAAAACAGAACGAAGCTCAGGAAGGTCTTATAGAAGATTCATGGAGAAAGTATAAAAAATAAAATAAAAAAAAAATCTCATACTGCTTCTTTGTTTAACTGTTGCTGCTGAATGTATAGCATGTGGGACAAACTGGTGCCTGACTTAACTACAGAAAATTGACAGCAGCTGTACTTTAGCAGGGTTTAGGAGTAACTACTTCCTGACTTGCGTATCTGTGTAAAATATCTCCGTACGCAACTTAGCTTCATATATTCTCCAACAGATAAAGCATATCAAGTCAAGGAACTTGAAAGTGTTTATTTTACCACAAATGCATTAGAAGTAAGCCACCATTTGTTATTCTTGTCAGTTCTTTATTGGTTTTCATCCTAAAGACTAGCACATTTACAGCATACATGGACTGGATGAACTAGAATATATAAAACAGTAGCCATTTGTTTATGATATATTAATACTGCCCAAAAACAAATAAATAAAAATATTTCAATGCACAAAGCTTGGCAAATACAGTTGTGTTGGGACAAAACAGTGTTGTATTATACAATAATTTTACATGTATAAATGAAACAAAAGGCAACTGTGCTGTAGGTACTTTCACAGAACATACACAGAACATACTCGGCAACAGTTTTCTTTTTTTACCTTTGTATGTTTTATAATTTAAAAAATGTACTCAAAAAAGAACATTAGACAGAACTTCATTTTACAGTAATCCTTAAATTCGCCTCTCCTGTGCGACAGAAAAGCTTACTTCGCCCTTGTGAAGCGTCCTATGTGGATTTCAAGTTTCACAGTTTTTCTTTTTTGATGAACTGCTCGAGATCATACTGTCCATTATGCCCTTTAAACAAGCCCGTTGATGTGCATGTACTGACAATGTCGTATAAATAAAATGTTAGCGGGACAACAATGTTTTACATGTAAGCATACTGAAATCAGAGTATTTTAAACAAAATAATGCAGTACTTGAGACTGGTATTCCACCACTTTAAAAAGGTGAGCAAAAACCATACATACAAAATTCGGCAACTTTTTCTGGTTACATTGGTATACAAAATAAATAAAGGATCGCTAAGCTCTAGAGTAGATCTAATAATGATTGTTGGCCACAGTCTAAGAGAGTGGCTCTGCTAATTGTTACAATAGACCTCTTGTTATTTTCTTCTGAAGCTGAACATTGGAGGATTTTTAGTGTAACAATACAGGACTTAAAATATAATTAACTATGTCTGAAATATACAAAATAAAATTATCAACTCATAAAAACTAAGGGATATAAAGAGTATAGTTTATACAAAAATAAATGTAGCATTTAATAATGGGCCAGGGACTGAAGGTTGAGCAGAACTAATGGAGTAACATGTCTAAAGAGATCCCATTGAAAACTTCTTCACCATACATTTGTTTACACATTAGCAATAAAATAAAATAAAATAAAATAAAATAAAATAAAATAAAATAAAATAAAATCCACACTTATTTATTAATTGGCAAACAGGGTTTGTAAAATTTCCAAGGGACTGTTCTACCGTAGATGATTTGTTCAGACCTGGCATAGGTACTACAATACATTGATTTTGCACGAATTCAGCATTTTGTTATCCTAGAGAGACTGAAATAATGGTAGCAACCTAGGCCAGCACAACTCTCTGACCTGGCTTTGTGACATGCTGCTCAGAGGTAAACTGCAAAAAGCAAAATGCAAAAACTGCTAGACCTGGAACCCCCAAACCTACATGGGAGCAGAATGAACATGACTGACTGATAGAGCAGTGACAGCACAGACAAACATCAGTGAGAGGGAGAAAGAAATCAGAAAACAGCCATATACTTACCTGGCTGTTGCTACTCTCACAAGAATAAATGAGCAGATTTTTCTATTCTAAAGCTTATAGCCTTAGAAACCAAGAAGAAAAGGGCACAGTGTGCTGAACAAAGCTAGCTAGAGATGACTTAATCCTGTTAAAATTTGGAAATTAATGTTTAGCTGCTTTTAAAAGGTATCTTAGCTTCAAAGGCATTCTTTGGGAGATTATTTCCGAGGAGATCTGTTGAACATTTTGTATCAAATGCTATCAAACTGATCACCTTCGTCATGAAGTAGAACACATCTGAGGTTCTCACGCATTAGCAGCAGCACATGAGCAGTTCCTTTCTATCAACATGGGGCATCGCTACCTTCCTCAGAAATACCCTGGAAACAGTCATACTTCCCCCCCCAGGATTCTGAACATCTGCCCAGGTAAAATGCAAAGGTAAAGAGAAACCCATTTTGGTTATGGAGCAACGGGGATGCGTTGGGCACTTTGAGCATTTTTGTATTGACATACAAAATTGAGACAGGAAAAAAAAACCTCACCACTAATCAAAAAAATGTAACCCCCCGAGATACTAATGCTTACGATCTAGAAGTGATATACAAAGCTATGGGTAAAAATGTGTTAATTAATATACAATACCATGGAACATACTGAACATGTCACGTGCAACATTAGCAACTTGCTTGTTGCACTTGCCTTATAGTTTGAAGGGGCAGGGGGAACTGTTGCTGGCATTAATGGTTAAGCATCATTATGTTTTTGAAACATTTTTTAAAATCAGTTAAGGCGTGTGCCCAAGTCCTTATCTGCTGAAGACGACAGGAATTTGTTTTATTTGGACAGAACTAGAAACTAGACCTCATATGCCTGGCCTTTTATGTATTGTTAATTTCATATATGAAGATGGCATCCTATATACAGTAAACCAATTTATACTCCTGGCTTTTATTGTGCTGATTTTTTTTTTAAAGTTAAACTTCTGTTTCTTGATTGTAACAATGCATTCTACAGTTATTAGACTGTCTAGGATCCAATCCCTTTTTATTTACAACTTTTGAGTTTACTCTCAGTTTTAAAAAGTTTATGAAAAGCTCAATCTCAAGTCAACTCAGTATAAAAAGATGTTATGTGAAACAGCTGCCTAAATGCCGTTCCTAGAGTCCTTGCCCATCCAGGAGGTACCTAGCTATTTGCATATAAGTAATTATTAAGTAGCACAATATCTGTTCATCTTACGTACACTGAAGGCTATTTAAACGGGCAGAGAGTCATCACACTATTCTCAAGCTAAGTGTCAGAATAATTGTTACTATAGATTCCAATTCTGTAAGTAACATGCTCTGTATAACCTAGCGAAATGTACAAAAAGGTTATTTATCTCTTCTGGATGACAAAATCATGTATTAATCTAGAGTGTATCCACATGTTTTAATGGAACAGCAATTAAAGGACATAGTATGCTTATGTTTCAACTTTTCCATAAGTTCCTTCTGGAGGCCTGTAATACTTTGGGAAAGCCTTCAGTTGCAGGGAATTAAATGCATACTTGCGACATCCAACATTCTTCATTGTATTTTCTCGCCGACAACCCTCACTGGGGAAAAAAAACAAGCACAAAAAATGACAGCAGTAAAAAGGAAAAAAAAAAAAAAAAGACTTAAACTAAGATGAAATGAACTGGTTATTTTATAGCATTAACAGAAAGTTGGTTATATTTAATGAGCGTTTAATTAATTTGCCACTGCAAATATTAAAAATGATGATTCATCATACAGCGCTAGTAAGAAGCACACAGAATGGATACATGCTATGTCTGATTGCTAGTTTTGCATTTCTAAAAAGCAGCAGTGCATCTACTGGAAAAGTTCTTTCATGATGGTTTCATGTATGTCAGGGTACACTGTTGTGGAGTTCACATGCCGCTTCATTGCACAAGGGATCCCACGAGATTGCTTACAAGCAGTTCTGCTAATTTATTATATTAAGTATATTAAGCTGAAAAAGAAAAACTGCCGTTCTCTCAGTAAGAGCTTCAAAGTAATTTTATTGTTCCCTGTATGTCAGTATTATCAGTACTTACTTAAAGATTAGAGCTGATACAAAAATAATGACTTTCCAGTTATCTCTGCATGCATAAATCGACTTGAAAACCAACGTAGTCTAAAAAAAAATCTTAATCATGAAATAGCAGCTTTGTGTGGGTGCAAAAAAGACTGCGTTGACAGTCATCACCCCAATGAAACAAAGCTGTGCAGAATTTAATTTTTACCCAATGTTTTGGTGCAACTGCTCCACATCACAAAGAGGTTCTGTGCTACAATAAAAAACTACTCCAGTTTTAAGGCTTCTTTACACTTGTAAATCTACTTCAGAGTTCCTTTGATTATATCCAAAAACAGACATACAAAGAGGAAGCACTATCTTTTAAATATATATTATAAATCAATTTAGGCTTGCAGGAGAATGTCTTTCCCTGATAGAGAACTGAAACCTAAACAATGATTTAATACTAGAACTTCATGGCAAAGTGTACAGTACACCATCTTATGGTGGAAATGTCACGTTATTCCTGTCTTGGAGATGGCTGCAGCATCTATCAGGTAAACTGTGGTCATCTGATTCAAAAGGAGGGTTTGGATTCTGGTTCAGTTTGAAAGCTCTCTGCTCTTACCGACCTCACCGGTCTTCTAATCTGACTGTAACTGTGTTCTAGATGTACCACCTAGTCTGACTTCACAAAACATTGTAACTTTTTGCTTCAAGAAACAGTTTAAGTTTGAAATTTGTCTGCGGAGCACATTCTGTGCCTGCCTTTTATGGAATGGATCGTACGTGATGACACTCACTGTATTTATGGCATTGTTTTGTGTTTTACAGAACCCCCCCAAAGGCTGTTGCAGTCAAATAGATTCATCAAAAATTTGCACAAATTATAGTTCAGAGTACTAATAAAAACAGTAAGTTTAACTATCAAATATGGGATGCCGGATGAGCATTTTCACTCCAAAGTGAATCGTTCTGTTCATAATTCATTCCACTGCATCTGGTTATTGCACATGTCCCTCTATGGCACAGGCAGGCCACAGAGATGGTGACAAAGATGTATTTCACACACCATTTCACGTGCCATGTTTCTTCTGCTGGAGGCACATAAGCAGTATGCACTACAGCATTTTAAATCTGAACGCCTCAACGAAAGCACAGACCAAGCTAAAAAAGATGAAAACTGGTCCCCACCAAAGTTTAAGAAAAAAAGAAAAAAACTACATTGTTTTCAAAAAGCCTAGGCTTTCATTCTAGATGAATTTAAGGGTGGTCTTACTGCAACCCTAATGACGGTCATCATGAGCAAAGCCTTCATACTTTATTTAAGCAGATTAATAATCTCAGGGAGTTCAGTGGAGATACTCCTACTAAAGTTACTTTCACATCTTGTTAGACTGCACCCAGGACACTCACCACATTGCAAGAACAAGGCCACAGTCCAACCTGACATTTGTTCACTTTGTAAAAGGGTAGCTTTTGGTACCCATAGCAAATGAACCAGTGTTAATCAGAAAGAAGAGATGATTCGTACAGAGACACAGTGGTACTAGGTATCAGCACAGGACATGGATATGTCCAATGCCATCATACCATGATTTTAAATCTCATCAGCAGAAAGGCTTTACCTAAATTCATTGCAACTAAAAATAAATAGGATACATGCTTAAAAATAAATAAATATATATATAAAAATATGTCTTTCTGTTTTTTTTTCTTTTAAAAACAAAATTGGAAGAATAGTGAGGAAAAATACCAGGAGATAGTGTACTGTACAGTCTGATTTAATGAAGACACAAATATAACCACATACTTTTTTTTAGTTAGAATATTCACCAAATTTAGGATTTTATTCTAATTTTTATTCTAACTGTGCTTTTGTCTTTTTTTAAGCTTACCTCTCTCAGAAGCTTTCAAATTCCATTAAAACTGATAATAAAAGCTATAGCTACCTATGTTTTTTGAGCAAGTTAATAATAGTAGAAAATAGAAATCACAGTACTAGAAGAGTTCTCCTCAGAAGCCCAATTTTGTGTCATCTCAGGCACCAAGCAAAGTAAATCCCTTTATGAATTTAGCAAACTACATTAAATGAGGTTAGGTTTTTTGATCAGCTATTGCTATTGACAAGCTCTGCCAGACCACTGCATCAACTAAATCTTTCAGTTTAAATAGGCCTCTTCCAGTTTGGTCTTATATATAAATGATGATCAAATTTCATCTGCAATTATTCTGCGTGACTAAACTAGGTAAGCTGCTTTAGTCTCACCACTTAAATAAATGTTAACTTACCATCATTCGTTTATCTCTAAGTCACTATCAACATCATAATTTATTAAAGCTGTCCAACACTTAAAAATGGAAATAACAGTAATATTTAGTCTAGTGTAATTAAAACAAAGYGCAATGGAAAACCTCAAACCCACCTACTAAAGGAGCTAACTGATACCTCCCTCTTCTTGCCTGAAATATTAAAGACCGGTATCTTTAACTTCTAGGATGATAATGACCCTGTTTCAGAATAAGTTCTATAACAGAGCACCTGAAACAGACAATGGATCATTCGCAGGCTAATGCCAATTACATCCTCCTCCTAACCACAAGTCATTCTCTTTATGTCTTTAATACATTACAAAATGCAGATCTACAAATAGAATGAAATAATTCTGCATGCAGCGCACCGCAAGTTGTTTTTTGAGTGGGTACATACTTAACCATGAGAAAGGAACAAGACTATGGTTCTACAAACTGTTCAGTAATGTAATTTGGATATTATGCTTTGAAATGCAGGTAGAAATTTGTTTATTTCTTTAAATAAATTTCTTATAATTTCTTATAAACCCCACCCGTGTTTTTATTTTTCTCTTTATACCTCATAAAAATGAAAGGCAAGATTAGCATACACCTTAAATATACAAAAAGATACAAATTCTTTTCAGACAGAGTTCCTTTCTCTGGAATACATGAAACAAGTAACACAAAACTATATTTGGTAAGAGATCTTCAGGCCAGCTAAAGTAACGAGGTAACAGGCCAATGTCAGACTATGTTACAAGCACTGAAAGCAGAACAATAATTTAAAGTTTCAATACAATTCTTTTTGATAAAATAATTTGATGTATATTTACAGTTTAGTACAACAGAAACGTAAAATTGTAAGGCATAATAATAATTCTTGGCAGACAATGCTATGACACATTCCTTTGTCCAGCAGGTACCAAGTGGCAATACACATTGAAGCACTTTTTTGTTTTTGTTTTTTTTTTTAACCTTATCTTCACTTGCAACGTAATCTGGCCACCAGGTATGCTATGCTCAGAAACAGCCACACAATCAGTAAATTGGGGCTGAGAGCTAGCAAAGGAATAGAGTAGAGGAGGCTGGGATCTAGTCTGAAATCTCGGATGGGCACCAAGCCACTCAAGTTCTTCTGGGTGACTACCTCCCGTGTTCCAATGCTGTGAAAAGGAAGAAGGTTGGGAGGAAGGAAAATAAAACAGAAAGGAAGACAGACATGCAAATGAATGTATAAAAAGAGATGGCAACACAAGGTGGTCAAGAAAATGAAAAAACATGGAAGAAAGCACAACAAAACCAGAAGATGAAGTAAAGAAAGAGTGGAAAAACATCTCAAAAATATGTATCAGCACAATTACAGAAATAAGGAGAGGGAAAGAGAATAAAAGAGAAAAATAAGAAAGAAGTACTGTAGTCTACTGAAAATAAACACATGTAGGTTGAACATAAATGGTTTTCCATGTTCATTCTTTCAGATTACCAAGCAATAACATCCCATGCTGCTCTGCCATGCTTCTGCATGCTGCAAAGAAGTGGAGCTCTGAAAAGCAAGCTGAACATGAATAACCATTGTAGTATTTGACCCTTTCAAACATCTTTCCACGCAGGCTGCAGTGAAATAATTTAACCTCTTAACTACCTGCTCAATATGTAAACAAAAGCCCCAAACCACCCACTTATTTTTCTGCTTCAACATGGATTCAAGTGTGTATCAATATGCTTTCCAAAATGCATGTTTCTGAAGTGCCTCAATAGATGCATGTGAAGGCAAGACATGCTGCACAGCCCATCTCATTATGCCCCTGCTTCCTGCATTGCTTTGAGCACAGAAGGCCTATAGTAGAGAACACCTTTTCAGGTCACCTGAGGCTTTGTAGTGCGGTGTTTCATTTTGGATCACTCTTATACCCTCTGCAGTCCAACTCTATTTTTACTTTACAAAACAACAACTAAATGCAACCTGTGAGCCTGATCCTGTTAGAACAAGTGCACTCACTCCATCCGTAAAAGGTGATACATAACCTTGCTAGTTGCGTAGCAAGGTTAGGTAATCAACAGACAATGTCTTGGAGGACATCAGAGATACTCTGGAGGTGGTGAAAGAGAAAAATAGCCTTCAGATGCTGGCGACACTTCAAGTCAAATGGAGTTAGGTGGGCAAGGAACTAAACCAACTGTATTTCTGATCTGGATTAACACATCCAAATTGGTGATCAAAATACGTTTTCACTCCTAGTGCCTATGCTGGATATGGGCAGATTGAGTCTGTGATGCCTACAAATCCCAATTACCTTTGTAGTGGTGGGGGAGAAGGGGGAGACAAGTACCTTTCAGACGAACCCATAATCACACATGGCAGTGGGAAGGACAAGTTAGATACACAGCAATACCCAGGCTTGACTCATTTCCACCCTAAGAGGGGGGCAGCCCTGAGGCTGCACTGAACTATAGTGTAGGTTTGAGTTTTCTCCACCAGCTGATACCTAATGCCCACCTAATCTGGATAACAGGAGCACCTGAGTTCCAGGCTGACCTGAGGACTGGACTTAGAAGTCGACGCAGCTGCAGTCTCCCATGTATTTGAAAGGCAAGTACTCTCCTTCCTGCCTGGGCTACTGGTGAATAATGAGAGCACATTTAGGAATGTATCTGGTACAGGTAAGAAAAAGCAAATGTATTTGTTGACAATTGCCTGGGCATAAATATGCACTGAAAGGTATTCAAAATATAGAAAGACCTCTGAAGGAGATGGTGAGGGAATATTAAATGAACTGGGGTGTGATCTGTGAGCAGAAAGCTAATGTTGACTGGAACGTGGTGGATAAAGGCTCAACGGAACAGTCTGGAGGAAGAAAAGTGTTTTAGGATATAGATAAGGAAGTAAAACAATGGGGGAGGAAAAGAAGGAAGAAGGCTCAAAATCATAAGATGGCATTATGGACAACACATGCCACACCTCTGTCATTAAAAATTGGTATCAAGCTACTCAATTTTACACAAAAACATACGCACAGACACATACAGTGGGAATGCAGGCAAGAGCTGGAAAGTGCTTTCCCTGTCGCTGTTTGCCCATGTAGATGCTTCCACCCAAGGGGTGAAAAGTCACCTTTTGGAAATACCAAATATACCAAATTGTACACAGTGTCTCACATCAAAACATTCATCGGCAGACTACCTCTAGGAGAGGACCAGGGTAAAGAGACAAAGCAAATTCCCTGCTAATCCAGCTTGCGTATGGGAATCCTCTCTGTGAGGAGAGGCCGGGGCTGCCCCGTGCTGGACACAGCTGGTTCCAGCCAGCTCCAATGGACCCACTGCAGTGCATGGCTGAGCCCCTTGGCCACGATGGTGGTGCCTCAGGGAAAGCGTCTGTAAGAAAAGGCAAAACACTGCATGGCAGTGAGGAGTGACGGGAAAAGATGTGAGAAACAGCTCTGCGAGCACTACAGTCAGAGAAGAAGGTGGGGAGGAGGTGCCCCAGGTGCTGGAGCAGGGATTCCCCTGCAGCCATGGAGAAGACCACAGTGGAGCAGATATCCACACTGCAGCCCRTGGAGGACCACATGGTGGAGCAGGTGAATATTTCCTGAAGGAAACTGGAGCCCATGGAGAGCCCATGCAGGAGCAGGTTTATCCTGAAGGACTTCAGCCCGTGGGAGGGACCCACACTGGAGCCAGGGAAAAGTGCAAGGAAGAAGGAGCAGCAGAGAGGAGCTGTTATGGACTGRCCCCAAACCTCCGTTCCCCATCCCCTGTGCACTGCTCAGTGTGGGGAGGAGGTAGAGGAGTTGGGAACAAAGGAGTGAAGTACTTGGGCCTGGGAAAAAAGAGGTTGTGGAGAGAAAGTATTTTAATTTTTGTCTTTGTTTCTTACCATCCAAATCTATTGGCAATAAATTAATTTTCTTTAAGTCAAGTCTCTTTTGCTTGTAACAGTAATTGGCAAGTGATCTCCCCGTCTTTGTCTCAACCCACGAGCTTTTTCATTGTCTTTTCTCCCCCTGTCCTACTGAGGAGGGGGAGTGAGAGAGCAGCTGGGTGGGCGTCTGGCAAGTGGCCAAGGTCAACCCACCACAATTTTATTCTTAAAGCAGGTCAACCAGTGCAGAAATCTGACCAAACTTTTTATGGCTGTTTGATTGCAATGAGTGGTCATATCCAAACATGACTGTCAGGGCTTTGTTATGTCACCTTTTTAGTCAGCACCATGGCAGCTAGAAGAGATTTTTTCCCTCACCCCATACCCAGCTGCTTTTCAAGAGCCCCTATCAGAGACAGCTCTTCTCTGTTGGTTGAACTTCTTGTGTCACAACTTCCTAATTGGTTTAATGAAAATGAGCTGGGCTAACTTAAAAGTGTAAAGGATTTTGCTACCCAGGCTGATTTTGACTGAAACTGGATTAGACTATATTCACACAAACAGCTCCACTGGCGTATCTGACAGGACAGTAATCTGGTAGGAGGAGGGAGGGCAGGGAGACACAGGTCTAGTGGGGAGTGTTGGTGTCCTGGTTTTGGCTGGGATAGAGTTGATTTTCTTCCTAGTAGTTGGTATAGTGTTGTGGTTTGGATTTAGCACAAGAATAATGTTGATAATGTTGTAGTTGTTGCTAAGCAGTGCTTACACTAGTCAAGGACTTTTCAGCTTCCCATGCTCTGCCAGGTGCACAAGAAGCTGGGAGGGAGGACAGCTAACCCAACTGACCAACTGGGTATTCCATACCATATGACGTCATACTCAGTACATAAACTGGGGGTTGGTTGGGGATGGGCGATCACTGCTTGGGGACAGGCTGGGCATCAGTTGGCAGGTGGTGAGCAATTGCATTGTGCATCACTCATTTTGTATATTCTATTCATTATTATTATTATTATTATTTTCCCTTCCTTTTCTGTTTTATTAAACTGTCTCTATCTCAATCCACGATTTTTTTTTATTTTTTTCTGATTCTCTCCCCCATCCCACTGGATGGGGGGGACAGGGAGTGAGTGGGCAGCTGTGTGGTGTTTGGCTGCCTGCYGGGTTAAACCACAACAGCTGGCACTGCTGCAGATGGAATAGGCTATGTGATCCAGTTGGACTTTGACTCTTGAGCTGCCTTTACTGGCCAGGTAGTCACTTCCTCTGTAGCTTGGACTTCCAGACATATCATCATGATTTTACTATTTGTAGGCTGTGAGTTACCATGTATTTGATTTGGGATGGGAAAAGCTGTGACTTATTTACAGAAAAGTGAGTTTATTCTAATAGGATATTTGTTTCTAAGGTGAAAGTCACAAACTTTCACCTTATCTGTGAAATTCTACAAGAATCTACAAGGAGCGCTCAGTGCTCTCCCTAATGTCTACGCTCACTGAACATAATTTTCACAGATACGTCATTATCACAAGACTAGGAAGGAAAGGAAGTCCTTGAGGATGAGTAAGTGGGAACTAACACCTCTGAAGACCAACATCATATGGAAGAAGAGGGTGCATTCTTAATTTTTCAAGAACAGTGTAAGCAAGGATGCTTTTCTTCTCTGGAAAGTTACCAGTAGAGAAGAGATGAAATACTTTCTTTGACTCCCACAACTTAATAGTGCTTCTTCCCTGCCCTTCCAACTGCCCCAGAAACTTCAGAAGTCTTCAAGACTGAAGCAAGCCTTCCTTTTCTAGTACAGTTACACAAATAAAAGATCCAAGTTAAAAGAAAAAGCAAGTTTTCTGAATGCCCTGGAAGTAATTTGCAACTCTCTCACTTCCTATGTCTGTCATCTAGGTCAGGTCATCCTGTCCAGGTTGAATTGGGTTTGGGTGGAGTTGGAATCCTACATATTTGTTCCGTAATCCTATCCCTCTCGTTAAGCTCTGTTAATTCTGTGCCATTGTTCCCAAGCAGAATTGGCAAATAATTTTAAAAACACAACAACCTACCCCAAATAGCAATGAGATGTGAGGAAGAAAGAGTGATGGGCTTGAAGAATGGTCTAATCTTAGTATTCCTTCAAGAATAGTCAGTATTTGTTCTGCACAATCTCTCTTAGTCAAAGATTTAACAGAAGAAGAGAAAGTCACRTCTTTCACCTGTTAGAGCAAGTCCCTCATGTTGCTAGAACACACTAGCCAAAGGTTTTGATTAAATTGGCCCTCTTTCAATATCCCTGTGTAGGTCAACATAAAGCAATGTGTTTCTTGGGTCAATATTTTATCTGATCCTGTGTTATATTAAATTGATAGTCTGAAGGTCCAAAACAATGTTATTATTAACCTCTGTCTCAACTGTTTCCACGACTGCATTAAAAAAAAAAACATTAACTCAGTAACTAATTTAAAGAAAATAACAAGATTCCTACTATTATACTGGTTCAGTTTTTATTCTTACTAAATAAACAACTGTGCAACAAAGCTTTTTTTCTTTCAGATGTCTAAGTTGACAAGYTGCATAATTTAAATAGAGATATTTGAGAGCCACTTAGCTTCATTTTACGCTAATTACTTCTCCCTCAAAAAGCTGTTCCAAGCTCTGTTTCTAATACCAAGGTTTAACTACTCCCTGAATGCAGTTTTCATGTACTGTACTAAATCTGTAACAATGCAGCAAAAAGTGCAGCAAGAAAGTGAAGATAAAAAAGTCCAGTGACATCCAATTAGATGTAGATATAAAAAACAAATTATTAGTGTAAGAGGCTGCAAGTGTTATTACATGAGATATTTTCCTTGTAGGTAACTGAAGAGTAAGAAAGGGTCAAACAGCAAAAACATACAGAAAGGATAAGAGAATTGAACACTCTAGAGAATTTGGTGAGAAGACACACAGTACAGTACATTCAGTAAGAGTGAATGTTGAAAAACAGGACTGAACAGCATTGTTGAACTACATTGATAAAGACTAAAGCTAGATTTCTTATCCTTTCTTTTGGTATGTGAGTTACGGAGTTTTCCAGCAGTGCTTGAAACAAGGCATTGAACAACAGTAAACAGATTTTCTTTTTTTTTTTTTTAGTACAGTATTTAATTCTGCAAACATCTCTGCTGCTTCAGAATACAGAACATCATTATATTGATACGACAACAGCACACTGACATGTTGTGATGAAATTTGGTTGCTGTATTGTGAAACACTCATACTGATATTTTGCCCAGTGAGCAGTGTTTCAGTGCTAAAGAATACACGTGGCAAACCAGTGCAAACTGCAGGTGTCTGTTTCCAAGAACAAAAGACAGGTCATCCCTGAGAAATCTACCTGACCTAGAACTAAGAAACCCAGTGCTATGACAGTTAAGGTAACCTCATCATTAAACAACTTTCAAAGAAGCACCAGTTTTCTGTTCTGTAAACTCAGCATTAATTGAAAACACATTTTTACATGCTCCTCTGAAAACTCACAATTCACTACTGAAAACTAACACCCATGTGATCCAAATCTGGTAACAACCAGCTTTAGCATATGCAACTCACTAATACGTGCAAGGGAGGGATGAATTCTAGCAGCCAGTTTTGCAGTTTTCCGGCTTTATTTTACTTTTTTTTCCTTTTGATAGAAACAGAGACCACTGCTCCTCTGCAGTTTGCATGGTTCCTCATTTAGGAATAAGTGACACAGTCAAACTCTTACCTCCTCATACACTCCAGAGCCTGGGTGAAGACCTGTGGGGCCATTCCATGTTCATGCTGTAGGATCAAACACTGCTCTAGGGTGACAGACATGGCAGTCCTATCCTTGGCACTTTTACAGCTTGTGAATCGAACACCATTTAGTCTGCGGCATATCTAGAAACGGGATATACAATTCATCATTCCTTCTTCATGCATAACCTTCTGTCAGAGAACACACCTGTACTTCTCCTCCTTAGAGAGACACAAATGTTGTGTAGGACTTTGATGTCAAAAGTTGTCATCGTTGAGAGAGCAAGACTTTGTTGCATGAGTTGTAGGGAAAATACTGATGTGGAAAATACATTTTATCTCCCCATGTCTCATTCTAGAGAAGGTTTAACCTGGCAGCGTTTCCAAGCTACATGCAAGCAAATGAAGTAATTCGAACACAGTGGTAATAAAAAAGGGGAAAATACATATGCATACAGAAAATCAACTGAACTATGCAGAGATGCTTAGATTAATAAATACCTCAGCAGCTTGCCAAAGGATATCAACATTCTTATTTTTCCTTGCATGTACATTTTGTCCCAGAAATCTTAACAGTTCAGGCAGGCACGTCTGACTACGAGATCGAGGTAGACCTATAAAACAAACAAAACCAACTCCACTTATTTATCTGTATTCAACACTTTTACAAAGATAAGTTACATGGAAATTGTTCCTATATGCCTGTTGCAAACACAATCATGTTTTCTTGAAACTATCAAAGCTTACAACAATTAATCCAATTCTTAATTACTTAGTACCACCAAAAAACAAATTCAGGTTTAATTAAACTCAACTGGAAATATACATTCAGGTTATTTAAAACTTCGGCGGCTCAGAATCCGATAGCAATATAACAGAGTGAACAGAGGGAGCAAGATTGGTATACTGTCTTGGTTTGTGTGTCACAGACCTACTTGCCTTCACACACTGTTCAGAACGGTATGTAAATGTGTAACTGCCTGTATTATCGTGCCTCAGAGGTGACAGAGTATCATGCATGTCTCCACAGAAACCCTGAAGATATCATTTTATATTCTGCTCATATTTTCAATTTTAAATTTGCAAGCTGGCCAGTTTTCAGTTACAAGAAACACTCTTTCCGATAGGACATCGTACTTTCACTAAGTGGAAATAAATCAGCTGAAAATTTTCAGTATTTCAGAGTGCTTTCGATAGTCATCTTACATGTTCAAAGTGTTACTGCCCTGGTTTCGACTGGGATAGAGTTAATTTTCTTCCTAGTAGTTGGTATAGTGCTATGTTTTGGATTTAGTGTGAGAATAATGTTGATAACACACTGATGTTGTAGTTGTTGCTAAGTAATGTTTACACTGGTCAAGGACTTTTGAGCTTCCCATGCTCTGCCAGGTGCACAAGAAGCTGGGAGGGAGCATAGCCAGGTCAGCTGACCCAACTGGCCAACGGGGTATTCCATACCATATGATGTCATGCTCAGTATGTAAAGCAGGGGGAAGAAGAAGGAGGGGGGGGACATTCAGAGTTATGGCGTTTGTCTTCCCAAGTAACCATTATGCGTGATAGAGCCCTGCTTTCCTGGAGATGGCTGAACCCCTGCCTGTCAATGGGAAGTAGTGAATGAATTCCTTGTTTTGCTTTGCTTGTGTGCGCGGCTTTTGCTTTACCTATTAAACTCTTTTTATGCCGCACCTCGAATACTGTGTTCAGTTTTGGGCCCCTCACTACAAGAAGGACATTGAGGTGCTGGTGTCCAGAGAAGGGCAACGAAGCTGGTGAAGGGTCTGGAGAACAAGTCTTATGAGGAGCGGCTGAGGGAACTGGGACTGTTTAGTCTGGAGAAGAGGAGGCTGAGGGGAGACTTTATCGCGCTCTACAACTACCTGAAAGGAGGTTGCAGTGAGGTGGGTGTTGGTCTCTTCTGCCAAGCAACTAGTGATAGGACGAGAGGAAATGGCCTCAAGTTGTGCCAGGGGAGGTTTAGATGGGACATTAGGAAAAATTTCTTTACTGAAAGAGTGGTTAAACATTGGACCAGGCTGCCCAGGGAAGCGGTGGAGTCACCATCCCTGGAAGTATTTAAAAGACGTGTAGATGAGGTGCTTAGGGACATGGTTTAGTGGGCATGGTGGTGTTGGGTTGATGGTTGGACTTGATGATCTTAGAGGTCTTTTCCAACCTTAATGATTCTATTCTATTCTGTTCTATCTCAAGCCATGAGTTTTTGCACTTTTACCCTTCTGATTCCCTCCCCCATCCCACCGAGGGGGAGTGAGCGAGCAGCTGTGTGGGGCTTAGCTGCTGGCTGGGGTTAAACCACGACAGTTACACATCATCTCTTACACATGTAGCAAGATACTCAAAGAAAATCAACAAGTATTAAATAGGTCGTGGGTTGTTGTTTTTTTTTTTTTTTTTAAGGGGTAACTACAGAGGACACCAACTAAGGCTGTGACTGGATAAATAAGGCAGTATGCACTGTTAAAAAATGACTATGTGACAAAAAGAACCCCACATGGGTGATATATGAGATTTTATTTTTGGACCACATCTCTTCTTACAGCCAATAGTATGTTAGCGATATTGTGTCTACCCTGGTCTGCTCTGCTTGAACTCTACACCTAGAAAGAAAGCAATACCTGTAAACAAAAAGAGGCTAATGGAACAAGGACAAGGAGCTAATGAAGCTAAGACAGTAATTTGCTTCTTAGAAATTCTGCAGTGCTTAGAATTAAGAGCACAGGGACAAGGACAGTGGATCACGAATCAACTTCCCTTGTGTATTGTTCTTGAAGGGAACATTTCCTACAAGCTGCCAGCAGATACTTCACTGGGCCTCTTGTCCCCTAGAGTGATCTGTTTGGTTTTCCTTTTGCCTGTACTTACCACAGACTACATCACTGGCTGGTCATACTAACCACCTGTTTTACAGTTAAATGTAAAGTGTTATTCTCTCTTGACAAGGGTTCATGGAAAAGTATGTTTCACTTTGTACGTCCTAAATATCACCACAAAGGAGGTACAAAACACACCCTCAGACCTTCCTTATGACAAGCACAGTCCCAGGTTTGTCCATATAGTCTCAGCTTTTCACAGAGCATCTCTAACACATCTGCTGTGTTAGAGCAATATTGGGACACCCACAATATTTTTTTCACACTTCTGATCAAAGCTTTTGCTTAATGTTTATAACCACAAACCATTTGTCCAAGCTGGATTGCAAAACCAGGTACAGTATGTCTGCGTTTATCCAGGACAAACAGTGAAGCAGAAGAAAGTTTTGGCAGAGGGCAGATTTTCCCCTTTGTGGCATTCATTTCATGTGGCAGGGATCAATGTCATGACACGTAACCAGAGTAAGGGAGAAAAGGCAGGTGGACACAAGACTATTTTGTTTTCTTTCACTGTTAAGGTGCATGTTAATGCCACCTGTCCAACACTGCATGCCAACCTTATTCACAACTTCAAGTTACTTGAAGAAAAACCTCAGGTATAAGGAGTAAGTGTTACTGGTAAATGAGAAACTCAAGGTTGTGGCACCAGTGATCTTTAAAAATAGAGGAGAATAAGTATAAAGTTAAAACAGAGTTCAGAAAACATGAAAAGAGAAGGAACAAATGACAGAAAACAGATTGCAGGATAAAAAAAGTTTCAGGAAAAAAGGTAAAAGCTAAAAGATGATTGGATCAACATAAGAGGTTTGAGGATGAGGGAAGAGAATGAAGTAAAACAAAAAAGTGAGCAAAATCCAAGAGGAGAGGAGGGAGCTGAATGGGAACTATTATTATGGAAGACTATGGACAGAGACATGATGTAATGGGGAGAAAAGCAGAACAAAAATCACTTTAAATTGATTAACTTTTGAACTTTACAAGAAAGTCTGATGCTAGACTGCTATATAATAAAAAAAAAAAAATTTTGCAGCTGAAATTTCAGAGAATTAATTATGGAGGATTATGAATGCCTAGAAGGAGGGAAACAGCTTCTGCTCTCAGCTGCATCAAAAAAAATCCAGGGTAACTGAAAGTACAATAACGTATAACAGACAGAATTCTTACTATCTTGTTGCATGTTGCTGCATTTGTATTTCTGCAATAAAACTGCAATTGTGGGACCCATGAAATTAGCTTACAAGAGGTTTGATACTAATAATAATGAACCAATGAATTTTCACTGTTTTGGTCATCACATGTAAATAACGTTTATGCCACTGCCTCCCAAAAATCCAGTAACAAGCAAGAAATTTTCCTATATAACCAGTAAAATTCAAGCTTGTAGCTATTGTCTCTCTTCCAGGTGCCAGACTTCTCTGTTGCTGGCTGCAGATGCAACAATTATAGGAAAGTGCCAACGGATAAGCAGAGGAAAAGTGATTAAGTTCCTAAAAACTGGCAGTTGCTCTCTATGCAGGTTATCATAAGTACAGAGAACGTGACCAAAAACTGCACATAAAAGTGCTGCTGCTATGACCTGTTGCTTTTATGCCTTCCCCTCACAGCCATCTAACTGCCTAGCTGCATGTTTATATAGTACATAATGCCACTTAGAGTGGCAAAGTAAATTAAAAAAGGAAAGTTAATCAGACTGACCTTTAAACCTCTTGAATCTGGTCTACTTAGTACTGATGTATTAAAACAGTTGCATCATTTCTTGGAGGTTACTAATGCTGGTGTTATCATCAACATTTAAACAACTAACATGAAGCAAACAAATTAAAAAAATCAGCCTGAATTCAGGTGCTGTTCAACCAAATTTGCCATTAATTACCAAATACTTACAATCATCAGGCAAAACTTCCTTGAACTGCTCAAAATACGAATTCAACCGCACTAAGCTTTCCATGTTAATTACTTCTTGCAGTGAGGTGTCTCCAAACCTTTAAAAGGTCAAGAAAGGAACAGTTAAGCCCAAGGTAAAAGGTCTCTTGTCTTCTTTGAAACAACTGCCGTTGGCAATATGACTACCAGAAAACAGTTTAAAGATTCATGCCATGAAATTCCTAACCATTCAAATGCAGAGTAAAGTGTAATAGAGAAGTGTTGTAGTGATTCATTACAGAAAAAGAAAATGTATGAGTGTGAGGGGAAAAGTGGGAAGGAAGGTGAAAGAAAAATCTTGTAGAAAATAGTACTTAAAATTCTTCGGCTTTTGTGTCTCTCTTTCAATATTAAATACCCATCTGGTAAATCATTTTGCCAAAATTCAAACTTTTAATAATGGATTTACTAGTTTAGTTCATAAGCTAGTAATAACCATAACATCAGTAGATAGGATTGAGAACTTTGACTTCCAATATGTAAATGAGAGATATGGATCTAGGAGTAATAAACCATGAATGTAACAAATACTGTCAACAATGCCATGATTCATCTCATCTAACTATATCTACATACATATATATGCACACACAGTGCTGACATCTGTAACCATGCTAGTCACCTTGGGCTCCCTTTATAGGCAACAGAGGACAACAGTAACTGCTGGAATGCCTTTGTTAGACTTTTTCTAGTTGTCCACCATCATACTGCACACTCCACCTGGGTACCAAGGTTGCTGTCACAACACGCATGTGCCTGACTTCACCAGAGTTCTCCATTAGAGCAGTGCTCTGTCAATGTATTCTTTACAGGATATGGCCATAACAGAGGGAAGCTCTGGTGGCTCTTCCAAAATTGAACAGTTTCCCTAGCAAATATAATTACATAATTACGTTTTTCAGCTTTACAAGAACAGTGTTGCATTACATAAGTACTGCAATGTTATGTTAAAACAAAGGTCCATCTAGCCCATTATCCTGGTTTTTGACAGTGGCCAGAAGAGGGAGTCTAGGGGAGAGTGCAAAACCAAGAGGGCAAATATATAGCGATACTCAGAATGATCTCTCAGCCTCCAGTGATCTGTCACTCACAGAGGTCTCAAGTCACAAGCAGCACCTCTATGTTAAATAGCACATGATACATTTCCTCTTCTGTAAATTCACTTCTGAACCACATAAACCTGCACTAGACTCAAAGCCACGAGGTAAGGAGCTCCACAGCTACGCGCCATATGAAGAAGGACCTCCTTCTGTTTGTTTTGCGTTTGACAGCTTCATTTAATATTCCTCTGTTCGTGTATTGGAGAAACTGAATCACTGTTAGTAATGCAACAGGGCAACTCCATAGAGACATACTTCCATCAGAACAGGAGATTGCTGAACTGCCATTAAGGTTGAGCTTGCATGAATGAATACATACTTCTCTGCTAGGGTTTGCTGCTCATTGATTCCCACATTGAAAAGAACAGGCTGAACCCTCAGTAACATGCCACTTTGAATCTCTCGTGGCAACAAATCAAACAAGGCGCTTGGCAAAGGGATCCTCACATTAAATCCATCACTGCAAATAAACAAACAGCTATTAGACATAAAGATCAAAAAGCTACATTCCGAGAATGTGTTATTTATGTAAAGAGGGATAACATCTAGAACATAATATGACTATTAAAAAATAAGTATCAGTCAAAACTGAGGACTTTAGGTAACTGCCACAGCTTGCTCCTAATCAGAAAAGCTATTCCAGTTCAAAAACAAACCTGCAGCAACCTGTAATGTTGATTTTACATCCTCATGGACATTTCAATCAGATCTGCCAATTTCCTGACAAAAGCTGATTTTGCTCTGCTCATTAATACTGCAGCTCTTGTACAACTTGGGTAGAAAAAGCCAAATTTTGGCATGTCCTCATCTCATCAAGAGTAAAGTATATTTGATTTTAAAGTGATAAAGGCTAGTGATGATGCACATGCATAAAAGGATACATTTTTGAATACAGTAATTAGTACTGACATTTCTGAGCAGAAGGATAGAGGCAATGATAGTAGCGACCCACACATAAATTGAAGGGGGAGCTAACAAAAGCACTGATACGGAACTTATGACTCAGACCTACAAGCTGTTCCTGCAGCACAACAGGTTACCTTGGGTCAGCTGAGCTACAGCAAAGACACTGTGTATGCTTTATCTCGTGGCATGAGGTAAATGTGAGGTAACGCAACTTATCTTATCCCATAACATCAGTGCAGACTAAGGTATGTCATATTACCCTACGTTGGAACTGCCAAGACACAAGTTACTGTGGTTTGTGTGCTGTGTGTTAACCTATCAGCAGCAATACCTTGGTGTTACGTCCAAGCCTTTACAGTGCACAACTCTGAAGTACAGCATATACTCTCAAGTACAGCAAAAGAGCTCTGAGAAGTATATAATAAGGTAATCAAAATTGGTCTGTCCCACATTTACATTGGATGGACACACAAATCAAAAAAACTATTTTCACCTCTAAATGTAAAGCTTCCAATAGTTTGCACCAAAATAAATATGCATTATTTCTTTCTTCTCTTTCTTGAGTAAAATCTAGACAGCAAAATAATAAGCAACACTATCAGACCTGAAACTAATGAAGACTGGTTTCCTGCTGATTAATGTCCTATAGCTGATGGCAAGTTTCAACCAAAGATTTTCTTTGAAAGGAATTTTCTGTCAGCCATTTCCACAGGTCTCAGCAATTTCCATAACATACATGATTGTACTGCAGACCTCCTTCAGCCAGGACACTTTTCCTTGCATGTGAACCTTAACTTAACAAAGTTCCTCTAAACGTTTCTATCTTTGAGAATTCTAGCTCTTTTTCAGATGTGGAGGAAGCTGGGCAAAACTCCAGCGGAGCTTGGTACAGCACACTGTAATCGAATAAGCCTTATTTCCTCCAGAAATCAGATTCAAAACTAAAAGATTCTGAAGACTCTGAAATATAGAAACATTAAAACATCGACTTTCATGAGGCCTCTGTCCTTCCACAGCTTCATCCCCATCTGTGAACTGGCTCCCTCTGGGCAAGAACTCTATTGCAGGGGCCCATCAGCCCCACGTCAGAAACCAGTGCAAGGCCAGCTGATAAGCTGATAAGGCGTTCAAATTGAAGTGTGACTCTGTTTGTTGTAAACGCTTCCCATCATAGTAAAGCTGTAACAGGTCACTCCCACTCCACTTTATGTGAGGATGTGAATGTTTGTTACTTCAGACTTTTAAAACAAAAATTGCTTTTAAGCTCAAACTTGAAAATATCTCTTTTCAGACAAGCGGCCAAAATGAGCAGCAGTCTGGTGTTTCACAAGCATCTGTAAGTTGAAGCCAGCTTGGCCCTGATAGTTTGGAAATTGATCCTAAATAGGCCTCACCTCAGCAGCAGTCCATCAACTGCCTGATACATGTTCCGTGTCCCGTTGTGCTAACAGTGGCCCATTACTCAGTGGCACACAGTAAAGCAGTGACCAACTGATCAACAGCAATAAATTTCAGACAATGAGATCAGCCTCAAAAGTCAGTCTGAAATTTAAAAACTGCACAAATGCTTAAGAAAAGATTGAATACTTCTGGCTTATGATTGTGGAAGGCTAGGTCGAGATGATATTTATTCATAAAACAATACTGCCATGGTTTGAGCCTTGCCATATATCCCTTTTCAGCTTAGCTCCCTGTAAAATGAAACATCAGTAAAAACGAGTAAGTCCACTTCAAAACATTTCTTTGAAGTTCTGAGGAGAAAAACAGCACAGTACAAAAGCACGTAATTCATTTCAAGTGCAGTATCACCGCTGCTCCCACGTGCAGTCCCACCCCACTTCCCGCTCCCTCCCCCCCCTTTTTTTTTACCGATTCCCAGTGATGACTGGCAGCATGTCAGTAGATGTATTTGATGTGGCCTGAGTTACTTTAAAGGTTACATTCCTCAAGTCCATGATTCCCAAACTCATGTCCTCCAGCATTGCCAGCTCCTCACCTAAATCAAGGAGGAAAAAGTGAATCATAATCATTACTTGTTACGTACAACTTCCCTTTATCAATTTGATGACGACTGTAGATCATCGCTCTCATAAAGAAGTCCTATGGACGAAGAGGCTCTGGAGCCCAGGCCTTCACCTTGACCTACAGACTGCAGACAATGTCATGATTGACTTTATGAGTTCAGCAAGTTTAGAAAACACCAATTATCTGGCACAGTCCAGACTACTGTTCTTCAAGTAGATCATATGCTGATTTTCCAATTTAGACGATGCTAGTAAGTACTTCTCAGCGTTGTCACAGCCATGATATCCTTTGTTTTGGAAAAGCGTGTTGGAAAGTTACAATGTATTCCGGATTTGCTCACTCTGTACTGTAGGATTACAGGAGGTTAAGAAAATTAAAAAAGCATATTCTGGGCACAGTTTCTCCCAGCTTACCAGAATTTTAATCTATTTCTTTTCTGAAAAAATGATCAATATGATACTTTTTTTTTTTAAAACCTTTGTCATTATATTATAAGGCAAGTACACTTTATCTTTTAAAAGTAATTCAATTAAATGCRAAGAAATTCAGAGCTGTTAGCTAATTAAGTACTCCAAATATAATCTGGTTTTGCATTTCAGTTTTCAAAATCATTTTGTAGCTGAGCTGCACATTGTCCCAAACACTCATGTTCTGCTGCAGCGAATTTAATGCAGAATTTGATGACTCAACAGCTAATAACCACCGACTTGCCCRGTGCCTTTACCATAAGTGCTCAGCAGGCTCTCAAACTGCGCCAGCAAGCCAATGGTGTAGAGTTGTCTTAGAAATCCATCATCATGCAGGCAGTTCCTCAGCTTGATAATGAAACCACAAATGAGAGCTGTCAGCTGTGGGAGAGAAAACAGACAAGACAACAGTGAAATGATTCAAGACAAAAAAGGCTCTTCAGCCCCAAACKGAAACAATATCACATACAAGAGGTGCCATAAAATCTGTCAGACTGATGCTCTTTTCCCTTAAATATCACTCTTCTTTTCCTTGCAGCTGAAGAGAGACAACCAACCAACAAAAAACCAAAACATTCATAAAATCAGATTTAGGGCACACTGCCTTCATCTCGCAAGCTGTCCCAAAATGGAACTGCTGTTGATCTTGCACCTATTTGTTTTCTGGACACAATCACTTGTATCAGGGTCTACAACTTATGAATTACAAGAGAGTCTCTTTGGAGAATTGTTTTAGTTACAGATGGAAAAGCAACACAGCTAGTTCCAGGCCATGAATTTTGATAGTATGAATAAATGATTTTTTTTTTTAAATGACATCTTAAGAAAGCTTAAAAATGCAATACCTGTTTGCATTATGCAAAGATTCAAACTCTAGTGTTACGAGATATTCAGGACAAGGTCCTGAAGACCTAGTACTAAGATCAGTACTATGATCTAAGATTAGTACTAGTCTTAATTCACTCTGTCAACAAAGGAATTTCACAGGTTATTGCCATATGCTATGTACACAGGTGTATGACTTTGTTACAGAATCAGACAAAAGGGAATAAAGTTCTGTTTATGATGGGTAAACATATTCAAAGCATGAGTTTAAAAATTATCTGCAATATGAAGTGGGTTTTGTATAGAAAAATTCCCTTAATTTCTCTCTATGAGATATTACGTTTTGGGACAACAGCCCTACCAAACAGTGTCAAAAGATAAGCTGTTTGAAATAAATGAACAAGATACTGATTTCACGGGGAAGCAGACACACTACAGAAGTGTAGCAGGCAGAAGAAATGTGGAAGGTTTTTTAGTGCAGACACCTACTAGTCAGTGGCTGACACAAGAGACCCCAGCAGGCCCAGAAACAGAACTTCTAGGGGAAAAAAACAGCACTCATTTCTCTCCCTGTAGCTGGACTTCTCTCCTTAGGTACCGCAGGTCCTGTTGGTTTTCTCGATGCAGAAAACAACAAAAGATAACCGAGGGAGTACACTTTGTGTTCATGGGCTTTTTTTCCCCCCTCTTTCACATCTTACTTCTGGTTTTAGTTTGGTGGCATTGGAAGGCAAAGGTTGTTTCTGTAGGCAGCAGTATATTTTCACTAGTTCTGGATTTTTTTTTTTTTAATAGTGAATGTATATCTAAGGGGACACTTAAGTTATATATTGTCAAATGCATGTAAGTGACCAGTAAGGACAGGATAGCACAGCCTGTGAGAGGAGATCACAGTGTTAAACCTGAGAGTAGAATAGATCTGAAAAATTCTGAAAACAGTCATATTTCATATAAACCCCACCACACGTCGAAGTGCAATCAAATCATGCATATTTGCTTGCTTACAGTTTGGCAGAAGACAACATCCCTGCGATACTGAAGGCTCAAGCAGAGCCCTATTGTCGGGGCACTGTCCTGCATTAATAAAAAGACCATGGCTTTCTTTGCCTTGTCACTCATCATGGCTACGCAGTCTGTGAGCGTTGTCAGCAAGGGATAAAGAGCTTCGCTCCATTCGCCTGGTTAAAAGAAAAAAATTAGCAGCACTGTAAGTACTTTATTTGAAACAAACAAACATGCATCAAGAAGAAACTTCCCGTTGCAAGTCAAAGTTGTTGATAATTCACATTTAGGGCTTGTTTTATTTTGACTGGCTGGTTACTCCCTGCTTGTTATTAATTAAGTAATCTTACAGAGTGGTTATCGCATGAGGAAAATAGGGAGAATTTTACTCTGTAAGGCTGTTACGACTTTCCCGACCATGTAATAGCTCCTAGATTTGTGCCCACAGAACACATTATACAATAGCTGATTTGGAAAGCATAACAGAAAGATTAATATCTATACACACAAGTGTATATAACTGCGTGTGCATGTTCAAACACACCCTTTCACAGTGGATACACGGACAGACAGCATGGAGTCCATTGTATAACAGAAATAGTGAACATCTGCTTAGCCATTTCTGTCAATGAGATTTCTCCCAAATATCTTGCCTTTGAATCTTTTCTGGACTCATAGGTATACCATTCAACTGCCTCACCATCTTATTGATCCTTGTTGCACCTCAGTGAGGTAAGACAATGCTTATCTCCCATTTGCAGCATAGGAATAATAAGGCAAAGAGGTGAAAAATTCATGTAGGTACTCTTTTAAGTGTCCTCTGTCTGCTGAGTGGCTTTGAAGGCTTAGAGCTAGCTAGCAAGAAACACTAAGTATAGTGATTTAGATGGGAGTTAGCCAGATCCTTGGAAGTAGTTCGGAGCTTGACTTCCACTGAAATACACGAGATATGTCCCAGAAGGACTCTGTTCAAGGTCCTACACAGGAAGCACAGAAATGAAACTGGGTTGCCAAAGTCCTATTTCGGCACCCCAAACATTGTGCCATTCCTTCTCTCTAAGAGATTGCTCTCCCTAAAAATGCCCCACAAGCTCAGTTTCTTTTCTTTCCTTCTTTCAACTTTTGTCTTAATCAACCACCAATTTAAAAAACCCATTTCCATGACTGTACGAAAAATTATTCAGATACTATACCAAAATCCACTTTCTCTGCAATATAAAAAGAAAATAGAACAGTGCTTTGGTTTTGCCCTCCTTAATGTAAGGTTGAAACAGAAGAACACTTCTCTTTTTAAGGGGAAGGACAATGTGTTTTATTTTTAAAAAGCACCGGAGTTCACAAACAGAACACACACAACGCCCAGCACGGTTGGCTGTAGGAACAAGGCAACGTACAGATCAGAACCTGCATGCATGGGGCACTTCAAGCCCCTGAAAGGAAGTTGTTTGGGATTTTGACTYAAAGGCAGGACTAAGAGCTAGTAATAATAAATGTTTCTTTGACACCCAGCCAAAGAGGGGAACTTTGGAAGTCTGCTAACAGAAACATAACTGACAAGATTAACAGAACTATCCTTTTTGCTTTTGTGCTATGCGGTAGATAGATAACCTAATAAACTACACAAAGGGGAAGTTGTCTGGCTCTGTTCCATTGCCATAAAAAAAAGCAGGAAACATCAAAAGAACAGGCAAGGAATTACAGCTTGTCTTTTATATTCTATTAAGTACTTTTCTCTCAAAATAAATCAGATGCCATAACATGGCCCTGTGAACACTTAAAAAGCAAAACACAGATAATACTAACAGTGTTTCTCTTACTGCATTTAAGAGCTTTTCCCTAAACAAATGAGAATGACAAAAAGAACTGAAAAGATCTTCCAGCACATCATCATCATCTCATTGCCTGGATATACAGGCATGTATATAGTTATTAACTCAGTGGAGATTTAAAATTGTAGTGTGCCTGGCAGCACTTCATTTGAAAGATATGTTTATCTGGGGTAATCACAAAGTATACTGGTGGTATACCAGCCTGCCTGAAGATAAAGCAATTGTTAGATGTTTTTTTTCTCTCAACACTCACACGCAATGCAGTGGCTCATCTGGGGTAATGCGCAAAAATCCTCTGTGCTGTGTATTCTCTTGGTTTAAAATTTTGGCCATGAAAAAACAAACCCGTGTCAGTCTGCAAAATTCTAAATGCTTTTTGATACCTACTTCACAGAGGTGTCACCTGTGTTCTTTTAATTTTTCAGTCAATGATAGTTGCTATTAACAGTAAACAGGAATAAAAGGAATTGCACTCCCAGGCTCAAATCAGGTTGGAACATTTCACTGGCAGCGTTTAAATAAACGTGAAAGGACTCTAAGTGTTCAACTTTTGTCTGGATTTTCCAGTCCTTCTGTCTTCCCCTCATTAATTTACCTAACAGAACTTTATTACTGAAAGCATATTTTCTATCAAATCAATCAATGGCACCTTCAAATACCATGAGGCACTAATTTTAATGTGAAATCTACTCTGAGCTCTGCTCTTATGTTCTATGAGATGACCAGAACTTTTTAATAAAAACTATTGTAGATTCCACTGGGCAGATCCATAGGTAGGATGATTTGGCGTAGAGCCTGAAACAATAGAGATGCAACAAGTTGTTACAGATTTACAACAGCCAGAGACCTAGTCCAAGCTAGCTGTTTGTATGTCTGGGACACAAATCCCGCTTTTTAATCAGAGGTTTCTAGTTCACGTTAAAAGTGATTCCGTCTAAAAACTGGTGTTGTACAAACCGGCAGGATGCCTGTCATTTGCTTTAGGCACTTTGTATTGTACAGCAAGAGGCAAATCCTGCAGTCTCCACTCAGACAGCTACAACCGAATTCTGGCTGGTAAATAAGGGCCAGACTTGGCCCTGTAAGTCTTTGCTATTTTTCTTATGATTGCTGCTGACCAAAGTCATACCTTAAGGTACACTTTGAAATGTGGCATTTGGGGGGGGGAGAGAGGGAGGGAGGGAGGGATGCTGGGAAGGCCTATGAGTTCACATAGCGGACCTTCTCTCACTACACACTACTGACTTTTATAAAAAAATAATGTCTTGTTAAGAGAACCTAATACATAAAGCCTGTATAAATCAAGGATGTAATGTCAGGTGGGAAACGTTTTTGCTTTTCTCCCYGAGAGTCTCTCTTCTCCAGAGCAATAAAAATATTATTAAAATAACTGTCCTCCAGAGCCTTGAAAAGATATTTTTAGTCTTTTCATATTAAAAATGCCCTAGCATCCATAAATCAAAGTACTGGGCACCCACAGTTGCCCTTGGTTTAGGTCAGGGTTGCAAGGACTCATGATCTCTAAAAAAGAGAATTATTAAATAAGTGGTAGTTGCTTAGCCCTGATCCAGTAAAGTATAATCGGCAACCCACTTAAGCACACAGTCACATGACATTTGACTTCAGAGAGAAGCAAGCGTTAAGTGCTTCACTACACTGCGGCTTCAGCCACTTAAGTTTAAGATGCAGTTTTGGGTATATCTGGGTACCCAGTTGGGGTAACCTGACTGCTTTTAATTGCTCCCATCTTAAAAATAAATAAATAGCATTCATTTATGTACCACACTCATATTTTGCAAAAACTAAAGGGATGTTCCAAGAATTAAAAACTTGTGGAGTCTTTTATTGATTAAAAACACCTTCTTAGTGATAGAAGGAAACAGGGTAGACAGCTGAGAAGAACATTCATATACTTTGTGAAGATGAAAATCATACCTGTACTGGGGCTTTATTTCCCATTCGTTTCACTAAATCCAGGAGCCCATGCTGTAACAGTTCAAAGACTGAACCTTCACTGAACTCAGATTAAACTACTCTCAAATGGGAGAAATTACAGCCATCTAGCTGGGAGAGAGTGGTATTACAAAGGCATATTATTCAGACCTTGTAAATGCAACACAAGTGTGCGGAAGTACAAGGAGAGAGGAAAGAAGGCTAACAGTGGGATGAGTGTCTCTTAAATTCTGTATTCTGAAACATTACATTTGCAGTGCCCAAAACTGCTTGGTGTGTACCCACAACAGAGATTTTCCATCAGCCTCATTGACTGCTCCGTGTTCTGCTCAAGTTCTCATTCAGAAAGGCCAGCTCAACAGCACATATGAAAGGGCATGTCTGAAATGTCTGAAATGTCAGGCTCCCACAGACTTCAATGACATTTGGAACAGGCCTCAAATCATTCTCACCCACAACAGTTTGCTAAAACACATCAACTGGAGAAACCAAAGAGACCATGAACAAGTGCTCTCCCATACCTGGACATGAGAAGTTACCAGATACCCCCTTGCACTATTATTTAGGAAAATAATAACTTCTCAACATGCTTAGGTAAGTCATGTGATATTGCAGAGCATTACCATTTGAAAATGGTCAATCTTAACAGCAAGGCACTTGTTCAGTTGTTAATTATGAACCAAACCCTGCAATTTTCAGAAGAAGCAGAAGCCATGAATGCACATACCTGGGCCAGATTCTTCCGGAGCAGGGCTGCAATCTGCACAGAAATGGAGGGGCAACATGCATGATTAAGGAGCAGCAACACAGTCTAAACATAAGCAACTCAAATGCTCAATGCCAGGGTTCTCAAACACTTTCACCGAGGGAAGAGGAGCTCAGCAGAGATACTCCTTTGCCTGCAGGCACCGAGGGCATGGGCTGTCTCCACCACTCCACTGTTTCTGATCAGAGGAACACCTGGATGGGGACTTGGAGGAAAGCCAGTACCCGCTAGCTCAAGGGGCTCTCTGTGGATTACCAGCAAGTGCACTGTCAATCCCCAGCGATCCACAGCGTACAATTTGAGAACCACTGGTTTAGTGCAATTATAGAATAAGCTGGCAGTAAGGCTGCTAAACAGAATAGTAAAAGACTAGCAGTAAGTTTAATGCACTTAACAGAAAATGACGTTAAGGCACCCACAACTCAAGAGTAATAAAGAAACAGTACTTCTCTATCTCAGAAAAATATCTGTTATACAGTTTCTGAGATAGTTAACACAAGCATTAGATTGTATATTAAGGGATGAAACCTCACCAGTGAAGCCTGTGAGTGTTCCACACTCACTTCAGTGGGAGGAACAAGTGGTCAGATGAAAATACACTACAGTGCAATGCAAACAGTAAAAAGATAATATACACCCTGTTATAGCAAGTCTTGCATTAATGAAAAGTAGCTTATTAAGCTAACAGGTTTTAAACTTCTGTTGTTTATATCTAGATTCACCAGTCAATGAATTACAAATTTGAAAATAACAACAGACAATATCAAATTGTATGCATTAGGACAATCAGCTGAGCTAGACAATCCAAGATAAAAACCTCTCAGTAAATTAAAACTCATCGTGTTCATTAAAGAAGCTATATGCCCCCATGCAATTTAGTAATGAATACCTAAGCCTATAACAAAAATAAATTTTAAAATAACTTCTTAAGTCTCTCTTTTACTATTTCAGGCAGTATTTTCTTTCACAAATATTCATTTCTAGAGAGATCCTCTAAAGTCCTTCGATAACATTCTACTGTCTCTCTCTTACCAATTCTGGAACTATCTTGGTTTGCTGGTTTTTACATTGCTTTCAGAAAAATTTCTGGCCGCTCTCTGCTCAGTGTCATTTATTCAAAACTCAGAATTACTAACAGAAAAAATGTTAGTTCTTTGAATATATGACAAGGAAAAACTTTAAAATGTTGTGATTCTGAACTTAGAGACAGGAAYTTCTTTGTCCCTCAATTATTCCCATGATCAGTTGTGGAAAGTGACAGTGAAAGGGAATTAACGGGCCAGGTTTGGTGTGGAGTCAAGGAAAGTAACTCAATGGGAAAATTCCCATTGATTTCAGTAAGACCATTTTTTTTCGTAGTATTGAACCTGTTCCTCTGTCAAAAATACTGACCATTAATTAGGAACTACGGCCGATGAGAATGTGATCAAGTACTCGGCTTGCCCTGGCTTACAATAAACTTCCCAAGTGCAATTCAAATTGCTCATTAAGACCTACGAACAATGTCTGCACCAGATACCTAAGAAACAGGATTCCCTCTCCAGGATTTTTTAAGTTAAATTCACCCAATATGGGTTGACAGTCAGACTTCAGATCTAGTCCTTACACTTAGGTAGCACTGGGAAACGGCAGCAAGCCCCTTAGCTTTAAAGCTTGCTTCTCGATTCAACGTTTCTGTCCCAGGTTCTGTGGATTAAATGGAAAGATTTTTTTCCTATTGTGGAGGCACAGCAGGGAAAGGTTACAGAAACTCTTGGCACAAACAAAACCTTTGGTAGGTAAGGGCAGCTAATTCCACTTTTATATGGCATAAGTGTCAAGATCAGAGTAGATGTAAAAGATCGACTGAAAATGAAAGAAAATGATTGTTCTAAGATGCTTTCGGTATCGAATTGTCTTGGGAAAAGCTTCTGATATCACCCACTACAGATTTTTTCCTATTCTTTATAATATCAAAAATCCAGAACTTTTAATCATTGATATGAAGGTGCATTGAAGTTTACTGATAAAACTTTCATGTAAATACATATAAAACKTCATGTAAATTAGCTAGCAAACAAATACATTTGAAGGTATCAAACTGGTAGAAGAAATTTAGTCAAAGATTAAAAGAGAACACATTCTGAAACAAGAACCAACTCTCTTATTCCCTTATAATACACAAAAATGTCAGCTAGTCTAGAAAAACATGGTCATTTAAGATGACTGACTAAGCAAATCATATGTAACATGTACAAAGCTATACAAAAATATATTAACATTTATTTTAACGTCCTTCTTGCTTTCTTTTTCTTAAGGTACTGCCTTCCACTGCAACATTAACAATGGGATGGACATGAAGTCACAGACACACGTTAGGGACAAAGGGCCATCAAACAATAAGACAGAACAGGAAAAAGGAAATGAAAACACAAATCAATCTTTTTAGAGCTTAACTTGGCACACTTGCTCTATTAAGTGGCCAAATCATAGTGACCACATGTCAAGAATTTGAGAATAAGTCAAATAAGTACATATGTAAATGAAATAATTCTGAAATTTAATGCACAGCTGCAAAACTGTCAACCTAAACTAATACGGGTATCTTTCATTCACATGCTCATGGCGTTATGCTGGATTCAATCCTGCACCCATTTTACCTCAAATTTTGATGGGATTATTCCGCTGAGAGCTTGTACTGCCAACTCCTACCTTCCAGTTACAAGAAGTCTAACTAACTGAGTGCTTCAGCACCACAGCTTTTGACAATTTGGGTTAAAATTTGCTTTAAACTCCAGTAGGTTCATCCAAGTTCAGCTCAGTCTAATGGGACTGCTTGGCTCCCCTTCTATGCTTTGGCAGCCCAGCTGGGACCATTAGTGKTGCAGTACTGCCTGCACTTCTCTCATGTTTTATTTATCTTTTATAGAGGTTCACTGTAATAAGCTTTGATTGCTGCAAAGAAGCTGAAGCCAACAGGAAAGCTACCAGAGGTGGTGGTTGACATATGCTAACCCAAACACCTGTTTTACCAGCTTAAAACACCCAGCGTGAAAACTAAATGCCACTGTCATCAATGGATTTGGCAATAATTTCAGTGGGATCAGGATTTCAAAATAAGTAATGGGCTTAGCAGCTCCCAGTATACCACCAGCCCTTTCTGCCTGACATCAGTGCTTAACACCACCACTGAACTAAAAACACATGGAAGGATGTAATGGAGGCTTAGGAATGATGCCAGCGCACAGCAAGAGAGCAGCAGTGAGAAGCAGCGTCTGGCATACGCACTTGTCTTTCTGAGGGAATGGCATGCACAGGATGGTGTGGATGAAGGTGGTGGTGAGGATGATGAAGGTGGTGAGGATGATGAGGTCTCATTTAAATCTTCTGGATTTATCCAGTAGGCACGACTGTCCCGATTACCTTTCTTACTAGTACAGCTGATGTCGCACTGGAAAACATCTTCACAGCTGTCACTTTGCAAGCGCTCCTTCTGGAGAAGTTTGTCCACTCTCTGTATAATACACTCCAGACTTTTGTCGACATTCAACCAAACTTTCTCCTTAAAAGAAAGCATTTCTTTCTCAATTTAGAAAGAAAAGAGACATTGGGTAACAAATCCCTTGGCAATATATTTCCTCCTGTGATTCTAGTCACAATTCCTCTGCAAAGTTTCCTCTGGGCTATCGTGTTTACATTTGTGCACACACAAACTCTGGATATATAAATAATGTATACCAGCATGTCAACAATATGTAGCGACATGACTTGTGTGGTAAATTGCAAAGCTATTTTCTAAGTAAATTTGCTGAACAGTTTTAAGTGCCTCTTCCTGCACTACTATTCCAATTTCCAGTTGGCACTACTGTTTATTCTTGAAACTCATGTTTGACATAATAATTGTAAACAATCACATATCTTTTTTCCTATATAACTCAGTGAATAACAGATAAAATTACTGTATCGTATTACTATCTAAATAACTGAATTGGCTTTATTTGTATCTCATTACTGTGAGTTTGACTGTAAGTCAAAGTATGCCAAAACAATTAAAACTAGCAACGATCCCTTTCCAAAATGAATTGGATCTCATTTCTAAATTGATATTTCACAATATGAATAATGATTTTAATTAATCTTGACTATTTTTGAGATTTAATTCACTTCTGTTTATATTACACAATGACAGAACTTACACGGCCACATTTTAATTGGCAGTCTGGTAAGGAAAACCATTTAAATTCTTTGTGCAAGCAGTTTTAAAATGCTGTTCATAATCAAAACAGAGATGGACTGCAAGTTCTAAACATTTAGATGAGAATAAAAGCCAGGAAGGCTGAATGGTATAGCTAACACACACAAAATATGCTTTATCTTGAAGAAGAGCCCTTTGTAGTATGGTCAGTCTTTTTTACTTTAAAAGCTATGTCCTGGTTGCAGCTGGGACAGAGTTAACTTTCTTCCCAGTAGCTGGGGGGGTGCTGTGTTTTGGGTTTGGTATAATAGGAGCGTTGATGGCCCATTGATGTTTTGGGTGCTGCTGGGTGGTGCTTGCACCGGGCACTTTTTGGCCTCCCATGCCCTGCCAGGTGCGTGGGAAGCTAGTGGGGGGAGCATAGCCGGGGTGGTTGACCCAGCTGGCCGATGGGGTATTCCATACCATGTAACGTCATGCTCAATATAAAAACTAAGTGGGTGTGGGGGGCGGGGTCTGGGTTCCAGGACGGGCTCACGCGTTTCGGGCACGCGTCAGTTCAGCGGGTGGTGAGCAGTTGCATTGTGCATCGCCTGTTTTGTATATTCTATTGTTGTTGTTGTTGTTACCACTGTTATTATTACTGTTCTACTTCGTTTTATTTCAATTATTAAACTGTTTTTATCTCAACCCGCGAGTTTTCCTACTCGTGCCCTCCCAGTTCTCTCCCCCATCCCACCGGAGTGGGGGGATGAGCGAGCAGCTGCGTGGTGTTTAGGTGCTGCCAGGGTTAAACCACGACAAGCTATTTACTTTCCCTTGGAACCAACTTCAGAAAAGCCATGCACCTACTGTAACAATCTCCACTGTTTAGGAGACCCAGAAATATTTATTAAGGCCTGTTTATATCCCCATGCCAAGGAGTAACTGAGCATAGGATGGAGGGAGCATCTTTGCTAGTTGACCAATACCTCCAAAATAGTCATCCTATGCATATCTGGTGAGCAGTTACAGGGCTTATAAACAAAAGAATACAGCAAACAAAAACTAAAAAGAACAAAATATTCATCACTCCACTAAGCAAACATACCCATTCCTCTTCATGCCAGTCCACCTGCAGAGAAGATCGGCTGTTTCTTCCTGTCCACCTGGCCACAAGTGTGTCTTGATCATTCCTCAGCATCACTTGCTCCCCTTCTCCAGAGGTTGGAGATGCTTTTGAAGCTATATAGTCTGGCCTTGCAGCATTCAGTCCATGTATTGAATTTGCCAACAGCTTGCAGTCACAGACCGTGACAAGTTGCCGGGTCTAAAAAGCAATAACCCCCCCCATTTTAACACCTTTCCATTATTCTGTACACAATTTATACTATATTCCTTCACAGAAAGAAAAAAAGAAGACCTAGTATTCTGTAAAAGAAACTAACCATTGTTTAGTAGGAGTCTCTAAGGTGCCTTTAAAATCATTGTACAGAATGGCCTTAAAAAGCAATATAGGATACAAAACACAAATGGTACATTTCCAAAGCCTGTACTACTATATTAGCCTTGCAGTTGTTGAAAACTTCACTAATAAATGTGCAATTCACCTTTCTTTGCACTTTACTTCCATTTGATGAAAGCTTAGAACAATGTGCAGACATTTTTATACCCCACACAATAGTTGCCACACCAGAGAGACCATGCTTAACCTCCACCATCCTGTCTGAAATCATAACAAGACTTAAGAGGAGGGCTGAAGATATAACCCACTCATCAGTGCAACTTGTTCCCTGTCTTATTTAGTGTGTTGTATTAAACGATTTCTATAAGTTATGCGAATATGAAAAGTATCTGGCCTGCATGTCTATTAAAAAAAACAACAAACAAGCCCTTGCTACATTATATATACACGTTGTCCAGCTGTAGAAAATCCCACAGATCAGTTATACAAACTGTACTCATTTAGAGTGAATATTATAATAAATAATACATTTAATAGAATCATAGAATCATTTAGGTTGGAAAAGACCCTTAAGATCATCAAGTCCAACCATTAACCTAGCACTGACAAGTCTACCACTAAACCATGGCCCTAAGCACCACATCTACACGTCTTTTAAATACCCCCAGGGATGGTGACTCAACCACTTCCCTGGGCAGCCTGGTCCAATGCTTGACCACTCTTTCAGTAAAGAAATTTTTCCTAATGTCCCATCTGAACCTCCCCTGGCGCAACTTGAGGCCATTTGCTCTCGTTCTATCACTTGTTACTTGGGAGAAGAGACCAACACCCACCTCGCTACAACCTCCTTTCAGGTAGTTGTGGAGAGCGATAAGGTCTCCCCTCAGCCTTCTTTTCTCCAGGCTAAACAACCCCAGTTCCCTCAGCCGCTCCTCGTAAGACTTGTTCTCCAGACCCTTCACCAGCTTTGTTGCCCTTTGGACATGCTCCAGCACCTCAATGTCCTTCTTGTAGTGAGGGGCCCAAAACGGAACACAGTRTTCRAGGTGCGGCCTCACCAGKGMCAAGTACAGGGGCACGATCACTTCCCTACTCCTGCTGGCCACACTATTTCTGATACAAGCCAGGATGCCATTGGCCTTCTTGGCCACCTGGGCACACTGCTGGCTCATATTCAGCCAGCTGTCGACCACCACCCCCAGGTCSTTTTCYGCCRRGCAGCYTTCCAGCCACTCTTCCCCAAGCCTGTAGCGTTGCATGGTGTTGTTGTGACCCAAGTAGGACCTGACACTTGGCCTTGTTGAACCTCATACAATTGGCCTCAGCCCATCAATCCAGCCTGTCCAGATCCCTCTGTAGAGCCTCTCTACCCTCAAGCAGATCAACACTCTCGCCCAACTTGGTGTCATCTGCAAACTTACCAAGGGTGCACTCAATCCCCTCATGCAGATCATTAATAATTTACATGGCGTCACATTATTTTTTGCACCCTGCAAAGTTGTATGCATGTCCCCTCCACTGGGACAATCTATGGCAAGCTGATTGGCCATTACTGCCATTTACAACCTTCAATCTGCTTGAGGGACAGAAGAGGTCTGTAAAACAGAATTTGTTTTTTTGTCCCTGTAAATAAGATTGTGTTCAGCTGTAGGTCCAGTCTGGTTTCTGTTAGCACCCATCAAGAAATAACTGATTCACATCACTATAATTCAAGCAAAGGCTGTGTCACCATTATTCCTTATTTCACCAGTGGAAAAATACAGAATTGTTTCATTTACTTAAGTTTTGCCCAGTTGCTGCTGCTTGACAGATGACTCAGAGGAACATTAAAAAAAGCAGGTGGATATGGAGAAAAGGGTATAAAAGAAAGCGAAGGATGCAGATTTCTGGAATATGATGAATGAATAGAGGGAACCAGAGGACATTGCTCTCCACTGTTCTCTCAAGAGGAGGTGAAGGCAAGAGTGTGAAAAGTAGAAGACAACCTACATAAAAAGCAGCAAATTTTAAATGTTGGTCTGATTTTGCTTTTTTTTTAGGACTATACATTTTGCAATACACTACTGAAGAAGGTAAAATAGATATTTCAAGAAAACCTACTAAAGATAGAGACAGAGAAAAAAAATAGACTGTGCTTCAGTGTGGAAATGTATTATTCTCCTACCTTGTCTGCTAGGATGGCAAGTGTTCTTTCAAGGCCATTAGCTGATCTATCCTTGGCAGCTCTTGAGAGCCTTTCTGCATAGTAACTGACTTGCGTTTTCAGGGTGTTGATTTGTGCAATGATTTCCTTTGCTCTAACAATGTCCTGTGGGATGTATATTATAGACTGGGAACTTGTTGAAGTGCTGAAAAAGAAAGAATGATTTTAGGGGGAAAATTGATCTAGAGGTACACATATTACAGTGGCATGCTGGGGAATTAATGGCAGACAACAAAAATTTACCTAAACTAGCAATCAACACTGAAAGGCCAGTGGGCAATTGCACAGCAGGAACATGATCCTAGAGCCTTCTCTGCCTTTACTGAAAGCATTCAAATGCAGATTTACTCATCCCTTATGCCAAGGGACTGTGGGCAGAGCTTGTACACCAGAGGGACAGTTTTGCTGAGGAGAATGTGGGTGACAGATTTTGCCATCAGAGACAGAACCACTGTTTGCAGAGACAGCTTGCCCCACTCTCCCTCTCCTTACCACAGAGACACTTCCCTGAGGCCTGGTTTACAAACCTGTATTATCACATAGCTACTAGCACCATGAAAAGAAAATCTGCACTCCTTCCAACACAGAAATGCCACCCAGATCCATAATGCAAACACTACAGTATTAACAAAAATTCCTTCTGCTAGTGTATCCTTTCCTCTATTGCAGGCCTGATTCAATTTACACCAGCAAAAGCAATCTTATGATATATAAAAAACAAAGTATATCTCCAGGCTAATCCAAGGACTCTGTCCTTGGTGTAGCTTCTGTTAGCACACACTTACTATACTAAACTAGGGACATGGTACATCTCTCCCTATTATAAACTCAACTGTAACAATAGAAAGCAATACCAGATTTTGGCCTTTTCCAAATAGTAAGGGAAATAAACTGTACCAATAAAACATATCTTTGTATTGGGATACTGCAGCTCCACTAAGACAGCTTACTTGGCGGTAGAAGAGAATAGTTCATGTCCTCTAAGTTTAGATGTCTACAGAAGTTGCTTATCCAGTCCAAGACATGCTTGGACTCCCTCTAACTGCTGGAGAGAGAATAGCACTTCTAAAGGGTGATTTAATCCTACCTGAGAAGAGCCAGTCACAAAAGCTGCCTTTTAGCTTAGAAAACTACTTTAAGCCGAAGTTGTGTTCTTAGTTAACTATTTGGAACCAACCCACCACTACTCCCTTTGCCAGGCAATATGCTGATTTTTTCCTCCCAGTGGGAAAGCTATACAAMGATCAGGCCTTTACATCAGCTCCAGCTGTGACAAGCGTGATGCCCGTTCACGACATAGCATCAAGCATGAGGTGACACCAATTGTATATTATTTTAATGTTACTCATTTTTTCCAGTCATGATAGGCTTCAGCGTAGTAACAGCACAGAAGAACCTACTGTTCACACCAATCTCAGCACTCTTCGATGGGCACAGCTATGCTGAGAGACTACACAGAAAGGAGTTTCTTTTCCAGGCACAGCTACCTCAGATCACGACCTCTGAGGAGTGTGAATTCCTCTGCTACCCCTAGAGCAATGCTGTTAATTTCTGCAGCATGTCTGTGAGGTAAGACAGGAGGGTTGCGTGGGGCACGCTTTAAAATCATTGCCACAAATACCAGTTCTTGCCCCTTAACTGATATTAAGGCAAGGGGGGAGCTTAATCCCAGTATCTGTCTGAGCTCCACCACAAGAAAAGATGGGGGTTTTGTTTTCAAAGGATATAATGCAGAAGTGATTCTTGAAAGAGTTTCCTTATTTGTGTCCCTCTGGTCACCCACCTGAGTGGAGCAGAGAACAACCACTCCCCAGTACTGCTACGCCATACAGCAAATTAATCTCAGCTTTTAGGACTTTCCCTGTATATGATTTGTGCTCTCTATTGACGGGTGATCTTAGTGACAATTCCTCTGAGCAATTTCTTTCCACGACAGTGTGGTTAACATGCATAAAGACATATTTGGCAGGAAAGGCCATGCAGCATACTGATATCTGATTTAGAATTATTACATTTTTAATCACAAACATTTGCTGGGATGATCAGGGGGGAAAATTTATGGTGTAAAGTTCACATATATTTACTTTCCAACCTGCAATTGCTTTTTCAAATGAACAGCTCTCCTTGTACTATATCAGGAAACTGTAACACAGCCTTAAACTCTCAGTGAATTAGAGGTTCAACCTTTAATACGAGTAATTTAGAGCAGAACTTCTGCGCTGTTGAACCATCAAGTAATGTTTCCTTTTCATAGCACTGAACACCACAACATGAAGAAAAATAAACACAAGTGAAAATGTTTAAATGAAGACATGGGTTACAAAAATATAAACCATGCCCAATCTATCACCATAAAGATTTAAAAACACATAGAGTTATCTTAATTATCTTCCACCTCTGGCAGAACGTTTCTCTCTCCAGACAGTTTTCACTGGAAATAACAGAGGAAAAGATATAAAATTCTTGTGTTCTGATCTTCAGCTTTCTAACTTCTTACGATCAGAGAGAGCCAGGAAGCTAGCTGTTCATTACAAACAAACATTGCAGATGAAATGAAATTCATTCACACATCATGTTCTGCAAAGCAGCTACAATTACTTAGAGCACAATTAGGGATGCCATGATGCATGACATTAAAAAGCCCTGCACACTTTAAAACACACCAGATCTTTGCCAAAGAAAAGAAAGAAAAGAAAAATAAAAACCCAAAGAACAAAAGCCCTCTCTACAGAACTCTCAGAAACAGAAAACTCACCAACACTCCTCATAACTGCTAAAAAAAACAAAAAACCAAAATAAAATTAGCAGATTGTTAGCAAATACCAAAAGCAGAAAACAAAACAAAGGATGTTTGGGKAAATAACTTATCTGAGTCATCTTTTCAACAAGGCGGGTACATAATGATTAAACTTGTAAGCAAAAAAACACAGATTGCCAGATGCCCACGTGTTGTTCTGGGGAAATGTTGTGGATGCACCAAGCACAGTTTTGCCAATGAAAGGAGAAAGAACTGAACAATATCTGTGTAACAGTGAAACTGAGGAGATGGATCTCAGTTCTACTATACTGGCTTTTATGATAACATAGAAGTACTTGAAAGGAAAGTTATTCTTCAAAGGTGAACCTGCAGTTTTCACAGACCCAGAAATAACAGTTCTGTAAAGCTTAGAGGAAAAGTACTGGATAGAAATTAAGCTCTCTGATCAGCTTAATGATTGGGTCAGGGGAAAAAAAAACAAACCCAAAAACCAAAACAAAACCAAAAGACACAGGAACTTAGATATTGCAGGAGTGAGGCCCACTTCAGCAGCTAAGCTGACAGGAGGAGGTTATTTCAGAAAGCAATAGTGGTATCAAAAGAACAGGAAGGGTGAGCCTAGCATACCAGTGTTTCCAGGTTTACAGTTTCCTCTAGTCCCATCCTAGTGCACTCTGTAAGTCAGGAATAATTACACCAGGCATATTTTTGCACCAATCTTTTTATCAGTACATATCTGACTGATGTTCACAGGATGCTGCTATTCACTTCTCCACTGCCAAAACTAATTTTGCAGTTGGCAGAGCGTGGTTCCCATGTCACTCTCTCCTCCCATCAGCTCCAAATCCTACAAATCCTTTCTTTGGAAGGACATTATCAAGGTCTCCTTTTCCCTGGCTACAATGACTCCTTGTCCTGCTGCTTTCATTGTTCCTTAAATTCTCCACACTGCAGCAAAAGTAATGCAGACCCAGACAGCGTTATCTCTTCCTTGGAAGCTGGAGTGGGTACCATGCAGGTCTCTCCCTTTAGCATATGTGACCTTCCCAATTTCTGCCCCTTCCTCTAGTATATATGGTTGCACTTCCAGACAGGTCACTAGACAGTCCCTGAAGACAGGACTGTGGAGGTCAAGTATCCTGCCTGTGGAGCAGAGTGAGGCCAAATTCAGAAGCCTAATCTGTGCATAGACCTTGAGGCAGTACAGAAAAGCCTCCAGCATAAACCCAGGTTGTCAACAAGGAATTTGCCTACCAGTCACAGCTGTTCTGTACTAAAGAGAGTTCAGCAACAGGACCTTGAAGCTATGAGAGGGCTGAAAGTCTCCTGAAAATAATGGGTTGAAAGTATGATGTAGTGCAGCTGAGGAGGTTCTACAGACAAATTTTCTAATCCACAATTAGGCAGAACCCAAGCCCAACACCTAAATAGCTAAACTAAATGAACCAACAAGTATTCAGGAAAATTAAAGATTTCACTAAGAAGACTATTAGAAAGGGCCCATCAGTAAACAAACAAATATGGTAATATAAAGGGGAAACTGTTTTCCCTCTCCTTCTTTGGAAAAAAAACATGGAATAATCTTCACATTGTATAGTAGAACTATTGAATGAAGTGCAACAAAAACAGAGAATGGAATGATTTTCCAAATCACTGATCATGGACCAGGAGGAAAAGGCACAATAACAGCTGACAACAACATTTCTACTTACTGTTTCTTTGCCTCTTCAAATTTATGCAGCTTTTTCCGCAAGCCACCTGATTTAAAGCCTTGACAATGAGCTGCTGGTGCTCCTATGGTGACTATGTCGTAGTTCTGATCTGGGATGGACAAAAAGGACTTACAAATGAAAGCTTGTCATCTTTACTGTGGACAAACAATTGTGGAAATTCAAAAACTACTCTGAAAGTAATTTTTGTAAAACTTTGTTCCAGTGTTTTGAAGGACATGGAAAACTGAATTGTTTTAGAGGCCCTGGAAATCCATCAAGTACTTCTGAGGTGAAAGAACCATACTTGAATGTAGGTCCTCTGTTTCTTAATCTAGAAGACTGACAGTGAAAAAGAAGCCTTGAACATTGGTCTTTACACAAAACCTGCCATTACTGGAATCCCTCACATGGATACACGGGACAAGTGTGTGTCCGTGGTTAGTGCGAATTACTGTTAAAAGAAGGGAAAACCTAGGTTATTTATGAAGAAACAAGCTTGATATGAACAAACTGGTGTGATTTTGCATAACCGTACATGATGGTTCCAGAGAAAAAGCACACAAACTTAACAATAAACAACAGTCAGAACCTTTGCTATTCTGCTACAATTCAAAATGACTAGAAGGGACATAGCAGCTTAATCCAATATATTCCCAGTACAAAGGCTGACTTGCGTCACCTAGGGTACAGTTAACTCCAGAACCTAGTTTTGCCACCTGTAGAATAGCAATAATTATACTTACATCTCTTCTTTTGCAAAGAGATTTGGAATCTGAGGATAGAAGGTGCTACAAAAATGCCAAGTAGCACTAGTACTACAGAGCAGTAGTTTGTAGAAACTTGGCTATATGGTTGAGGATGAAAATCAAAAAAATGGAGAGAAAAGTAACAGAATAAGGTGAAGAAAGAGAGAACGAAACAAATACCTGATCCTCCATCATCCTGGACTCTCATTCTCTGTATATGTAAATTCGTAGGAACAAATTCCAATTTTTTATCAGCTTTCAAGCTACTGGCTTTAAATGAAGGACCTGAGAAATGCAGGAGAAAAGTAAGCATAAAAATGCTCTGTTTCTGCTTATGCTAAAACATTCAAGGAGCTTCATTCATCATTTGCTACGTGCTGAAAGTAAAGCAGAGAAAAGGAAAAAAAAAAGATGTATCTTTCTGTTACTGTTCATAATTGTTCTCTACTTTCAGGGTAAAATAAGAGAATGACTAAAGCAGACATATTCCCAGATCATTAGCAAACTCAAATAAATGTTAATAAAGAAAAGAAATCTAATAATAGTATTTTTTACTCAAACTAAAACATTCAGGGTTCCCAATTTCAGAGAAGCACTAACAATCACAGTTGAGAAGTATCACGTTATTATGAAAAACAAATCACCTTTATACTGGTGCAGGTCAGTTAGATTTTCCTGATAAGTTAAAATAATTGTTTGGTACTGAGTAACTATTTGTCGACGAAGGCTTTCCCAACAAGGAGACAGTTCTCCCAATTCTTCTAGTTCACAAACCCTAGGGGAAAAAAAAAAGGGAAAAAAAGAGGTGTTTAGCTCCATTGTCCACTTGACCAAGAATGAGTTTCACATTGTATCAATGTAGCACCATCCTCAGCTGACACATTCTCAATTCACTCTGGTCTAACCTACTCACCAGACTGGGAAAGCTTCCAAGCATATGTCCCAAAGCACAGCTGTTGAGCTCTATTCCAAGGTACATAGGTTCCTCACAGGCAGAATACACCGTGTTCTCCCCCTGGAGCCTCAGGTGTTGGTTAAAACCAAGGCTTCCCACCTTTCTGCAGGAGCTCTCAAACTATATGATGATGTGCAAATGATGGGCACTGTCATCATGTCAGGTGACTTGGGACAATGAGGACCTTTTTAGGCCACTCCACTGAACTTTGGTAGCTCTCAAATTAAATCAGAACTGTGACGGAGGTTAGGTGGGAGATTAGCACCTATCTGACATTAGGTACAAGGAGTATCTGCTCTGGCCAGGTATGTACACAACAGTTTTCAAGGCCAGGCAGGGAAGGCCTAAGAAGCGTAAGCATTAATAAGGGTTTGGAGAGACAAAAGATGAGCCAACAAAACCTTCATCTGAGATTCAGGATTTTAGGCACTCAAGTTTCACTGTAGGTGGAATAAAGGACGACTGGATACCCCTAGATATGAACAGGAAAACCCCCGCCTTTCCCATTGCACCCTGACTGCTAGGTTTTCAGTCACACATGGCAATCCTGTGTTACATACTGTTCCCCAACAGCGCTGCTGAGAAAATATTCAGTGTATTTCACGTCATGCTTGTATTATCGTCTTCTTGGATTAAGATATTATTTGGAATAAAAGAAGAAGGGGAAAAGTAAACAAGTCAACGCTAGACACAATTACCCCAGAAAAGGTAGAACAATCATCTGTCAAAAGGATCCAGCAGCTCATTTTGCAGTTCTCTCAATATCCCTAATCCATAGTTTTAATCAATTGTCTGTATATAATTTAAGACAGCATTTCACAGAACAATTCCCACTCCACAGTATTTAGGATATTATCAAAAGGAAGCAAACTTCCAAGAAAAACATCAGATTGATTTACCAATAGGCAACAGTGTAAACTATCTTTGTCCATGACTTGGAAAAAGACACTTCCAGTTTCATCTTGTAAACTGCTTCTGCATAAGATGCTATTATGACTACCTGGTCAAACTCCCTGCTCAAAACTAGCCATGCATCTGAGCCCAGGTCTTCCTGAAGTAAATTCACAGCTTAATGCTTCAAGTTTACTTGTTTGTGCCATAGGGCTAAGACAGCAGGGGTGTGCATGCCATAAACAATTAGGTAGTCAAAATATCCCCCTGGATAGTTGTTTCCTTTCAAAGAGCTCTGGCCCAGAAGAGCTTTATGTAAGAGACAGCAGTTGTGATTATCCAAGGACATTTTAAAAGTCACCAGGATGTTAAGACAGAAGCAGCTGTGCTTGTGTAGCTGTCCAGCATTCCTCTGGGCTGCAGCACAGAGAATGGAGAAAAGAGCGCTTGGTCAAATCTGAGAGATCCTATGAATACAAAGTGTGATTGTGCATGTCATTGAGGGTCACCTCAACTGAACAGAGAGAATGGAGTCTTTCTCGCTAATTACATGAAAGTCCTATTTACCTTGGAGCCACGCAATTCAGAGCATACAAAGTCATATTAGCAATCACCTGGGCTGTTACTAAGCTGTAACTGTATACAATATGTATCCATTGATCTCTGTATGATTTTAGCAACAGCCTCTGAACAGTCACATTTCATGGCTAATGCCTTAAGAAACTTCTCTGTCCACAGTCTTACAGAAAGCCACATCTTTTTTCCCCATTCACCATAAATTCTCCTCTTATTATCTTCAAGTCCTTAAACTACATCCATCACAGATGGCACCTTATCGGTAAGCTTGCCAACTCTTTACATTATTATGGCTGTACCTCATAATGAATAGGTGCTTTTAAATGTACTGTGAGGAAAGCTGTAGAGAAAAAAAAAATATAAAATAAACAATGAATAACCCATGTCTAAATGTGTAATGGCATATGCCAAGCCCCCTCCATCAAGGTTGCAGCAGGACAGCTAGGCAGGATACAGCATTCACTCTCTAGAATCTAAGATCTGACTACTCTTACTAAGTGCATGTCACTAAAAACCAAAAAAAAAAAAAAAAAAAAAAAAAAAAAAAAAAAAAAAAAAAAAAAAAAAAAAAAAAAAAAAAATCAATGTGAACTTCGGAAACTCAAACAGCCATGTCATGCATTAGTTTTTCCATACATTACAAAAAGTCACTGCCATCTTCCTGTGAGAATTTATCATTTTTACAAAATATGAAAATACCTGAAAGCACCATAGACTACTTCTGCCWGCTAATATGGATTAACACATGATTTTCTTTCACAATATCCCAAAAGAATTGAAATGTATTAATATAGGATAATGAGAGCACTAGATAGTTTTACTTTTAATTAAGGTCAGGCTTAGTTAGGTCTCTAGGAGTGGATTCAAAACAGCCAAAATAAAAACCCAATACTCAAAAATACAGCTAAAATTCTTTTACCATCCCAATCTTGGCTTTTATAAAGAATACACAAACCATTATGTTTGCAAACCACAGCCTACAAATGTAGGGAAGTAAAACTCATAAATGAGTATGTTGCCTGGAAGAGAGTTAATTGCTTCAAAAAGAAGCAAATTCAGAATAAACCTACAAAATGCTTAACAGATTTCCTTCTCCCTCCCACCTCCTAAACTGAGAAAAAGTCATTACTGTCCTACAGTGTCTCATTTTACTTGCTTTTATTCTGTTTGTTTTCCATTCAAAACTACTCTTCTGACTCTCAAAGCCATCTCTTAACTCACTGAGTGGAGTCAGTGCACTGAGTGAAGTCATCTACCTTTGCTTTGCTTTCATAGCACAGAAGTCAACTGACTTTTTCAAAGTTCACGTTCAAAGTGATTCCGATTTTTCTTCTCTGTCTGCTACTCTAATTACTCATTCCACTCAGCTGGTTTCTGTGTTGTCTCTGTTCCTTTCTCAAAATTCTCAGCAGCTGGAGTTATTACTCTTTCATTTATGCTGTCTCATCTATCCAGACTGCCCCCCACCTATGAAACACTGAGATATGTTTTATTTTTAATTCAACTTCATTTTTCTCTTTATATTAAAAATAAACTACGTTTAAAAAAACAAAGTGTATTGAAGTATATAAATGATTATATATATAAAAAGATAATGTATTCTAATGTGCTGGTCCTAATACAGTCACATGATTATGGAATAATACATTCTGTGGCCTTATCAATACTTTTGTGAGAGGAACAGATAAGCCCTAAATGCAGCTAACGGCAGTATGATCCTAAGCGTTCACTATGCCAACAATCCTCTCCCATCAGCACCTCTGTATGTTCACGTTACCATACACTTAAGCCCAAACTCTATACTCTGACATGAAATCTTATTTACTGTAACTGTACAGTCAGCAACTTGCTGCTTTTACTATTTTTTCTTCAGTGCCTCTGCGCATTAACACAGATGTATTCCTTGGTAACTCAATGACAGCCATATCACTGCTGTATTACTGCACATGTAAACTGGCCTGAACTCACCTTGCTGCATCTTCTTCTAGAAGAAGCTTCACAAATTGCCTAGGGATGTGCAGCGACAGGATGCTCTCAGCCATCTGCTCCAAGATTCTCAAGTGGTTTCCATCAGTGGTTGGGAAGCGATACATTCGGCAAATGGCACCACCAAACACTAAAGAATTAAAATCATGTTATTTAAGCATAGGGTTTGAGTTAAAAGAGTACAAAGTCTCTCCTTTTTTTAAGTAAATGGCTTCGATTCACTAACGTGCTGTAACACACTGCTGTAAAGATCTGGTTTAACCAGGCATCAGTCTAGCTTTTCTAAGCACGGTCATTCTGCAATGACCATTCTTCCAGTGTTTGCAGGAAAAGCCTCCAAACGATTTAAAACACTGGTAAGGAAATGAAATACATAGTCAACTTTTGAAATACTTTTTTTTTTTTTTTTTTTTTTTTTACATACTGTGCATTTTCCTCTCATGCAATCATTTGCTGGAAAACTAATCTTTCTTCAATAATTTTGTTTTTTAAAGCAACTGCTTTCCTCTGTTCCTCCCCTCACCCCCCAACGATTGCTTAGGAATAGACTAGCAAATTGCATGGAAAATTTTATACTACAGTCAACTTAATGACAGAAGTTTGCTTCTGCTGTTTTTACTATACAAAATAGTGCAGATGATAAAACAATTTATTCTTGTATGACCCTCAAAGGGCTACTCAATCAGCAGCTTGTTCCTATTCAAATGAAACATCTGCTTAAACGCCCTGGGGCCACAGGCAGACAGCAAGAGATTAGCTTTCACTAATGCCTAAAGCTTACTTGTTACAGCCCACAGCAGCTTACCAGATTTCAGTAGTGCATCTTTCCGTAATGAAGCATATTTGGATCTGATTCCTAAAGATTCTGTTAAACTTTCATCAACTGGCAACACAGTCTAAACAAAAACAAAACCCACAAATAGTAAAGAATAAAACCTCAGTGCCAGGGCGATATGCAATGATGACCCTATTACACAGACTTGAAAGGAATATTCAACACAACGCTCGGTTAAAATAAATATTTCAAATATGTTTACTGTGGACAAAAAATACTGCAGTCTGAAATAATAAATCCACTTAAATCCTCCAATCTAAGCATTCCTATTTACTTCTACTGCACCGTTCAAAATGCTGTAAAAATTTTCATCCAGCCCTTCAACTACTTTATGTTAGCACAGCTCCAGAGTCCTTAAAGGTACTGCACCAATATGTGGCAGCTACAGGTCTGGCTGGGTACAAAGTGATACTAATCCACATTGTGACTGATACACAGATATGAGTGCAATTATCACCAGGATATTCAGAACACAAGGTTTACAGAATTAAACATATGTCTAGGCTGAGAAAGCACTATGAATATCTGCCCTCAGACAAATATTTGGGGATCAGGAAAAAAAATAAATCCAGTATTCAAGTAACCTGTTCAGTTTTATTAAAATCTTTTAAGTTGCCTGTGAAAATTCTGGAAATTCCCTGAGCATCCTCATTACAGCTTTGCTGTAATTATAGTTTCACAATGTGAACAGGAATACCACGTCTTTGTGAAACTGGTTATTAATGCACCAAGTGCACCAACGTACAGTACTGCAAGCCTATTCTGATGAAAGGCGTGAGCACTTGAAGTTAAAGCTTAATCACTGTAAACAAAAATTTTCCCCAAGACTTTTAACCCCAAACATGAGCACCAAGAGCTGTGCAAAATACAAAACCACTTCATCACCATTAGGCTGCTCTTTACAGTATTCTGAAATTGTAAAGCACTACTAAATATCAAGATCGACAGGAAAGTTGACAGCAGATGTCAACCTAGCTTATTTCAATGCTGGCAATAAATCTGCATTTTTCTGAATTTGATACAATGCTCATACTCACCCTTCCATTAACTGTATCGGGTGACCTTGTCACTGGAGGCCTTTGGTCAGTTTTTTCCTCCATTTGCCATCCAATAACTGTAATGTTACCTACACGGTCACTTTCAGCCGACCTGCAACAAACACTTGTTGAGATTTTTTTGGAGGTGGACCTGTTTATCAACAAGGGAACACTTACAAAAGGCTATTAATCTTCAAACTTAATGAACATTTTAAATAGGAAGCTTTTCAACTTCATTTTACATATTTTTATAATGCGTTATTCCAACAGGAAAATGCTCCCCTCATTCTGCAGGGATGCTGTACAGACCTCCTAATTGAAGGCAACCTAAAACCATGCATGTGTTTCAATAGTTCTGTAAAACCAGAAAGAGTTCAGATTTTACAATTAGCCTGTTGTAGGCAAAAGCAGCTTAAATTGTGAACATTAACAGGGAGCAGATAACTGGATGTACAGGCACACGTTTGTGCCTGTGCGTGTGAATGTCTGAAACCAAACTTTTTAACTCTCAGTCAGAAGCCTGCTACTTGCTAGCTGCAACTGGCACAGTTGCAACTGGTAAATTTTGATAATACATGGACTAAACAGAAGTAGCACATCCCAAATCTTCCACTTAATAGAGAAGTCAGTCAAGGCTGCCAGTTAGGAGGCTGATCACTTCTTGTTCTTCTGCAGATGGACTATTTAGATTGGGAAAACTGGGGGCCTGACATTCCAGAAAGAAAAACTGATGCTTAAAAAAAGGATCCTGAAAAGAAGCGGTCTAGGGAAGAAGGTGGTGAAGATTCTCAACGGAGAAAAGATCCCTGAGGTGGAGGAAGATCGTGGAGATCAGGGAGGTGCGTGGAAACAAATGCCAGAGATCCCCAGGGACCCAGCCACTAACAGCTGAGACAGGTCACTAACAGCTGAGGAGCTGCACAGCACAAACTGACACAACTTTCTGTCCCACCTTCCCAGACCAGCAGCCATCTCCCTGCTGGGGAAAGAAGCTGAGACCATATGAACACATGACTGAGGGGGGAGTGAGCGAGTGAGTCAGAGAATCAAGTGGGTGAAAGCTCTAATCTTGCTGGTTTTTAAATACACACCAGTACCAAGATCTACCACAGCTGTCATTTATTCTGTCTCACCCATGACACACAGTAATTTTGGCAAAGACTTTATGTTATTATTTTAAGATAGATTCTAAATGGTATTTTAAGATTGTTGTTTACACGTAAAAATATGTTGAGACAACTAAGACAAAAAAAAAAGTCTCTGGAACAGACAATACTGGGGAGGCAAAAGAAATAAGCACACAAGATGACTACAAGGAAAGGTTTAAGTATCCAAGTCATGCAGCATGTTTATAGACATTGCTCAGCATCCTGCTTATACATCTGAGGGGTAACGTGACAATGAGAAGACACGCATGTATTCACACACTTTGCTCTGATAAGCAGAATAAACTCTCTTGTTTTGATATCAAGTGTAATAAAGTCCATTTTCAGCTTAGTCATGAAAGAATAAACCTAACAGATTCACCATGTCTAACACAACCATGAAACTCCTGCCATCACATTCCTCCTTTTTCATCTCCCTCAAAACACCCTCATCTTCACACCTATGACAAATTAGACTATTTTACTCACCATCATTGTCATACTTTTGGTGTCTTTTCTGACTCATTTCCCTCATCTGCTCCCCCCTTTTAAATCACATCAATTTTTTCTTTACAATACATCATGGAAAAGCCAAAAACTTCACCCATCTCTCCTCTTAGCACGAAAAGCTTTGCCCATGTTTTATTAGTTGTGTCTGGGCTAAGAAATTTCTGCAAGCTTATCACAGTCACTGCTTCTAGTGCTGATTATGCCGATACTACCAACACCATCATCCTCAGTCTCTCTGATTATGCTTCCCCACTTCAACTGACTTCCCCTTGCCTTCTCTGACGGGGACGCCTGTCCTACTTTCAACACTCACTACTACAATGTGCATTTACACATCAGAGCTCTCTTTTCTTAATCTCACTTTGTTTTCTTCATTCTTCCCCAGCCCTGCACTTAACTTCATCCCACACCGGCTTTCACGAGTGTGGTTTGATTCCTATGATTAGAACTACTACCTTAAGGATTGGTATTAGACTCACACCCTCTTTTTCATTCCCTCCTGAGTCACGTTCCTTCCATGAAAGTTTCCAATATGAATTAAACTAGAAAATCATATCAATCAATGTTGCTGTAATGTGACTCCTCCTATTTCTAGTGCATTATATTGATAAATAGACTATTTAGCAACAAATACACAATTTAGCAACAGGCAGGTGTTGAAATCATAAATAGAGCCTAGATTTATCTAAGCCAAGGTATTCCAAACAGCTGAGATAAGCTTCTGTTTTGATGGGTTTCATTCTCCCCATCACAGGCTCTTTATACATCAGCACAGTTAAAAACACTCTGTGTTGCTACTCTCCACAGACACATACGCTGAGGTGATAGGATGAAATGCACAAAAACGAAATTGGTCTTGACAATACTTTCTTGACTTGTAGAACTAGAACCAATGCCTAACATTATCCACCACGGTCTTGTTCTATATGTTTTAATTATCATGCAATATAAAATAGTTTTTCCTTAATAGTGGCCTGGAACTTAAAAAACAAACAAACAAAAGGTTTTCATCACATCTTACAGACAGCTGTTATCACATTTTAAGCATGCTTTCAAGAATTAAGACTGTTACTTCCTAAATGGAGGAGAACATTACAAACCTTAGTGTTAAGTGCAACCGGTGATTCTTCTCCTGAAGAAGTTCTTTTACAGTGAACATCCCAGAACCCAACAAATACATCTGGAAGAAGATGAGTACTGGAATTGTAATTATTTACCTTTACAATGAACAAAGGCTTTGTCCACAGCACCTAAGCCCAAAATACAATTATTATGCACAAAAGTCTGAGAACAAAAATATAATTACATATGCCTATGCATAACTAATTAAACCCCTTTAAAATTTAATAAATTTGGTAATTTATCAAAAATACTTTTTCTACCGGAGGACAATAAGCCCTTTTCTTTCTCTAGGATTTGAGGGGAGGCACCTCAATATATACAAGCTTAGGCCCAGCAATACAGGAACGCTGAAAGCAATGACTGAATGGGACTCAGGCTGACTAGGTTGACACTTTCATAGTCTCTCCCTGCCCCAAACTTGGCTCCACCTGACGAATGCACCTCCTCAGGAGGTATTCCTTTTTCCCCAGAGCCTCCCCATGATGCACTCTACAGAGATGCCCTGCTACCCCTGAGGAAGCCATGGGAAAGCAGGCACGTGGGACCTGAAACAGCAATTCGGGCAGCATTCCAGAGTGAGTTGCCCACAGATCCAAGTAGTTACCTGGGAGAGCTGGCACTTAGACTTTTTTCAGTAAGGCAATAAATCTTACACCTGAACAAAATCACTAATCAGGATCAGGGCAGGGGAATTTCTGAGAGCAATGCAAAAAAATTATCTGGGCAAAACAGCCCAGAGAATCTGTGTGTCAGGAAGCCAAGTGCATGGATGCTCTCCTGAAAGCAACCTTCCATTCAGAAACAATCTCCTGTTTTGTAAAAACACTCATAAATTTTTGGTTTTGTGGAATTCTAGATACTGGTAGTAGTAAGTGTCTTTGAGAGAACAAATAACCATTTTTCATAATGAATTAGAAAGTGCTCCAAAATAGTTAAGTTTCCTCCAATGTTTTTCACCTTGAATTTGAACTCATGTCCCCTGCTGCAAAAAAGGTGGCTTTAGTGTGGGCCCGTTTTTTACTAAATTAAGTTTTGGACACTGAAATTATGATTTTTCCATTGTTTTGGATTAAAAACATTTAATGGCAAGTTCTATCTTACAATTTGTGATGCTCTGCAAAAATACTACAGAAGTCACCAGGAACCCAGGGACTTTTTTCTCTTCCTTCTGTTTCACACAACATGGAGTAAAGCCCAGTAGCAGCCTCTGGTAAAATCTAATCTGCCTGACTTCGTCACCAGCTTGCATCTAAATTTTAAGCAGTGAGAGAAGTAGACTTCTAAGGTCCTGAAAGAGACTTCTGAAGTTCCTAAACTTAGACAGACATAGACTCATAGAATAGTTTGGGTTGGAAAAGACCTTAAAGATCATCTAGTTCCAAGCCCCCTGCCATGGGCAAGGGCACCTTCCACCAGACCAGGTTGCTCAAAGCCCCGTCCAACCTGGCCTTGAACACTTCCAGGGATGGGGCACATGATTGCTCCCTGTGGAAAACTTCCACCAGACTGTGCCTACTATACATGGAACTTAGCAGCTCCATTTATAAGGACTGTTTCATTATGGGCCCAACATTTCAGCACAGTTTAGAGGCCTCAGGGGTACTGCATCCCATTTGTTATCTAGTTCAGTAAAGAGGTCCACAACAGAAGACAACAAGTGACAGAAGCTCTTAATTTAAATCAGTGGTTCCCAAACTTGCTGCCAACAAGCTTTATTTGAGAAAACTGGCAATGCTCCCCACTCTGCTGAGTCCATCTTGCAGCATTTGTCCCTCCTTCCCCTACCCATGTTGCTTTCTCTAGGACAGATGCTGCTACCCCTTTGCTGTCTTCCACAAAAGTTACTAGTTTTACCTCCTTGCCTCTTGTTTCCTTGCTCCACACTGACTGGAGAGGCAATAGAATAAAGAAAACTTACTGTTCCCTGAGATCTATCTTTGACGTCATACACGGAGAGTTTGATTTGTGTCATTTGATTGATAAGAGAGTCTTGGAAAAAGGCAATGCTGCTTAGAAAGATAGGATTACTTGTTCCCTGTAATCATARACAAAAAAGGCAAAAATTAATGCAAGGTGGTATTTGTTAGGAAGAAATGCTTCTTGTGTTAGCTTCAATCTTAAATCTAATCCAGGAGTACCTCACCACTTACCTCAATAATTTCTGTCTGTGCATGCTTCGTCCAGAACGCCTGAGGAGGTGTAGTTACACTCACTGCTACAAAACTATTTGGTTTTCGATCTAGCGATGGAGTTAGCAGCTCACTGCAAGCTTTAGGTATGCAATAGATAAATAAATTTAGATTCAAGATCTTTTTCATATTGCTGTAAGAGTCTACATTTTTGTAAAAGCGTATTACATACCCTGAGCAATAAAACCATGAAGGGCATAATATTTATTCTACCGCCACACTATAAAGGCAGACATGACTCACCTTTGTGCATGCAAACAGTAAACATGCAATCAGATCAGCCTGGCTCCAAGCTGTAGAGCTGTAATTTAAACTCGTTCTCTTCTAACACCTGCCTATCCATCCCCCTGGCACAGCTCATTAGAACAGTGTACATGCGTAGGTTTTCCTCTGGGAATCTCATGAGTATGGCTGCATTTGATTTGAAGTCACGCTCCATTAAGCCCATCACCAAACTGCATTTTGCCATGGAGAACCAATAGAAGTGCTTGAACATTGATCAAGCAGCACTACTATGACGACAACTAGCTTGTAATTGTAAAAGGACAGTAGTTTACTTCCTCTAAAATGTTATTGTGAGTTTAACTGCTGGGAAGGGACTATGGTGAGTAGGAAACAACTACCAAAAATTTCAGTGAGTGACTCTACACAATTACATTAAACTTCAGAGCCAAATTCTATCTAGCTGGATACAGGTAACTACAGCGTGGTCTGACTCTGCTTCAGCTAGATGCAGAAAGTTAATTCTAAAATTTACCTGGGCAAGCAAAATGCTCAAATGTACACTAAACAGCTTTGCAGTTCTAGATATTTTTAATTTATCTGAAAATATTTAAAGTACCTTATTCAGCTCTAAGGAGTTCTTAAGACTATTATTCATAACACAATTACATACATCTGAGAAAGTTTTCTAATTTTTCATTTCAAACATACTGTTAAGAGCATAACCTTCCAAACATTAGTCCACTATTAAGCCGAGAAAACCATGCTGCAGTTGAAAATGTAAACTGAATTTTCATGAAGAAAATATTTTTCACTTATTCTTCAAGTGAGGTCACAAGCTTCTTGTCCAAATTTAACCACCCCAGAAATTAGGTCATTTCTGCATCTCACATTATCACTTGGCAGCAAAGACACAGGAAAGAAGGTATGTGTAATAGTTGGTAACTCTTAGAAAATATTCTGTCCTAAAATGTCCGAATCTTCAGTTTGCTTGAAGACCTGAACTGCTGATATACTGAGACTGAAGACAGTTTCACTGTATCTTCACATAAACAAAACAAACATGTAAAAATAACATTCACATAGTAAACATTTAAAATTTTATAGGACAGATGTTTTAATTAGACTTCTAAAACATCACAAAATCAAACTGCTGGCTGCTTATCAAAAAATACTGTACAGGCAGCAAGAAAACTGTACCACATCTCCATAAAAATCAAAGCAAAGTTTCAATCCTTACTATATGAAAGGCACTTCAAAATCAACACTTAAAAAAGCCACACACATACTCAATAGCATGTATCTTCAAAATTAGCGTAAAAATCACTAAGCCTACCTAAACTGAACTCTAAAATCGGCTCATCTGGATCCTGAATGTTTCCTGTAAACCAGAAAAATTACACAAGATTAGCCAAACACTGATGTCATGTGAATCCTTTCCTGAAGTTGCAGTCATATAGAGAAAGAAATTAAATTTTATAGAAAAAATTAATATTTTTAATTCAATGAGCCATGACTGGTATTTAAAATATTTATTAGCTAATCTTTGGTATCTAAAAATGATTTGAAAAATTTGAGATGATCTCATTTTATAAAACATGTTAAAATATGTAAAACTATGCAAGATTATATGGAATATGGGAACATAAAATGCCCAATCTCAGTAGAAAACAAAAGGATTAAAGCCACTTAGTGTCTGAGCCACTATTAACTCCAAATTATTAAATCAGATACGTCTCTTCTGTGACCAGTGAATAGGGAGAAGTTTGAAAGTACCTCCCTCTCACTAATCAAAGAAAGTCTCTGGGGTTTACAATCCTAATTTACTCACTATAAAAGACGAGGGAGATAATTCTTAGCTCCCTGAACTCTCTTGAAAACTTCATACAATGTCAAACAAGGAGGTTGCCAAGACTCGACCTTAACATTCTTTTGTGGTTTTCTCCCCCTGTTGCTCATTTTTGACTGATAAACATAACTGCACAAAATGTAGTTTAATTTCTTTTTTTTTTCCCTCTCCAATTTTAATGTTTTGTCTATTTTAAAAATGGTAAGTTTAAGATTTTTTTAACTTTTTAGTATAATTCCTTTATCTCATTCCCTCCAGATAATCAGACACATCTAAATCTTCTAGCAATTAAAAGAAAAAAACAATGTTAGTACAAGGTAGATTCTGAAAGGAGCAACAGAGCAATAGCTGGCATGAAGGTACATACCTGCTAGAGAAAGGCCTAGCATGTCAGAGGTGACATCAATGGTGGAGGCCCGTTGCACGGTGCGGGATTTTGCACCGTGGCGGGGACTGTGTTCTCTTGCTGTCATTTTGTCATGAAGAACCCTTCTTTTCTTGCTGCTTGGCTTTACTGATGTTTGTCTTACAGAGTAGCAGAGTGCAGCAGGTTGTCTCCAATTGCTATTCCTCTAACATTACCATGCTAAGCAATAAAGAGAGCAAAAACACACACCAAAATTTTAAGGCCACTGTCAGCAACTGTTCTTTTTAACAACAGCAAACCTACTGCCATAAAATTGCCTCAGGTCATTAAAATAAAATGCTCAAGGCAGATCCAATGCACAGTAACTCGATTTGCATGAACTGTACGTCTGTAGCGTTTTACTGCAAATTGTTGAAGACTGTACCACATGTAAGAAAGGCTCTTCTGTCAGAGGATGGGGGTTGAGAGAGACTTGTTAACAGACCAGCTGCTCTTCTCCTTTGTCTAAGTTATTAAACCATCCTTAATGAAGTTTCCTGGTTTTCATAATCCCTGGGGAACACAAGTAAATTCGTCAGATAGGGTCTCTGTCTGCAGAGGCAGGACAAGGGATAAGGACAAAGGGACAATGGGTCAGCAGGACAAAAGGGCAGGAAATGTTGTTAGTGTCAGCACACTGTGTCATTCCAGGCTCTACTGCCACGAGAAAGGGATGTTGAAAACTATAACTAAAACCTACTGGGCCAGGGCAAGGCTGAAATTCTGGGATGGTGATGGAAAGAAAAAGCAACAGGGGATGCCTGCTGATGTGGCACATGGCAGCATCTGTGCTCTTCCTTCACCCTACACTTTGTTGGTCTACAGACATCCATGACAGTTGTTCTTCCCCTCACGATGCCTATAAAGTGAAATGTTATGCTAGGAAAGAAGTACACAGCCTATAGAAAATTCAGTTACGTTGTTAAATGCGGTGCTTTCGGTTTGGCTGATAAATTTCAATGTTCCTTCTCTCAGCCACATTAGCACTGCAGTTATGGAACTTTTGTATTCATTTCATACTATTATGACAAACTCCATTCATTTAGGAAGTGAGATTAGGAGCAAAATCTGATAAACCTGAAAGGTAGTAATACAGTGACTAATTCCTCTTAGGTTGAGGGACCTAACAATGGGCAAGATGCATTCTAATTAAATAAAACACCTAGCTTTTACTTGTGTTTTAAATAGGCATTTTAAAACTGTTTGAAGGCCTCGAAAGGAACATTCAACCTGCCTAACTTAAGTCTCTAAATTTAACGAGTCAGCATCTCCCTCTGGAAGATTTCAAAAGAATCTCCCTCTCTCTACCCGGAACTCAAGCATCTTTTTAACTAGCACTGGTTCACTGGACATCTAAAATTCAGATGCAAGTTAAGCATCTAAGACAACTGAATTGAACACAACCTGGCCAACTACATGAGTTTAGGAATGAGATTTTAAATGGGGAGCTCATTCTAGGGAGGAAGTAATCTGGGCCGTGTCCACCAGATGGGCCAGTCTATTGCTACTCAGAACTAATAATTTGCCTCAGTGATTCAACTCAGGTTTATACAGTATGTCATAAGCCAATTCCAAATAAGAAAAAAGTAAATTCTTGAGTGGAAGAAGCAGAAATTGAGAGCTCTGAATGTCCCAGCCCCAAAAGCTTTGAAATTCAGTGACAGCATACAAAACAACACTCTGCTTATAGATATAATTTATGACAGCCAAAAATTAAAGCAGGCAGTTTTCCAATTCATACAGAATCACAGAATAGTTGAAGTAGGAAGGGATCTCTCGAGTTCTTCTAATCCAACTCCCCTGCTCAAAAGCAGGGTCAGCTAGAGCAAGCTGCTCAGGACTGTGTCCAGTTGGTTTTGTACAAGTGGTTAAGTGGCTTGTGAATCACCAGTCTTTCTCAAATAGTACTGAATGTCCTAAGATTTGGTCAAATAAAGCTTCCATCAAAATTCTTTGCCAGTGTCCAAGTCTTTCTGTTCTACTAATTTTTTTTCCCTTCTTTCAGCAACAGGTTTTCCTTGGTTTGTTCTTTATGTAATGTGACGTTTAATGGTTTGTAAGTCCATTAAACCTAACTGCCTAATGAAACAGAACACCTACAGAATGTGCTTGCAGAGATTTAGGCAGGATGCCATAGCCCCTTCCCCCAAATCCTACAAATACCTTATTAGAGAATAACTAACATGTTCACATAGGTACAGTTACATTAAAAAGTCCAGTTGTTTTTCAGCTAAAATCTCTGTAGTTGCTGACATCCTTAAAAAGGGTCAATCCTTGAGAAGTTAGAATAGGGTCAGGTATTTTCTTTGTTTTGAAACTATTTCTATTTAAATATTGCTGAGTGTAATAATTTTCCAAGGCTCTCTAAGTTCTCAACTATTCATTTAAATTGCAATATTAATTTCTCACCTAATAATACATTTTTAATTTACTTACATTGATCATACTTACAGAGGGCTCTTTTCCTCATGTGTGGAGGGATTTTGCATATCATAACATCAGTTAAGTTCACATCTAAAAAATTAACAAAATAAAAAAAAAATTAACAAAATCAATCTTTTTATACAGCATAAATCACAAATAATGGGCAGGTACCATTCTTAGATTAACTGTAAATTTAATTTCTGATTATTAGCTCTCACATTAGAGTTTACTGAAAATTGAAAAAGAGTATGATCCTCTGCTGTACCTCACCCAGCACTAGTCATAGCAATAGCCAGTCAGAGCGGAAGCACAAAGAAATAAGCTTATGCTGAAAAGGACTGACTTCAGGTCAGCATTTGGTGTGTGGGTGGAATGGCTGTAAGAAACATGTGTTAACATGTTTACTGAAAGGCTTGGTGCTATTAAGAAAAAGGAATGCATACGATATGTTGAAAATGAGATAGCATTTCTTACTACGCTTGCTTTTCTATAGTTAAACTTTCAAAATTTTGATGTTTGGAAAAGTTATAATCACCACTGTCAGGAGAAAAGATCCTGTGTCAAAACACAGACGTTCAAAAGATCAGGATGTAGGGCTCTTTTTCCATTGGGTGAAATTACTAYGTGAGGTAGGCTTCTATGAACAGCTAGCAATAAGCATACAGGAAAAGTGAATTATTTTTAAATCTACTACAGGTTAACTGAAGGTTTGTATTTGCTAGTGGTACCATCTCATTCAAGTACATTTGCATTAATAGGATACACCTTTTAAGACCTCCCATGTATGCCATATTACAACAAAAGAGATGGGGAAGTCCAGTCTGAGCTTTTTGATTTAACTGCCAGCCCTACCAATTACCCAAGACTACTTAAGAACATAGGTATGAGCTCTTATCACTTATGGAAAGGGTTTTATCTCACCTAAACTGCATAGGAGGCAGGTATCTGATCTCAACTCAGTGCCTAGGTTCTCTATATAGTCAATGGTGTGACACAGGCACTTCCAAAGAATGAGTCACCATTTTCCAAGGTAGGTGGGATGAATCACCCCATGAAGATACCTCTCTCTCTCTCTCTAATTATAGAAAGAATTTAGATGACTAGCTTAGGCCTGATGCAGCTGGGCAAACTGGATCCCTCCCACAGTTGTGCTAGCTCAGGCAGGAAGGACTTCCCTCTATTCACTGCATAGCCTGACAGACCCAAACGACAGGTGCTCTGATCACTCTCTGGAATTACAACCTTTTCAACCATTACAACTTTATTATCATGTTTTTGACAGAAATCAATGGAGGTAGGATTCCTACCAAATTAAAGGTAGTATTAACACACCAGATAGTTTCCTTAGATGGTACCAAAGACTGGTACCACTCCTGCAGCCAGCAATCATAGAATCATAGAATAGTTTGGGTTGGAAGGGAACTTTAAAGGTCATCTAGTCCAACACCCCTGCCGTGGGCAAGGACATCTTCAACTAGATCAGGTTGCTCAGAGCCCCATCCAGCCTGACCTTGAATGTTTCCAGGGATGGGGCATCTACCACCTCTCTGGGCAACCTGTGCCAGTGTTTCACCACCCCCAGCATAAAAAATTTCTTCCTTACATCTAGTCTAAATCTACCCTCCCTTAGTTTAAAACCATTCCCCCTTGTCCTGTCGCAACAGGTCCTGCTAAAAAGTTTGCCACCATCTTTTTTATAAGCCCCCTTTAAGTACTATAGGCTGCAATAAGGTCTCCCCAAAGCCTTCTCTTCTCTAGGCTGAACAACCCCAACTCTCTCAGCCTTTCTTCATAGGAGAGGCATTCCATCCCCCTGATCATTTTTGTGACCCTCCTCTGGACCTGCTCCAACAGGTCCATGTCTTTCTTATGCTGAGGGCTCCAGAGCTGGAGGCAGTACTCCAGGTGGGGTCTCACCAGAGCAGAGTAGAGGGGCAGAATCACCTCCCTCGACCTGCTGGCCACGCTGCTTTTGATGCAGCCCAGGATACRGTTGGCCTTCTGGGCTGCGAGCAGACATTGCCGGCTCATGTCCAGCTTTTCATCCACCAGTATCCCCAAGTCCTTCTCAGCAGGGCTGCTCTCAATCCCTTCATCCCCCAGCCTGTATTGATACCGGGGGTTGCCCTGACCCAGGTGCAGGACCCTGCACTTGGCCTTGTTGAACCTCATGAGGTTCACACGGGCCCACTTCTTGAGCTTGTCCAGGTCCCTCTGGATGGCATCCCGACCCTCAGGCGTGTCAACTGCACCACTCAGCTTGGTGTCGTCTGCAAACTTGCTGAGGGTGCACTCGATCCCACCGTCTATGTCATTGATGAAGATATTAAACAGTACCGGTCCCAATACGGACCCCTGCGGCATGCCACTTATCTCCGACCTCCATCTGGACATTGAGCCGTTGACCACTACCCTCTGGATGTGACCATCCAAACAATTCCTCACCCACCGGACAGTCCACCCATCAAATCCATACCTCTCCAGTTTAGAGAGAAGGATGTTGTGGGGGACCGCGTCAAAGGCCTTACAGAGGTCCAGACGGATGACATCTGTAGCCCTTCCCATGTCCACTGATGTAGTCACTCCATTGTAGAAGGCAACTATGTTAGTCAGGCAGCACTTGCCCTTGGTGAAGCCATGCTGGCTGTCTTGAATCACCTCCCTGTCCTCCCTGTGCCTTAGCATAGCTTCCAGGAGGATCTGTTCCATGATCTTCCCAGGCACAGAGGTGAGACTGACTGGCCTGTAGTTCCCCGGGTCTTCCTTTTTCCCCTTTTAAAAATGGGGGTTATGTTTCCCCTTTTCCAGTCAGTGGGAACTTCACTGGGCTGCCACGACTTCTCGAATATGATGGATAGTGGCTTTGCAACTTCATCCACCAGTTCCTTCAGAACCCGCGGATGGATCTCATCGGGTCCCATGGACTTGTGCACCTTCAGGCTCATTAAATTGTCTCGAACCTGATCTTCTCCTACAGTGGGCAGCTCTTCATTCTCCCAGTCCCCGCCTTTGCCTTCTGCGGCTTGGGCGGTGAGGCTCGAGCACTTGCCGGTGAAGACTGAGGCAAAAAAGTCATTGAGTACCTCTGCCTCCTCTGTATCCCGGGTAACTAGGTCTCCTGTTTCATTCTGGAGAGGGCCCGCATTTTCCCTTGTCGTCTTTTTATCCCCAACATACCTATAGAAGCTTTTCTTGTTGTCCTTGACGTCCCTGGCCAGATTTAATTCTATCAGGGCTTTAGCTTTCCTAACCTGATCCCTGGCTGCTCGGACAATTTCTCTGTATTCCTCCCAGGCTACCTCCCAAAGGCTGATGTAATTTGTGTCCAGGCAAACCCCATCTTGAAGATGGCATGCTGCATCTACACATGCAAACCAAAGCCTTTGGCTTTGCCCTTACTAATACTGCAGACAGTGGATGCTGGCAATATGTGCAGCTTTACACTTCATGAAGTTTTGCTGCAAGCTCAGTTTTCAACTGTGGCTTCAACAGAATTATGAAAAGCTGTTGTTGACCCCCAATACCAGTAATGGTCATTTCCATTGTGCAGAAAAGGCTTCTGAACAAGCCTCCATTCTGCTACGTGAATATTTATTTGGTGCTCTATTAGCACAAAAGCACATGACCAGAAGAAAAGATCTTCATCAGATGCCACTTCCGGCCTGTTACCTTCAGTCCTGGCAGTTGGCCATGGGAAGCAAATGCCACTCTGCTCAGCTGCATGGCCTCACATCCTGTGGGCTTGAAACTTTCAGACATTTGGTCTGACTGCTTGCAAGATCTCAAGCAAAAACAACGATCATCTCAGCTCCAAAATAATCCCTTGATGATTAGCTTGTACAACTACAAGATAATATTCTCCTTATCTCCACAATTGTTTTGGCAAAGTGCTTTGGTCTGTTCCCTTGAAAAAAAAAAATCTCTTACCAAACTACCCCTTGAAACAAATGTGTCAGCTGAGATCAAACCTTTTTTCACCCTGACACCTACTTTTTTGACACCCATTACACAATTGTAAGAAACAGGATTTTCCCAATTCATGCATCAAGAAGCAGGAGAAAGAGGCTACTCCAATTATAGTCCAAATTAAAATCTACTTTGAGACTGTACTTTTCTACAACTATATCGCTCTGGGCTTATGGCATTTATCAGGTAAAGAAGCATGGCAAAGCAGAAAATGCAACAGCAGTGGAACGCTAAACGTTATTGATACATCTACATGAAGAGAGTAACAGAGAAAGGCAGAGTATGACAGCTTCTTTAATGCATTAAAAAAAATGTCTGGGAATGCAATCCTGCTAAAATTTTGCCATCATCTCCAAGGGGGAGTGAAAAAGTAGTTGTGGGGTACTTACTGAACTGCAGTTAGTTTTACCACTCTCTGGACTGTGAGGTCCACTCTCTGGACCTTACAAATTAGGGTTCCTGTTCCTGAACAATCCATTTTGAAATATCAAAAGGGCTCCTCCAGCCAACTGGATACTTCAGACAACATCTTTGTAAAAAGTTTCTTGTACGTAGGTTGAAAATGTTTTAGCAATACACTGAGTGACCAAAAAAGTGGAAATGAATTCTGCCTGAAACAGTAAGTATTTTGGATCTGGAACATGGCTAAGTTTCCAGCTAACATCTTATTAACCATATCATTGCAGACAAAACAATGGAAAAGATGAAATACCAGACTCTGCTAAGTTATGACTATGTTGCCTTCCATGTAAGAGTACCATCTCTAGTATACCTACCAGATAGATTTTTTTTCTTTTTTTCTTCTTTTTTACCTCCAACCATAGAAAACCTCGGTAGTGAAACACGATTTGCCATGCTGGCTCAAGACCAATCTTCCAGCAATTCCAATTCCAGCATCCCATCTCCAACAGCTGTTTCAAAGAAGATGCAAGGAACTTTACTGACCCTGCTTCAGGGTCTGAGGTGAAGGTCTGGACCAACCCCATCAACTCATGGCTGCAGAGGCAGACCAAGAGTAGAACATCAGCTCAAGGACAGCAGCTCCCAGCAAAAGCTTGCTAAGACCAACACTGATTAAGAGCTTTTTTTTTTACAGTCTCATGAGCACTTTGCTATTCTGTCTCATTTAATTAATGTCCCGAATCTCACACAGATCACAACAACAGGAAAACCCAGAGCCATGAGCTTGACACCTTGAGTCAGATTCTTCCTTCCGGCCAAACGCATGGGGGTGGCAACACAGACTACATCTACTGCAGGTCCACTGGCTGACAACAGAGTTTCACTCCCCTTTAGTTACCCCATGACCTAGGCCATCCCGCTTACCACACCCCTTGGGAAGGCAAAAGAAAGTAAGTGGTGCCAGCATCCATCATGGACCTTTGCCTCCGACTGAAATGACTTCCTCACCAAGAACACGCTCGGCAGGTGCTGGTCCGTCAGCTCCACAAAGAGGTTGTACTTCCCCCTCTCAGTCTGCCCCTTAAGTCTAGGTTCCCCTCTCAAGCTGGTTCAATATCCCCCTCTCCAACTGACCAGAATCTTGATTACCAAGTTCAAAAAAACAAGTTTGCCCTGAAGAGTCTTCTTGTCACTCTCTGAAGCCCTCCTCAGGATTCTGAGCAAGCGGGTGACCTCAGCAAGAACAGGGAAAAGTCTTCCACAAGAAAATGAAATAAACTACCACAAGATACAATGAATGTATTTGTGCAGCGTGGAAATCCCCAAATGCAACCTTTCAGTGATATTTAGATAAAAGGCCATTTCAGCAGCAGAAAGTAGCTTTCTTTCTCTCTGCTTTCCTGCTCACCCTCTCCCACTTATAGACAAATCCATAAGTCACAAACTTTCTTCTTGATCCTTCCCCGCTATGAACTTCAGCAAACTCAATTAATCTAAAAACCTAATTTTATCTCTCTAATATATTTGAGTACTTTTAATAGAAAACTGCAATTTAGGCTACTTAGTTCTCTGTGCAAATTAAGACTATTTGTCTATATTCACAACTGAAGCACAAATAGCATTCTTCTTAACTTAATGATATATTGTTTTAATTTCACTTGTCATCACAACACTTCTATTTCTTCGGTACTCCTCCTATGAGCACAAAAATATGCACACCCACAGGTGGAAGCGAGCATTTGTAACACACATTGCTAACTAAAAAAGAAATAGCACAGCTCTGGTTCACTTTGCAGAACAGCTTTTATCAAGCTGAGCACAGCATAATGCCATGGAAAATGATGAGTCCTGCGACAGAGCAGTTTGAAGTCCAACCCTCTCAGCCTCCTCCGTTGTTTTACCAACAGAAACTGAAACAGCTTACAAATGGTCTTTACTCTAAATTAATCTTTACCCTCTTCACAAGAAACGTGCTGGGTACTTGTGATGAAGTTTCCTGTGCATGGGATGACTTTTCTCCTCATGACCTGGGGTTCTCACACTACCCATGCAGACACAGAAAAGCCCATGAGAACAGGGGACATATTTTCTGTTGAGGAGTTTGGACTGGAAACACATTTCTGAATTAGATGGTCCTTTGGACACCCTCCTAAAGCCTGCCTCTTCTAAAGCCTTCTTTCATCATAACCATGATGGTCATAATGCAGAAACAGCACTGCTCTAACTGGAAAAAGCAAAGAGTTTAACCCCCTCTCTGAGCTCCTCCTGCTGCAGGAAAGGGTGGGGTAGGGGAACAAAGGCAGAAAAACAAAACAAAAAAAAAACCCAACAGTTTATGATCTGAAATGGAGATGAACTAGACACACCTTAATCTTTGCTAAAGATTTCATATTGCTGTTGATTACAGACGGATGGCAGGAAAACATCCTGCAACATACAGGCAATGAGAGAGGGGGACCACAGAAGACACAGAGGGATAAAACCACTGAAACTAGATCTGTAATCAGAAGTTTTGGTCAAGCTTGGATTACAACAAAAAGTCTAGGGAACTAACTGATCTATCTGCCTATAATACTCATCCACTTCACAGACTAACGTAGCACTAGTTAAAGCCAGCATATTCTGGTCAAAACAACCAGCAGTTAGCACTGTCCTCTATGTGTTTGCTGGGATCTCTCATTGTGCTCTGAAACCATTGGGTTACAATGAGCTTCACCCGTGCAGCAGGACTGCACTCCAGGGTCACAGACTAACCATTCATTTACTTTCCTTACACTACATTTTCCCATATGGAAGGAAAGCTCCATTAGGTCACAGGCATATGAGAAAAATCTCCCAAGGACTCTTCCTTTTTACATGGCATTGCTCTGACTTGCTGTGATTCCTATGCTTACTGTTTAAAACGTTTATATACATTGAAAATACATAGCAGCATCAGAGGACAAACCAGAAATGCGTGAATTCTTTCTCTAACATATGTGTTTTCAACAAGACATAACTAATTGACTCAGGAAATGAAACAGTGTCAAGTATTTAGAAAATTTAAAATAAATGTTAGTGTGGGAGTAATATTCCACAGAGGTTGTTACCAGAATTTAGGCAGCATAGAAAAACTGGAGTCTTATGATACTAATACAAATCTGCTGATACATATTTCTCCATCAACATTTGTTTCGTACTCCTGAACTGTGTTTTGTGCATCTATTTCTGATCCATGTATCTTTTTTCTTACACAGTGCATGCCAAGACCATGCCTAATGGCCACGATACTGGATGTCTTTTCAAATGAAATAATTCTTTTTTGGTTCTAGCTATCTGATTCCTTTGTGCTGCTTTCACTTCTTCTTCCTGGAAAATAAAATTATTTGTTTGTTTACCCTGATCTTTCTAAATCAATGGGAGAGAGGGTTGTTGTGGGCCAAGACGCTGACTGCAAGGCTCTTTCCTGGATTCCTTTCTGGAGTCATGTAAACAAGTGGTGGGATGCTGGCAGTTTGGAAGCATAAGCATCCAACTCCACACAGGCCAACAACAGTCTACGCTTCCCACCACTGCTCCCATTTCAACGCCTTGGTGGGACAGCTGTCCCAGTGAAAGGAATCCTTTTTCATGCCAATCCTACCCTGTGGGTTAACAGTATGATCACCCTGTAAGATATAATGGCGGGTGTGTGTGCTGCTTCAGTGTCTTGCCAGTTTCTGAAAATATTGTCCTTGAAAATCTATTTAGACAGCATGCAGACCCCACTTTGCTGGCCCTGTCAAAGACTTCAAAATCATCCAGAAAACCCTGTCCAGATTCCTAGGATCTGGGCCAAAGACCCCCAACATTTGGTTTGCTTTCTTGCCCAATTTGTGAGGAGAAACTATGGAGTTTCACATAGGGTTCTCCACCAGCCAGATAAAGGCAGGTGTGAGCTGAGATGACAGCCAAAAGGGAGTAGGGCTGGTAGGTTTGAGGAAGGATGGATTGCTGAGCTGCTTCTCAAGAAGCAGTAGGACTCGGGACTAAATGGAGCAAAATATATTGCTCATCAGCTGTCAGCCATTAGCCTCAAGACAGACACTGAAAGAAGAAATAAACCTATTTCTGAGTGGGTCTTGAGCAAGATGCAGCCTTTATATGCTCAAAAATGTCTATACATTCAAAAATGATTCAGGAGCACAAGCACTGGGAAGGAGCAAGAGGAGACTCAGGGATGACTAAAGGGACCGTGTTATCCTGTGTTTGCACTGCCCAATGCGGCAGATGCACTCTGGGTCGGTGGATGCAGATGTGCTGTCCCAGTTCCTCCCTGTGTCCCATACCTCCCTCCCACAYGCACGTGCGCGCGCACACACACACATCCTCCCTGCCCTTCACAACACGGTTACAGCAGCTGTATTCTGATGAAGGCCAACGAGAAGGGGAACTGGGAAATGAAGCGACAGGGTCTGAGACACACTAATTTGTCCGAGCTTTTCTGCTATAGGCAAGGAACTGCTGCACACGCCTCTCTTTCAGAAAAGGAAGCCACAATTTCACTTCCCAACAAAGCCAGAAAACATTAAAAAGTAATTTTTCAGAGGTCTCGGAATGTCACTATCTGCCCATTGCAGGTCACAAGGAAGGACACTACTGATGCTCTTCAGAAAAAACAGGTTAAGATGGTAACTTCAGAGAAACCAAGATTTCTAAACTTCAACATCAACAACAGTAGTTTCATTTTAGTGACTGTGCTGATGAGAATTAGCAGCAGCAGACAGTAAGTCTAGTTTTTAGGTAAGAAAAAAGAAACAGGAAGATATAAGCAAGGCCCAGTGAAATAGTTCATAGAAAGCTGTAATTTTTCCATGAACATAATTAAATTTTCTGACCAACATATTTACCTATGTATTTTTAACATGGAATAAACTGCACCTGGATTTTAAGAGAAGGTACATTTCACCACATTCGCAAAAAGCAAAGTCCGTGTCAAGTATAAACTGAACTGTTGCTAATAGAACCTGACAATATCATTTACTAAATGGATTCTTAACTTGTAGCTCAGTGTGGGTAAGATTACAGGTATTGACAGACATGGGTCATTTTAAAACATACTGGAAAGATATCTGGAATATATTGAAACTTGCCATATTTGGTTGCTGAATTTAAAAGGCCTAAATCAGTAACACCAAACTGGAATAAAGAAAGTATGTGACCTACAAAAAAAAATAGACCGTAACTGGCTTGCGTGTCTTTGAGGTGACCTCATAAGGGGAAATCAGACCAAATATCACTGAAATATTTCTACGAATTTGATTACAAAGCATTCTCCAATGTAAGATCAGCAGCCTGCTATTAGAATATCATATTTCAACAATTGTTCCCTACTTGTGAAAATTTCCATGAGGTTTCCAAGCTTTGAGTATCAGCCTTCCTGAAATACTATATTCTTTGTTGAGGTGTGATTGAACAAAGAAGCTATTACAGAAAATAAATGTCTTGTAGTGGATATTATGATGCTAGCTCTAAGACAGAAAAGACAAAGATAAAATAAAATTTGGAAAGAGTAACTAAAGGTATTTCTACTACTCTGACCAGTTTAATGTGTAAAGTGAGCAAATATATGAACACTTGTGGACAAATAAAAATGTTGCAATACTTAGAAGGTTCATGTCTCCTCACTCTAACATATTACAGATTAAAGCAGTTTGCTCAGACAGAGAAGGTAGCAAGTACTTGTATAGCTGCAGTATGTGTTGTGCAACACTCTATTCTGCTATGACTACACTATTTTCTTTTACTCTCATCTGCTAACAGAGCAAACGTAATAAACATTTCAGTCCAAAATTCAGAGAAAAATTAAGACTCCTATAGAATTTGGCTACAGATTTCACATTTCTAGAGTCCAGGGCTTTTAAAAACAATTTTCAAGTAATTGTAACCACAATCTGCTGGTTTGTCTTCAGCAACTAGTACTGATCGATCTTTAGAACTGATGTAATCTAGTGGGCTTCAAAAGTTTATTTAAAAAAATAACAACTGCAGCAGGGATGATACCAATGACCACAAAAAGATATAAATGCTATGCAACGACAAAGGGCAAATATTAGTGCTGAGTTCCTTGCAGCACTCAGTGCTCAAAAATATGAGCTTAAATGTCAGAGTTTTGTCAATTCTCCAAGTACTAACATGCCTTATAAAACTGGTGTGTTACTACAGGCCAAGTTTATCTGAATCTCACTTTTTTTAAAAGCAAATTTCACATGGATACAGAAAAGCCTGAAAATGTGAAGGATGCATCCCAAATTACTTTCCTTTATTAACGTTCATGACTAACTCACTCTCACAACTGATATATTTGACTCTCAGTTTTTGCATGCTGAAGGCAAGCAACAGTGACACCAGCTTCTCCTGCTAACTCCTGGTGCCTCCCACCACACCTTCTCAGAAATTCATAAGCATGCTGCCTACCTCAGTAGTCAAATCTCCAAGGCAAGGCAGCAGAGATGATGTTTCTGCCCACAGCTACCTGTCTTGCTCTTCTGGCCCAGGTGAGAACAGGTACCTGCATTTCAGCCACACAAGTTTACAGTCCACCATCTCACCTGGTGGACAAAGCCGCTTTCAGCAACAGGTTAAACTAAGATACTGAACTGCATCTCAGTGTGGGCACACATTCCTACATCCGCCGTCTCTGCTACAGAGGCAATACCTTCTGGCAAAAGGGCAGGACCAAAAGCTGAATATAAGGACTGGGTCAGAGCAAATTTTAATGAAGCTTGGAGTCCTCTCTGAGAGCAGGCAGCGCTAGAGACTGAGAAAAACAGTATAATGAGCAGTACTGGTATTTTGTGAGGCATCTCCAGGTTTGCATTCCGAGATTCAGCTGACAAGCACCCTAGGAACTTTCTGAACTGGGCATCACACCCAGACCTCTGTATTTAATGGTTGGTGGTAACATGACAGCTAATGTGTTAGCAGAGTTCATTGTTGGCCCTTGCAGCATTGTTACCCTGTAGCCCTGTAATACCATACTGCCATCACTAGTGACTGGCCATAAGCCTTGTAGGGGGGCTTGCAAACCCTGAGGACTTAGGCTTTTCAAGTTTGCTTTGTCTGAACTTTCCTTGACCTGCCTGCAACTTTGTTTTAGCCTGCAATTAAACTTGGTTTAGTTGTAACAACATTTTTTCCAACTGCCCAGATGTCTGTGGCTAATTTGTTTTTACTTTTGTTTATCTTTGCATGGTACCATCATCATTTTACAACTCTAACACAATGATGTAGTGTAGAAAAATACAGGCCTGGTATGATAGCAGAGGCCTTGCAAAGTGGAGACACAGGATGCAGAGGAGAGGAGTACTAGCATGGGTTAAAAAGAGATAGGGTACAAGAGTTGACACTTGGAGACCCTGTGGCTATAGACAGCTCACCCATGGTCACTTAAAGAACTGCAGACTTGAGGCTGGGCAAAACTGGTTTTACGGGGAAAAAACAGAACAAAGAAATAGTATCTAACATGTATGTAAGGTACCACATATAGTAAATTTGGATGTAATGTGGAGCTGCAGACTAATGAAGAAAGAGCCAAGTTTAAAAGCTTGCTAGCAAACATAAAAGTGACCCCAAGTGGATCCCAGAGTGAAGAAGAGGAAGAAACTATCGACATGAACATCATATTCCTCCTGTCAGCATTTGAAGTCCTTTAGATGCTGTCAACTGCTGAAACACCTCCACACCCCCACCACCAGAATGAAACCATCTTGGGACCCAGAGGAGCAGGGGAAGGGTGAGCATTACAGCAGGATAAAGAGGTAGACACTTTGTGTGTTCAATGATTTTAACTGTATTGTTATTTATTGAGACTTTCCCCTATATAGAATTTCTTTTCCTGTAATTATTAGATCTGAACAAGTAATGATTTCTGAATTAGACTGTAAAGACTTTATTTATAATAACAACAACAACTTCATGCCTTTAGATGTAAGGTGCGTTTCATCTTTACCCATAAAAAAGTATTTGAGTGTAACAGCACAGATGTGAAATTTAGCGCCATTCTTCACTGTTTACTTGTACCAGCAGATGCTGTTGTCATCCTGTGTTTTAGGAGAGAAATTTTTGACCAGTTGGGAGCACTAATTTTACTCTTTTTAAGGTCATGCAGATCTCATCTCTACAGCTTCATTTAGAGAGTTTTTATAGACTAAAGATGCAAGAATGAGAGCTAGACATAACAATGTCAGGACAGTTTGTGATCACTGGGATAACATCTAYGCTCCAAGCACAATCTATTTGCTTCCACTGAAAACATAAAATGATCGTCTGCCCACAGTGATATCACTGTGAATCACAGACATCAGTGTAAGGCATCTTTGTCAAATAATTATTTTAAAACAGTAAATATCACAAAACTAAACTTTTTAACTGTTTGAAGTGAAACAAGCTAGAACTATGACAAAATTAAATGGGACATTATTAAACTCTTATATCAATAGCTTTTAATCTTTTCTGATTTGAAAAATCCCTGAAAATTTTCCAGAAGAACCCTTTGGTACAAGCTAATTTAAAGCTACTGATCGTAGGCTTGCTTTCCTCAGTTACTTCCCACCAACTTACTTGCATAGTTCATGGACAATTTAAAACCACCAACTTAAACATTATAAGAACCAAACAGCTATGATTGTCAAGACTAACTTTTTTTCATTGCACATTGTTTCCATCTGCTCAGAACTACACAAATTATTCACCTAACATTCTAAATTTTTCCATGTTTGGTCTCAATTTAGATGTAAATTTGTATTCAGAAAGTGTGAGCAAAAGCCTTTCTGGGCATTTTCCAGTTCTGAAAAGGGAAAGTCTATTAATAACGTCTTTATCCAATTAAGAAAAAAAAAAAAAAAGTAATCTTTTTCAACAAAGAAAATAAAAACAAACTGTAACTGAAACCCTACAGGGCAAATAGTTCTTTATGAGGTATACACTTACAAAAAAACCAACCAAACAATTTGCTAACCCCAATAAAAGTGAGTTAAAGAAAAATCAGTCTGGCATTACCTATGGGGAATGAGGCCAGGGACCACTGTCTGAAATGCAGGAGACTAGCACTCGACCCAAGCCCTGCGGGTCTTTTAATACTGAAGCAACAACAGTGTCAAATCCCTATGAAAATTCAGGCTACTAAAGGACAATGCAGAAACAGTGGTATTAGTGTGCATTCAACAAGCACTTTGTTAACTCTTCCATTCTGAACAGCTCTGTGGCTAAGGATCTGAGGGCTGGCTCTGTGGTAATACAGATGCAGATTTTAAGGAGAACTCCATGCACAACAAGCTACCAAATCGCATCCTTATGTTGGCTATGAAATTGTCTGAGTGCTAGACAACCTCAGATATGCAGCCTCAGTTCACAATAAAGACTGTGAAAGCCACAAAAATACTGTTCTCTACACTTCTGCTGTACAAGTTTTTATATGACCTAAGCCCCACAAGTAGTTTAGCTAATTTAAATGATTGGTACTGTAAACTCCAATCTTACAACTGGATGAGTGTTTTCAGAGATCCAGAGGGGGTGAGAAGGTATAGAATTTTGACTGTTCAGTCAGGTAGAAGATGCAAAAGTTAACATATTTATTAACATTTCCATTTTTAAAATATGATCACTACACAAATGGACAGTTTTGCTTGCAGTTAATCTGGCATAAAAGCAAATGTCATGAAACTGCAGCTATATCTGCCTTTTACATAAAATTACATTGCCTGGGAGTGGACAACAGTGGCATCCAAATAACTAGTGTTAAAACATATTCCATTTTCCTCCCCAGTGACACCCCCAGGTCACTCCTGCATAAGCGAGAATAGAATTTGCAAACACTTATCCAAATGGATTTTCCTAATGTGATCTGTCATATTATAAAAGGACCCTTTAATCTGCCAAGATTACAAATCAGACTGCAGGAGTCAATAGTCTAAAATATACCACGAATTTCTTCTCAGTTCTGGGAAAGCCGTGACCATGCGGTAATTGCTGTGTCTGTTTTGCAGGCACCTTTACAACCACTGTCTTTTCAGCTCTCATGTTCAGATTTTCCTTTCTGATCACTGATATGGAAACTAACCTCAGGACAGAAGATATCTTACTCCTTTTGCACTATATGATTTCAAAGCCAAAACATTAAGTTACAATATGCCAGTGCAGTCTCTCTAGTGATGGATGCAGCTAGTCATAGAAGGGATCTTTCCTATTCTGTGAGGCTCCTATTTAGCGTACTGATTTTTGTCTAGTCTAATGAAAGATGTTTCGTAATGGATGCCAAGTACTTATTGGTACTTATTGGTGCTCCTGGGGAAGGTGAAAAAGGAGACTTTTTCAACAAGACCCAGAAGAGCAGCTCCAGATGACTGGAGCTGCGCTGGGAAAGTTACAAGCTGCTTTTACTTTAAGACTTGAAGAAAAATCATGAGAAATTTTTTGTCTGTGCTTGCCTCTTCCCTTCACCACATAGCAAGACATCCAAGCTCTCAATTACAGACAATCTGGAGTACCAACAAGTGCATTTCTCCGTAAAGTTGAATAAATATCAACAAACATATATGGCAAAATACAGTCACTTGAGACCACTCATTCCCAATGCTCTGAGCAGCTGTTTTGTCCACAGGGATCCATAACCATTGCTCCCCAAGTGACTTTTGCTCCCAGCAGTGCCTTCTTGAAAAATCAGTCCTCAAGAACTTTTTCTTTCCATCTTTCCTCCTTCCACATCAAATACTATCTGAAAGCATTGCTCTCCCAACTTTCCTCTCAAAGAAATAAAAGACTGTGTGGTAGCGTTACTTGACTTTATAACTACTACCTAACCCATCAAAGCAAACAGGTTAACACATATAACCCATTGTTTGTCTGAGGATAAAATGCACCAACAGGCACCATACAAAACAAAGCTGATTTATCATACTTATGAATCCAAAATAGAAAAGGCTTTTCTTCCTGTTACAGTATATGGTTTTCAAAACTGATTCACAGAGAAATATCTGGGAAATAAACCAGAAAATATTAATGTTTGTAATTCAGAAATAAAATGCTACCTTTCAAGCTATTACTAAGTGCTACATATGTCTGAAATGTTTACAAAAGACTTTTTTTCAGAATTTCTCTTCAACAGCCATTTAAGTATACTGTTAAAGAACTCACCCTTGAACTAGCAAAGAACTCATCTGTTTGAGAGTGCACCAGTTTACAATATTTTGTATTATCTCCTACCTTATTGTTCAAGAGATTAAAAATCCCCCAAAACTCTAATTTCTCTTTTTACTTAGTTCCTATTTATGTAGCCTATGAACTATAAGACAATAACAAACAAAAGCGGCAATAACATTTTTTTTCACTAACAATGAAAACATGAAAATCACTTATATTGATAAATAACTGCAATTCTATGCCAAGCTTAAACCTTCGTAGACTGGCATGTGAAAATACTCACAGCTCTTCTGCTAAAATGTTCAAAAAACATCATGAAAAAATTCCAGACAACCAAACTAAAGTATTTTTATATATACACACACACACACACATAATTAGAAAGCAAGAAACTTCTCTCCCAGTAACTGTGGATAGAAGGAGGATTACATTAAAAATTGGCTTTTGCTGCAGAATATGGTATTGAGCCAAACAGAATAGAGTCTGATTGTTTATCATCTTTTCTGTATTCCCATTACCAACAGATTATTACCATGATATTCCAATCACTAATTTGACACGCTTTCAACTTGGTTTTTACCAGTCTTCTTTCCTAACATTGTTACTTTATTTCTGTAAGGAAGGTGTTAATTTTTTTCCTTTCCTAAAGGTTATTTATCTTCTTCATAGTAAAGTTGTAGAGTTCATGTATTAACCTGGGCTCATGCATTAAAAGAAACAGAACACAGGGAATCCCAGTTACTTAAGGAATAAAGGCGTTGAAAATATTTCAGGAGTGTTTTCCTTTAGTTTCTGTGGCAGTTTAGCTAGAGAAAAAGTTTCCCCTCTCTCTAGACTGAAGACAAGATCTTTACCCCACACCTTGAAGCACAATGACAACCTTTAAAAAAGGAAAATCAACAAAAGGTAGCTCACGGTGGCTGCTTTACCTCCCACCACCCCTAAAAATCACAGTTGGTGCCTTGGTTCAAACAGATTTAGCTTCTAAAGTCAGGCCTTGTTCATCTAGTGCTAACAGTCTTCACTGAAGACTAAGGTACCTGTCTGTATTAACAGGCATGTGTATTAAATGGAGCCTGGTTCACCTTATGGGATGGAATTAAAAAAGATGAGAGTGCCAGCTGAATAACAAAAAAAACCCCAACATCTCAAAGTGGAGATCTCCAAGTTTATGGAATGAAGCTCCCAACCAAAGCGGTGGACCCCACTATCCAAGATGTTTCCAGGACACTATACCAAACCTGTAGGTTTACACACCTGGCGTTTCCTCCACACAACCATTTTTCTCTACACCTCCACTTTGAATGTTTGAGAATATTTGGCAGCTGCCTGGGACAGCTCCAAAAATCACCTTATCACAAATCACAGCAGATTTGCCTGAAGGAAGGTCACCAACGTGAACATGCACAACCACAGTGAAAATGCCTCCTTTCAGAAACACCAGATCAATGTTCAAATGTCCCACTAAAAATAGCTCGGTGTTAACAGCTGAGCAGCACTTCATTATTCTTTTTCTTTGTTTGCTCATGTTAACRTGGGCAAAAAGTCAACAGTAAAGTACAATTTTAGACAGCTTATTTTTTAAATGCTTTCAAGGAGAGTAAGCTCTCACAAGGGCCTGAGCCACAATACATCTCTTAAGACTATCTTATCTTTGTGTTCTAGGCATTTCTGGGGTTAAAGTCTAGCAGGAGCTGCACTAAGATTTTTTTTTAATATGGAAATTACAGAACAATCTTGAACATAAATATTCCCATATGGATATATTTTTGTTTCAAAGCAAAATTAGCATAAACACATTTGAAGAAGAAATTAATATTACCTCTGTCATGCTTGCCTACAAACCCCCAAAATACCTTCACACATTTTATTTTTAGTTTTTATAGCATATAATCGATCCAAACAGAAAACAGACTATTAAAAGTATCATGACAGAAAGATCCAAGTAAGTTGGAACAACCTTCTCTCTTGTACTTCATAGTTTGGCAGAGATACAGTTCACACAGACCCTATTCAATTGTACAAAAATATTTCATTTTTTACTACTGTTTAAGAATCTGCATGAACAAACCATGAGGACAGTGTTTACCTTGACTAAACACCATGCTATGAAAAGGTTAAGCAAGGTATAGACTTTGGATGGGATTCACTTCACTGAACTGTACTGAAGTTAAGCAAAACAGGCAACTAGTTAGAACTGAGTAGAGAGGGATAGAAACCTTCAAAAGGCAATTCTTTCTGACTTTCAAAAACTATCTGAAGACACTATAAAACAGGATTAAATCTGCATTCCAACATCTCATGTTTAATAATTATCTACAACAGTTCTTCGGCAGACCAGGAAAGTACTCCAAACCTGACAATACTCTTGTTTGTCTCTTCATTTGCTCTTATTTCATCCACACCTCCCCCCCAAAAAAAAAGAATTGTGATGGGAAGAAAAGGTTTGCCAGAAATTCCTCTATTTCTTTTTCTTCCTCAATAGGAGTGTGAGATGCCTTTTTCCTGAAACTTAGAGGCGGAAGTCCCTCAGACCTGATCATCTTTTCTCCTCCAGAAACCTCTTCAAGTGATGTTCTTCCAGTTTTTCTGGGCATCCTTATAAGTGACAGCCATGCAGGCCTGAGACGCTCCAAGTGTTGTCTCTCCGGAAGAGGCTTAGACAGATTTTAAAATTAAAACCCTAGTTTACTAGCCAAAAAAACATGACTTGGAGCTAAATAAAACCTAGACTATAGAAAAAAGGCCAAACCTAGATTTAGAATCTGTCCCAGTTTAAGGGAGTTGACCATGACTCTAATAAACCTGAAAAAGCACTCACGCTTTTTTACTTTTACCTTCTCAGCCCTCCCTCCTTGCCATCCATCCTCTCAGACTGTCATTCAAAGCACTGTGTTTCCAACAGGACACCCCCCTTCCCATTGACAATTCAGTCCATAAACAGTGTTTTTTCTTTACTGTGGCAATTTTCCAAGTAAGGACTGTGAGATCATCACACAATTGTTTTTACCACAGAACAATAATGACTTAGTACCACTATGTAATAATTAATTAGGAAGCAGAAAAAAAAAAAAAGAGAAGCCATACTATTCTCTCCTGATATTCTCCTAGGCACTTAAAAACCTCAGAAACACAGGCTAAGCACTTATTAATAAACAAATAACTAGAGAACTAAACATAGCATTGCCAGAAGCACATTAAAAAGGTTTCTTGCTGTGGCGTTTTCCTCCTGTTATTTTATGGATAATTTTGCTAAAGACTGACCTGATCAATGTCTTAATAGCTGATAAAGCCACTTAGAGTAACTCAGGATTTGCAACAGAGCAGAAAGTACGTTACTCACCCTTGCTCAAAGAATTCAGCTCCTTTTCGAACCCGGTGTTGGGACAAACCAGCATCTAGGCGAAGGGCAGTCCTTCAGCAACACACAGTTACAAGTTTAAACATTTGTCAAACTAAGGAGATATCTGGGGCAAGGGCTGTCACTGACTGTAAGTACCGCACCCGTCATTTGTCACTACAGGCACGTCAGGGATCTTCAACCACAATTTTCACTTCAGAGCAAGCTTTTCTCTCACTGCTCATGAGTTTGCTGCCCAGCGGTCTGCTTCTAAATGTATCTTTGTCACAGGCTAAACGTAACATGCCTTTGTCCAGCCTTACAAATTCACTTGATGCCCAATTTATCACACACCTTTCCCTGTGCAGTGCAGGGAAACTGCAGGGYGATACAGTAGACAGCAAGTATCACAGTGTATAGGAGTGATCAAAAAGCACAAGCTGCCAAACAGCCTAAGTCCAAAGAATCCAAGCAATCATCGCCCTTCATAAATCTTTAAGCTCTTCCTTAAACATACATCAAGCATTCTCCTACTGACTACTGCCATGTATTATGGGATTATCACTATGCATTTCTATGTTGGTTAAGCATTTTATCCAAATGCTAGGTACACACACAAACTCCAATCACTAAGAAGTGCCATATATTCAGTTCACATCACCTCTAAATCATACGTCTGGACACTTCTGTTTCTGTATCATAACCTTCCTACAATACCACCGTGTTACATGTAGACTTTCATTAGTCCTCTGATGGACTGCAGACATCCTGCTTGTTAGCTATCACCTAGCTAATATCAGTCACATTCCAAAGTTCCCCATGACTCCAGCAGCATAGCTTCAGCAATTACATTTCCCATTTTGCTAGTCTTCCTGACATATCCTGAAACACAGCTGTTTCAGACTCCTCATGCAACATCATTCCTTTGATCATCCCTGTAGCTTTTCTCTGCATCTGTTACATACTGAGCTGAAGCTTCTTGGATATTGCAAGAAGTGTTGCACACTTATTCCAGATCAGGTCCCAGCCCAGATGCACCCAGCTGAGGTGCCCTCCCTCAATTGGAAATACCTCTCCTGACACTTCCCTGGATCCCATCCATCACTTTCATGATGGTGTCAAATTGACAGACTGGAGACAAATTTGAACCCACTTACCCTCACATAGCCCTTTCTCCTTCAAAGTCTTCCATTGTTGAACTCCCTGTTCATAGGAAAAGTTGTTGCATTACTTCCTAAGCTGAGGCTGTAGCACCATCCAATTTCAGGCATTCAGCACAGATGCCAGAGTCAGGTGCCTAGGCTCTGTTAACAGTCAAGAGAAAAAGGCAGGAGTTGGGTGCCTAATTAAAAATCTGCCTCTTTCCACTGATTATATAAGAGCTTAGACTGCTAATTTTGACACCAAGGTGAAACTCAGTAAATGAATTCCTGCCAGTGTGTGGCCTGACACTTTGCTGTGTTGAATTCCATCCCTTTAGTATTACCTAATTGTACAATTAATTGTATAGTCATTCCATCTAAAACTGTGTACTGGAAATTAATGTCCTCCTCCCATCAGCAAGTTTCAACAGCCTGCTTTCAATACAACATGACAACAAAATCAACTCAACCAAAAAAAAAAAAAAAAAAAGCCTCAAGAAGACTAAACAAGTCAACTCCCAAAGAATAATTCATCTCATATATCTACCTCCTGTTGTCTCCCCTTGCGCCAGTTTTTTGCGTGAGTTTACAGTTCTTACACTAACCTAATCTTCCTCCACCTTGAACAGTAATTTTGATGCTGCACCATGTTAAATGGTTCAGCAGAATCCAGAGAGACCAGATCTAGCACATTTTTTCTTTTTCTAGAAAACCTACTTTCTTATTAAAAAAAGATACTAGGTCAGTCTGACATGACCTATCTCAGCAAAACAGATCGTGTTTCATCCTCCTTCCACTCAACTCCTGTGTCTTTAATTATTCATTCCTTCAAAAAATTTTCTAAGGTTTTTAAGGTCAAATTAACAAGCCTGAAGTTGCCTAGATCACATTTTCCATTTCCTTAGAGATATATATAATATTCAGTAGTATCAAGTAATAAAAATCCTTTAAAAAAATCTTACTAACAGATCTATATTTTAATTACACATTAAAAAATGGTACCTTTAAGAATTTCCCAATTTGGGAATTCCCAATACAGCAACTTAAAAAGTCACTCTGACAGCCAGAAAGTCTGATTGCTTTTAAAATATGAGAGATGCAATAACTGGATGATGCTTCTGAGATTACAAAAAGCTATGTGAAATGATGAGTAAAATACCAAAGACTTCCTGAAAGTTCCTGAGACTCCAAAATCAGAAGATATACAGCAAGATATTGCTAGGGCCCTTGTTTAACTTGATAGGAGAAATCCCAGTGCAAATGCTGGGATCTGTGTTACACAAGCCTCTTTAAGAGCTGCACAGTACCTTAAATTCCCACCATTCAGTACAATTTCTTATATTCACAAACTGTTGAATATGTTCATGTAGACTTTCCAATTCGTTGGGTCACTCAAGCATGCTACATCTGGAAAAGTTTTTGTGCTGAGGCTTGATTTTCTTGGTAAAATTTAAATGCCTTTAAAAGGATAAATACGTTGTCCAGTTCAAGAAAACTGTTCAATAGGATGTAAGAACCTTTTTTCTTTTTTTCCTTTTCTTGTTCTTTTAGCACTTCCGTATCTCTATCAACTTGCCATACACATGCAAAAATTTGCAAAAAATACCTTAAAAGTACACGAAACATTCCCTTAGTCTGCAAATTTAAGCTCTTTTTTTGACCCAAATTGACATTTCTATGCCTTGAACTGAAAGCAACCATCTTGTTAAAAGGTGATATTTATGTATGTTGCCTCCTTCAGACAAATTGGGCCTGAATTTTAAGACACCTACTTACTGATTCATTCTTCAAATAGTCGAAGTGTGAGTTGTGCATCCTGGTGCTTTAGAAGCAGGTTTGTAGCTATCTGTACACGTCACACAATGTTCAAAATAGGCAGCCAGTCAAGATTCCTTCCAAATATCGTGGCTAAAAACTTCTACTTGGGCTCTGCCTAAATTAACACCTATGGGGCACCTCAATAAATTCTGGTTCAGCAAGGCAACTCAGCTTAGGGACAGCACACGAGCACATGCGTAACTATAAGCTTCAGTCCTACTGAAATGAGCAGAAAAGTTAAGATTTCTCCTGATGTAGACTTTAAGACTGACCTGACTTCCTCGGAGACCTCGGATCACTTACAACTGCTCCTGACTTCAGCAAGGGCTGCAGGTGCTCAGTGTCTACAAAGGACTTATATTGAGATGTCCGAGTTCAGATTAAAGATACGTATTTGAAAATTTGACCTCAGGTATTTAAAGCCCACCTGCCTTGCCCTCTCAAAAGTTACGAAAAATCATGCACTAAAGCTAAAAATAACTAGGAGCCTTTTCTGCTATTTATTCTGCAGAGACTATCATGGTAGCAACGCCCCAGTCTGAGGCATACTACCACTGCAGATTTTTGTCTTTTATTACAGTGCTTCAAGCTCTTGTATTCCACCTAGACCATACAGAGACTTGGCAAGTGTTTGTACTGCACACTCCAGATCTTTTGATGTATGGAGGTCTGGACTTGAGGACCTGCATGGTCACTTCCTATCTTATCTTCCTAGCTATATGGCAAATACCACTGGAAGTAGGAAATGATCCATATGCAAAGTTTCCAAGAATGAAAGTAGTATGGTAGGCAGCTGATTTTGAGGGTTGGTTTAGATGAGTTGATTAAGTGTTAATCCTCTCAGTATGTTTTAATGAAACAATTATTCCTGAAATCCTCATAATGATTCTGTGCTAGTTCATCTATGTATCTCCCAAGGATAATGCTGAGATCATTAACAATTAGGTACTGGACATTTTGTAATTTAAACACTGTAACAGCTTTATAATTAAAATGCAAACACGGTAGTAAAATGAATATGTTACTGAATTGAATGTAAGCTTGGACAGGATAATGTTCCAAACACTGTAAATGCCTTGATGTTAAGAGTAGCATTTAATTCCAGAAAACCCGTAATTTATTTTTGTGCTTGCACAGAACATAATGTAGGTTAAATACTTGTAAAAAGAGACAGAAGTCATCATAGTAAAGAAACAAAGTAATAACCCACAGATCATTGTAGTCTCCAGACACATAAAACATCTGAAATTCTGCTGCCTTCTCCTCCCTGACTCTGTGCCCTCTACAACCGTTCTCATTAGCTATGTATCATCATGTCCTCTTACCCTTCTTTCTGTCCTTCTCCCTGCATTCAGGCTCTACTCAACCTGATTATGCCTTCATTTAAGATATTATTCAAACTCCGTCCTTCATCTCTGTCTTCACTGCTAAAGTCATGCTTAACTCTGCAGACTACAATCAGCAGAGTCAGAAAAACACCTAATGGAATAGAGAACATTATTGAAAGGCCAAGTGCCTCACATTATGCAATAACTGCACACGTAGTTACTGCAATTATACATACCAATCCGGCATGGTGCACGCCATTGATTTAGCACTAACAAGAAGATGATGAACGTGATGGTCTAAGAAACAGGATCACTGCACATTTAACACAGCCATGCATTCACACATGGGCTGCTCTGCATTTTAACATACTTTACAAACTGGCAAGAAGGGAAAAGCAAGAGGGGAAGGAACAAACTAGCGAATGCTGGGTTTTGTTAAAAAACAAACTGTAAAAGCAGATAGTAAACTTGCAGTGAAAGCTAACAACAACAGTCATAAAGCAGCTTGCTGTGCTAATAACAATTACCTCTCCTTAGACAGTCAGTCACACACTTTGTCCATTTGTCACCTATACCAGTATGTGCTTTATAGCAGGGCACGTTTTCTGGAGATGTCACCCAGAGAACTGACTGAAGAGAAAGCAGGGATTGCTACTCAAAAAGGGTGCCACTGGAGATAAACTCTGTTTTATAGACACACATTAAGGAGCCTCAATCAAAAAAGCTATGTGGAGCTTTACATATGCAACACTGAGTTTGACTCTTAATGAAGAAGCCACTAAATCCAAATCAGCTGAAAGAAAATATGCACTAAAATACCAAGCAAGCAGGCAAACAGAAGTGTGTGGCATTCTCTTTCCTTTCTTTCCTATTTTCTCTCCAGACCTAATCTAACACAAAGCTTCAAATGAGTAGTGGGATCTGTCTATACGGAGTTGATTGCACAGCCAGGGCCATATTTGAGAAACACTTAATCAGGATGATATGCTGTCCCTGTAGCTGAGCCCCAAATGCTGATTTTTTTCCTCTATTGTTATGGATTTCTTCGAAAGTGTGGAGACAGACTCCACAGGGGAGAAGACATAGCTGTCTTGGGGAATAATGACAATTCTTCTTTAATTTCTTCAGCAAGAAGCAGCACTGAGCTGGATGGAGACGCAGGATTGCCCCAGGCATATCTTTTCCAATGCAGACAATGATTAATAGAAGAAAGAAAGATGATATGAGTGACTAGTACTACTGCAATTCCTTTTAAGTCACAGTAAAGCCAGCTACAGGGTCTGGCAACACTAATTTGCTGCTGGCAACTTCATCCCTGCCTTCTTGGGATCGAGAAAGATCTGTAAGTGCATGCCTGATTCCCAAGTTACTCTTCACTGAACGGTTCAAGATGGTGAAAGGAAAAAATTAGACATAAGCCCCTGGAGCAACCCATTGTGCACTGCATTCCATTCTGCCCCAGTTAAATAACCCAGTCCATGGTATCGACCGCTTGCTTTAATTCCAGAAGTAGGCACGATCATGGTAACATACCTCTCTAGACTTTTCAGTAATTGATCCTCAGCCTGCATTAAGACACACATCTGATACAAGAAAAGCAATGCTGCATGAGAAAGTGCATTTGCTGACTCTGTCTGCTTGATCTCACAAATGAGCTTGTTCTCCCTCAGCAGGAGTTGGGGAAAAACATCTCTGAGAAGTCACTATGGTTCACCACTGACTATTCCAACATTCATTCTTTGCTGAACTCTGAAAAGGGCACTGAGGGCACTACATCAGAGATGAGGAGACTGAGGGCTCCCCCTCAATTTCTGCACGATTACCCACATGACTGTGAGCATCACGTGACCTCTCGCTGCCTCCTATTCCCAGACCAGCAAAACCTCCCGTGTCTACGAGAAGACTCATTTGATTGGCGTCTGCTTCATACTGCCTTGCGGTTAAGGCCATATCCCACACATCACCAGCATGTGTGCCACAACTTCTCTTATTCTCTGAAATCCCAGAAGCCACGTGCAGCTGGTGAGCCCGACATACAGCCCACCAACAGCTGCTCTGGCCCACAGGAAGCAAGAGGAGTCCTATTACTGAACTTTGCTTGGAAACGAGTGGGTAAGTCTTCTTGCAAGAGTATTCTGCTAACAGGAACCCCACCAGGACACCTGTGGGCTCTCAGGGCCTAGTAATGTGACCAGCAGCCTCTGCTCCCTGCCACATCACAGGACATAAAGCAGCTCTTTCACTGTGGAGAACTAAATACTTGACAAATGTTTGTCAAGTGCCCAACAGGATTCAGTTCCCATCCTGAAGGATATTGCTCTATGCTACAGCAACATTCAATGACAACAAAGGCACATCTGCCTTCCTCCATCTCTGTTGACCCAGGGTGTTCAAGGGAGGAAAACTAAAGACCCACTAGTTTGTTCTTATGGTGGAAACAGGTGACATATATCAGCCTTTCAGCATAGGCTGTACTTCAAATCTCACAAATTTCCAGAAGCACATCACTTGTTCAAAGATGAACAAATCACACTGTCACTAGCTAATGACCTATCTGAGCTTCTGTGGACAATGCACCCAATAACAGAAAACCTCTGGCCGATATAATGAATTACCCACAGAACAAAACATAGGGTAAGCATGCCACTGATACCAGAATGTAGGATCTTGTCAGCACTTCATTATTTCTGAGGCTGAAGTTCCTTTTGCTTTGCCTGCCTCTAATTTATTTCATCTTTGAACCTTTGCATTCAGTGTCCACAGATCATCACACATTATAGCAGCAACCACTAAAACTATATTACCTTACTCTATCTTTCACAGATGAAATTTGGCATGTGCATCCAGTTCTTTTTTAATAAAGCCTGAAAGACACAAAAAGGACAAACTGTTTCTGACTGAGTCGATCCAAATAAACAGGTTAGTAGTATAGGAAAAAAATTTTGGGGAAAGCAATAAATATAGGAACAATTAAAAAAAAATCACTAAAAACTCATAAAAAAATGCAGAGTGTTAACATTTTATAACATAGCTCCTTCACCATTTGAAACAGAATCTGGACTGTGGATCAGTTCTGAGGAAAGAGAACATAAGAATAAAGCCAAAAGAGAAATTTCAGAATCAGGTACTGTTACTGTAACATTTTAAGCTTAGGGACTGTGATGTATATCTCCCGTCTACTATATTAATGAAAATACAATGCATTTAACTGAAATGACTTTTCTATTAAGTCTGTAAAAGACTCAATGCAGTTACGGTATAAGAAGCTCAATAAAGTAGCTACTTTGTGTCACCAGCAACAATCCAGCTCTCCCAGCATAGTTTCTCAACTCGGCTACCTTGTCGCATCTGCTCATTCCAGCTGCAGTCAGTGTTGGGGTCACCACATGGCGCTGCCACTACTTCCCCAAGAAGATGCTCTGTGAAACAGAAATGCTAACAACTGAACCCAGGCCCCCAAGCAATTTTTACTGCCTGTAGGTTCAGACTGAATTCAGATGCCACTGGCAGAGAGATTCAAGAGTTCCATTTCTTGCTGCCAACACCCACAGCTCTTCCATTGTGACAAGGAACATACTGTCCTTGGCCATACTAACATCATTCACCACACCTAAGCAATAGGCATCTTGATGGGGTTTTTCCCCTTCAAGAAGTATAATCAAGACATTTCCTAGCACATTTTATCCCATAAATCAATCAGTCCAGAATCCTTATTCAAGTTCATTGTCAAACAGGTACACAATCCACATGGCAGGAAAGTAAGGCAGTTAGACATGAAGGTTAACTTTAACCTGAGAAAGCCACAGCCTTCCTAGGCTCCCTCTGTAGCCAGCCAAATTCAACATCTACACCGCTTAATCCACCAGCTATTGGGGTTAGCCCCTGAGCGAGGCCCTGAGGTGCAGGGGAGGCTCCCAGTCACAGGGCCCAGGGCTGCTTCTGTTCTGCCTAACACAGTTGTCACACAGTATCCTAACATTTCACCCATGGTCTCTTCTCAGCCCTCATTGTGATCTTAAGAAACAATCATTATTCTGTGAGGGTACTGTTCTGAATTTTCAGGTTTACAGCTTCCGAAATGATGCAAGAGCTGTGTTGCAACCCAACAGAACAGTGCTTTATAGCGGTAAACTAGGAGCAGGTGCCTCGCATCCTGACATGAGGGCAGCTGGGGTGTTGGATAGCGCAAAACCTGCCGGGATGGAGAGCGAGGTGAGGTACATAGACAAACCTGGCACAGTGCTGTCCATATGGGGAGCAGCCCATGGGGTGAATTATCTCCACCAGCTCACTCACTCCAGAAGCAAATCCAGAAGTGAAGTAACACGCAATATAAAAAAGTGTCGGATCAGGATGAGGGAGCAAACTGGAGAGCGAAGTGTGGATGAATCTGATGGGAAATGGGCTGGGCTACAGGATAGTCCAAGACAGCAGCCAGTTGAATACTCTAGCTCACCTTCTCAGTCTTTTACCTTGAAGGCAAGAAGGAGACAGGCTTCCTCTAATGTGGTCCTACTGAAGTTACTATCTCCTGCTATAGCCCAGACATGACCACCTCAGATATATCCTTTTTTTTTTTCTTCTTCTTTTTTACTAATGACATGAAAATCCTGTCAGAATGAAAGAGAATTTACGTGAATCCATGCAGGCTAGCTGCATGACTGCCCCTTTGCAGCATCACAGCATCTTGCCGGCTGAGACATTACAGAAGAGCAGAAGCCAAACTCAGCAAAGCAACACTAGTGTGTTCAGCACACTCTGCTGAACGACTACTCCACTGCACATCTCTTTCCAAGAGGGAACCCATTGCTCAGCAAGAGGTAGTGGAATCTGACGTTACAGAATAATTCAAGCTGGAAAGGATAGTCCAGCTTTTTGCTCCAAGCAGGGTCACCTCTCAGCTCAGACAAGGTTGCCCAGGGCTTTATCCAGTTGGGTCTTAAAAACCTCCAAGGACAGAAACTGTTCAACCTCTCCCGGCAAACTGTTCCACTGCTGGACTACCTGTTGTTACAGGTGCCACTGGAACCAGTAGTACAGTTATTTCACATTTCCAAAAGCGTTACAGAAGGAGAACAATAATTTATAAGCAATTGCTTACTGCACAACTGATGCACCACACAAATTGATCTTTCAGTTTCACACCTTCACCTGTCTATTTACACTCAGAATTATAGAACAAAGACATTAACTGTGTACCTGGGAGTTAGCAAATAACTCTATGGATCAAATTTTTTATCTTAAGGCCAAAACAAAAGCTTTTCAACTAGTATGCTCTCCAGGACAAGAACAAGTATGATTTTTAACCTGAAATATTTGCCATTTTGCTACAACAGTGCATGTTAGAAATCTTTGACCATGGTACCACAAAACTGTGGCAAGGCAACAGGTTCCTCTGTGGAGAAGATACTTCTCTAGTAAAATATATAGATGGGGCAAATATATAAATATATACAGCAGGATTAAGAAAGCTAAAACTTTAATTCACAGAAAAATATACTGATCAGTTTAAGCAGTTTTACTGCTTAAAACATTAAATTCAGGGAAAATTCATACATAAAGCAAACAGTGTTTCAGATGCAGTAATTAAGATGCAATTCATCAGTTTACAGTGCTGTATGTAAATATTAGGAAAATCAAAACTATCAAAGAAGAACCAGGACTGAAGTAAAAGAAATAAGATGAAGTTAAAAAGCACTAAGACAAAACAACACACTACAGACTAACAAGAAGAACTTCCACTACAAATTGGGAGTTTATCAGTTGAGAAAAACCAAGAAGAAGGAAGACCTCAGTGTCAGACAATGCAGCCACAAAAAGGGCAGATACTGTGTTAGGGTGTACCAGCCAATGTGCTCTTGTCACTACAAAAAGCAGCAATGAGACTGAGTCAGGAACACCGGCTACAACAAGTTAAACACTGCCCACCTCAGTCTGTAACGTGTAGAGAAAGGCTTATGAGGACAAGGGAGAGTCAGCCTCCCCAGAGCAGACCAAAAAACTGTTAAGCTCAGCAAAGCAGAGGCTGAGATGAGTTACAATTTGCTCTCCAGAAATACATGACAAGGGCTAAACACCAGAGAGGTGAAAAAAGCGTTAAGATAAATAGGGTGTTAACAAAATAACTAACCTAACTGGAATAACAGCAACCCAGAAAGCTAGTTTAGCCAAGGAAAAACTGGGTTTCCATATAAAAGGAGCATTATGCCACTGTTAAGACTAGATTCAACAGCTCAGGAAACTCCATCCAGCCCTATGCTTCTATGCACTCATCAGCAAAGCATCTAAAATCTCTTACGAAATTATACCTCTTCACAGAAGTGGCCTATAAGGTAGCTCAAGTTTTCTTCTCTTTTCATTGTCCAAGGTGAAGGCAGAACAAACTTGAAGTTCACCTCTATGACTGTCAGTTCAGATGAGAAGTTACAAAGCATTTTACTTACTCTGGCTTTTGGAGAGTTCCTCAATGAGGACAGACATCTGACATTATGTGGAGCTCTTCAGGGTTAAATGTGATATGCAATAATTTTTGGCAAAGTCATTCACTATTTTAAATCATTTTTATTTTGGTAAATTCAGTGCAGGCACACAAAGTTCCAATTTGGTATCCTTTATAACTTCAGTTGTATTTATTTAGTATAGCTATTTTTTCTTTTTCCATTCTAAAAGCAGGGCACGTACTGTGAAAGCTCCTAGACACCAAGAAAGCTAATCACAAAGCAAGTCACAGCCAGCCACAGTCACAACATCAAGGGCTGATACAATGGACCTGCTACATTATAACCATGTAATATACTGTACCACCATTCACCTTCAGGACATTTAATATAAATACTTAAACCTGGTCAGTCATTAGTCATTTCACTTAAAATGAAGAAATGAAAATGGCAGAGATGATAAAGGAATCTAAAAATCCTATTTACAATACTATGACAAAAAATGACTAGTTCTGTGGCCACAGCCAAATCCCTTTCATCTCTGTGGCTGAGCTCACACATCTGCAAAATAGAGACAATGCAACCTAGTAACTACATCAAGTTTCTCTGCTGGCAAGTTATATTTGTACCTCGCTCACTACCATCAGGAAGTCACACCCATTTTGCAGAGCAACATTGGAAATCACACATTCTAGAGTGACGTGTTTTAAAATCAGTCTGTCTGTGAGATTTTTAGAAAAAATATTGCAACTTCTGCAGAGAAGGCAAGTCCTACCTACTGATCTCCCAGCAAGTTCTGACCTCGCACAAGTGCCCTACTACTCTCCATCCCATTCTAAAAGCAGCTTTGGTTCTTCAACTACATTTCTAGAGTCTGCCTGTAAGTTCTCCTCTTTGACACAATCACATCTTTTAATTGCACTCCAATTCTGTTGTGCTTTGGTACTGATTAAGAACCACTAAAGTGCTCGCTTTAGCCGTAACAACTAAATTGAACATCAGTACCACGTGCCCAGGTAGTAAGCCCAGAGAGTCCAATGTTACTTGCATATGAAAGATTCTAACTGGGCACCGTCTCAAGCCCCTCTTTTTCACCCTAAGTTGTACAGTTTTTAAATTACATTGCCCTGTAATAGCTGTAAGACTGCGGCAGAGTGTGKTAATGTGCTATTGCAGACCACACCAAAGTACCAGCTTCTTAGCATGTTCTGCCTCTGGCCTTCTGCATTAAGAAATGATGATGATAGAAAAAAAGATTCTTCAAAGACTGCAGCATGTTTTTGCTTAATTAAAACCATATAGAAATTGTTTTGTAATCGACTGATGATGGCAGTTCAAGTCTTAGTGCTTGCTGCCAGATTTTAAAAGCCATTCAGATCCTTCTCTGTAAGGAAATGATACATAGTGAGATTTTTTCCCCCCCAGTCGCTTGTACTTGCAACTAGGGTTATCACACAAACTGAGGAGAACACCAGTTCTCAATTAAATCTGCCACACCCTTATTCCTAAATACTGCAGAAAGTGAAGCACGTGACACCATTCCCTGCAGAGAAACCTGAAAGCGTGATACAAAACAAACATAAAAACGACAGGGTGTGTACATGCTCCTATTGAAAATCCCTCACTTTCTCCTCCTCCCTCCCTTCTTTCTTCTCTCTCACTCACTGGAGAGCAGCTAAATCACACCAGGGAGGAACGAACAACTAACCCTTTTTCTTTGCAATTAAATGTGCTGTCAACATCTCTGAAGGGTACTGGCAACCCATGACACCAGGTATGATTTTGTCCATTAGTTAAACAGAGAAAAACAGAGTTACTTTGCCTGGAGGCTAGCTTTGATAGCTTTTATCCAGGCACAGTCCAACAGACATGCTTTTCCCATGGGAGTTGAGCCAATCTATGCTACTGCCTCCCATTGCTTGTCCTTGCTTTTCCCCGCCTCCTATCTGTCAGCAAAACTGCACATGTTGGTACAACCTAATCTTCTTTTTTAAAAAACAAAAACAAAAACCAAAACAAAACCCAAAAAACTATAACACTTGGACAGAAAAAAAGAGCAGAACAGAACAGTTTGCAACAGGTACAATTTAAACCAAAGCACTTTGACAGAACCAAGCTGGGGAAGGACTATATTTGCTGTTTATGCTGGCAAATTTGAGGAGCAGGAACTTCTGCAGCGGACAAGCAGCTGGGGATGAACCACATGACAGTAGAGCTGCAAACAAATGCTCATTCAAAGCAAGTTGTCAGAGCCAATGTAGCTCAGAAGACATTTCCTGTAAACATATTTTAAAGGCTCAAGTTTCCAATAATCAGCCTACAAACCCAGGCAGCACGTTCTTTTTCTAGGTCAAGATAGTTATGACCCCTGCTACAAACCTCAAGCACACAGAAGGTAGAATATACTGTGCATCCTGCTGTGCTCTGTCTGATCTTCTTTGCCTTGCGGCAAATAAAATGCAGCATTCTTTAAACTCTTTTACAAATAAACTACGTATGATTTCCTGAAGTCTTCCCTCATATTCCCCATTTTGAAATACCAGTCTTCAGGATTTTAAAGAACATAAACTCTCTTCGTTCTGAGCAAATTGTTATTGTGATCAATGTGGCAACTCTTTCTGTAGTACTAACTTACACGAGATGCTATCAGATCACCATTATATCAAAATATGCCTTACAGAAAAAGAGGAAACTTGCCTTGTCTTGATCTGACTTCCCCAGAATTATTTCAGATTTGCTTGCATTATGTATGCAACCTGTACTTTCACAACATTAAAATTTCAGCTATTTTCAGCTGCCGGTTAGGAAGAAATAAAACACACATCTGTGACTGTATCTATATCACTGGTAGCAGCAGTGCTTTAGCATTCCTAATGCTAGGCTGTGGTCCTGAATGAGTCACAGCTTCTTGTCAGGCAGAAACAGAGTTACAATTTACCTTGCTCTGCACTCGATTTTCATGGAAAGAAGATCATAGTACATGCCAATACCTCCCCAGGTTGAACAAACATGGGGCCAGAACCCACAGCATGCCCTGACATTAGGTCTGTTCCTCAACATCGTCACATACACACCTCCACAAGTCAGCATAGCTAAAGAGTGCTGTCCTGCAAAATGGGAAGCGAGGAAAAGAAGATTACAAAATACACTCTCAAGGTCAAAGTGGTTTGCACAAGTGGATCCTGTATTTCACAGTCTATTTTAAACATTAAAGAGAAGCCCTGGTTTGCTATTACAAGCATGATCAATCCAGCCATTTACTACGTGCTTATGCAGAAGAGATGAGCTGTATGAAGAACACCCAGGACCATGGTGAATCAACTTGAACAGTTTTGTAATACTGTCAACAGTAAGTGAAAGGTGTCCAGTACCTAAAATTCTCACTCCCTTCTTTCGTTTGTTATATTAGTGTCACAGTAAGACACATTTTTCTTAGCCACCAAATGCCCACATGCCTGTCTCTTTTTTATCACAGAAGGCTACGTTTTCAGGATAAATAATATTCCATTGTAAAACTAAACATCCAGGTAGTAATGGGTGGAAATGATCTTCATGCAGTGTAACCAAATGATAATTTTCTGTGGGTGTTCAGTTTTACTCAAATCCCTGAGATGTCGACATTAAGATGGGTTTTCCTTCTAGGGTAATCCATTGCACTGACCTTGTCATGCAGACATATTTTATGGACCCCCAAACGCAACTTGACAGCTGATGCAAATTAGAACATTGGGCACTCCAGCCCTGAAATGTGCAGCACAATATGGGGAAATCTAGGCTGCATTATTAATTTTTGCATATAAATAGTCATATGTTTACTGTGAAGACATTGTTTTCTTGGGTCCCAGAAATATGAATCACAGAGGAATGGGGGACAAAAGTGCAAGCTGTAGGGAAGTTGGGAAAGTTGTAGAGAAGTTGGGAAAGATGTCATACTTTCAAAAAATAAATGCTGCAAAAGACTACACTCTCCAGCAGCTACCACAGCCCTCCCAAATGCCTATTTGCCACCCCCCTTCTTTCCCTTAGAAGCCTTTTAGAAGTTTGCAAATGCTGTTAGTGACAAGTAAGCACTGTGCTAGGAAGGAACTACTCTTCCCATTTATGCTGGATGTCTTGCTCATGACAGGAAGGGGTATCAAATCTTCACACAAATTGAGTCAAATTACTAGTGAGTTCTTGTCTGTTACTTATCACAAATAGAACATCAGCTAAGCAGATCTTCACACTGGAAAGTGTTCTGCCCTCCATTTGTCTTTCTGTTAAATTTTATGTAAAATTGGTATTTAAAGACACCCCCACTTTTTAAAGAGACAATTGTTACGTGTGCCAAATTGTTTCTAGCCCTCAATAAAATCTTACCAGTGACCACTTGTGACATTTTTTGATTTTCCATGAAATTAAAGGCTGTGGGGATGTTTACATATCTGAAATATAAATCCCACTAACGAGCACAGAAAAGAACATTCAGTTCTTCTTGAGCTGTTAGGAAATACTTGCATCCCACAAAAAAGGCAAAGCACTTACAAGGTAGTGAAAGTTCAGACACGATGGCTGTTGAAGCCAAGCCCCTCCCTTCCTCAGTTCACACACACACACGCTGGCAGCCTCCCATCACTTCCAAGCACAAAAGCAGCGGCTTCCTTCAAGCGCTCCCTGTGCAAATGGAAGTTTATCCTTCCACGTGCCCAGCCAGGTCCCCTCTCTCACTGCTCTCTTTACCCTGAAAGTGCTCAACCCCTTCCACTACCCCCATGCACTGAAATGACATGGTGTCTTCAAAAGGATCCTGTGAGAGAGCTCTCCTTCAAGGGGAAAAACAAAACATGCCAATTGCCCCATGCAAACTGCCACTGCCTCCACCGCGCTCTCTGGGGCACAGAGCAGCTGGCAGAAACGGGGCTTTCATGGCAGAAGGGGAGGAGAAGGCAGCTGGATGGCAGGAGCCAAGAGGACTGTTGCTGCCTTGGCCTCCCGCCCGCAGGCATCTCTGCCCTTCACAATCCAGGCTGCCCCATGGGCAGCAAAGCCATGTCTCACCCTGCCCACTCAGGCCCACAGGAGCTGACTGCTGGGCAGCATTTGCAGTTTCACTATAGAGAAGCCCTCAGACAACTGATTCAGTCTCTCTCAGATCGTATCAGTTGAAAGGGCAATCATACTTGTGTGCATTCAATTGCAAAAGATGCTGGTAGAAGGGAGGCAACAATAAAGGATGTAATTTCACCATATAGCAATAAATGTGACAACTTAAGGTCATGGCACGGGAAGACAATTCTGACTGTATTTCACTCTGATCCCTCCAGCCATGGCTTTGTGGAGCTCAATAATATAAGCCTCTTGAGCACCTCTAGCAATAGTGGTCATGGCTTTCCTCCAGAAACCACAGGTCTGGATCCCTGAAGTGTGGATTAAACACTGTCAAACACAATTCCCTTCAGTTCAGCTCTCACTTCTTACTTTACCCACACCCTTAAGTGGGTACTTCCATTCACCATGTATTATAGTGAAAGTGCTATAGATAACTGATTGTACAAACTGTTTGTGAACTTTCAGTAAAGATGGCAAAGCCCTGTAGGGTCTCTCATAGGATCCTCTATAAGACACCGCATCACTTCAAGACAAACTTAGGACTAAAACTTCATTTAATTTGCTTCTGCCCAGTAACAAGCAATACCTAGTGTTAGAAAAAAGCTAATTACATGACAGTATGAATGCTTACACTATGTTAATTCTAAAAATGGCCAATCTGCAAACATAAGCACTCTCAACTTACTTTCTGAGATAAGATCACAAGCAAGTTCTCCGAAATTCATGTTGAGACCAAACTTGTCCCAGTTCCCTTCTATTCCCCCAGCTGTACTGCAGACTTCATAGGAAGGCAGCCAAGAAGAAGAATGCCCTCTAATTTCCCATGAGTCTTTCTTTCCAAAGTCCATTTCTGGTCTAGTTTGCAAGTCTGCCTCACTGCATATGTACCGGCAAAATAGTAGTCACTTTTCCACACAACTTTTCTGTGTAAAATCACTCTCCTGTAGAAGTAACAGTGTTTTTAATAGCATGTTCTCACCAATGAGTTTACAAAGCTATGGGACAATAATTAGAAATCTTTCTTACGTAGGCAAAACCACAAAGGCCACATTCTTCGTATTACTCACTACCTCCTGTTTACTAAAATACAATTGAAAGTCATCCACTTATCCCAGGAACAGAGAATAATTTAATGAACTTTTCCCAGGCACCCACATTTGAGAGAGAGTTTATAACAGAAAGACCTCATTCTAGCCAGCTCAGCTGCATGCCATTTTTGTCATGTATTCACAGCCACAATACTAGTATTTAGTGATAGTAATGCTCAGGATGCAATCCTTTTCATACAAATCCTCCATACTAACGTACAGAGCTCAAAAGAGCTCTTCTTGCAAGCCTTCCTGAAACAGAGGACACTGTCAGTATGGTATTATGTTTTTCACGTCCTTCTATGTGCACTGAAAGAATCAACATTTTACTATGGTGGTCCGCATGTCCTCAGGAGAAGCCCTCCCAGTTGCCCAACAGAAATAACATCGATACCAAGGAAAAAATAAATCTTTTGCTTTAAAGTCAGACCACTAGTGTCTATTTCTGAAATGAGACAGAAGAAATCTTTTATAGCAGCTTGTATTTCAGGAATCCAGGTCTTAAAATACACTTACTTATCACACAGGAAACCTGATGAAGTTAACCAGCTTTTTAGCGCAATCTAGAATATTGCAGTGTTGTCGTCGTCTTTTTTTTTTTTTTTTAATCAGATTTGCTGCCCAAATAACCTGCAGAAATGGACATGCTTTGTTATTCACCTCTGCCTGTAGCAGCTCTGCCATCTGGCACTAGCAAGTATTTATCTAAAAAGTAAATCTGAATTAAGGATCATGAACCTATTCCTTTTAAATTGTATTTCACCTGAACACAGAAGGTCAATTCACAGTCATGTGAGACATCGAACCTACCAATTCACTACCATTTATTTAAGCCTGCACAGCAAACTCAGAGGTGCTTTGCTGCTTTAAAAGATGAAGCACCAAACTGAAATGAAAACTGAGCTAATCCCAGATTTCTGCGTCCCTATAAAACACAAGGAGAATTCAGCACAGAAATAACATGTCATCATAATCCAGGCCATAATCTCATTTAACCAGAGCAAAATGAACTATACTCATCCTTACGCTGGCTCTGACTCCAGAGCAGGGCAGGGGGACTATAGTCATGAAGGACTAGTCAAGTGGAAACTCAGACCCTGAAGGCAAATGAAAGGACCATCATTGATATATTCACAGTATAGGCTGCACCCTTCACTCTATTTAAACTAGCACATGCTCAAGAATACACAAAGGTTTCAAGAGACAAAAATTGTGACTGTGACTTTTTCTGTGTGATACAAAACCTCACACAATGCAATGAGGTGGGAGCCCCTCTAACAGTTTGGGCCTTCCAGGGCAAACAGGATGTATTCACCGCCTCCCTCTGCGTCCCCCTTCTCGAACTGCTCCAGGATTAAATGAAGAGCTTTTCAGGACACAGTATAAACAAAGATTTAACAGTTCTTTCCCCCTCTTCTTTAAAACCAGGCAACAAATCTAATCCAAACAAGAAGACTTATTCAGAAAATAGGAAAAGGGACAAAGCAGATGCCCTCTAGATGTATACACATATACAAATAAAAGACCCTCAAAACAACTGATGTAAAAATTGTCATTTCTAAAAATTACACAAATAAAAAGATGAGTTCTCCAACAAACAAGATGGTTCACTATTCAAACAGTGCTATTCATACTGCTCACATGCAAGGATTTTACTCCAATATAACTCCAGTTCCTAGGGGCTTATTTCTAACATGCAAAAAAAGAAACAAAAACTTGTAAAAAAAACAACTCAACCTTTTTCCCTCCCTCCTTTTCAAATTTAGAGTTGAAAACAGAAATGCTGCGCTGCTCTGTGACACAAGGATGTACTACATAAACACCAATATACTGCTGCTTTTTCATATACTGCAGAGTCCTCTTTCAGAAAGTCTAATGTCAAATAGCAAATCACCATAGAAAATATGGCAAGCATTTTTTGTGAAAAAAAATCATTATTCAGTGCATGGACCATCTTCCACTCTGTGTAAAACTCAGCATCTGATACAGCAGTGTTCCAGTTCGGGTTGATCATTAGGTAAAACTGTAACACAATCCAAAAATCACCCATATTAAAGATGATTCACGTAAATTCGTTTCGATAGTAAGACTGGCTTTCCCCTAAATTCTTCACCAGCCATTTAGCAAGGCTGGCTATAAATCATTGCTGACGTAGCTTTTGTGTAAAATAAGAGAGTAGGTGCTTCCTCCCACTGAAGGTCTCAGAGCTTCAATAATTTTGGAGAAATGCTTTATTTTCTCCATGGCCCTCATTCCTCCACTTACTACCCACAGCAACAGCTGTGTTTCCTGCAGAGTCATTTCCCCCTGCCACAGCAGGGAGAGGTAGAACAGCATGCAGAAGGACGATGCCACTGCCCGTTTCGAAACTTCTGCTCAAGGACTGAGGAAGCAGAACATGTATGAGATCAGAGCTAATCCAGTAGCATTGCTTCCCACATGCCAGGAAGGCAGACGAAGGGCTCAGAACAACACAGTTAGGGCATGGCCACAAAGGAAGCCACAGAAAAAAGCAGCAGGTTTTACGAAGGAAGAAACAAATAAAAGGACAGCCGAACACCCCACCTGTCGTTCACAACACAAGCGGTACAGGAGCAAAAGGGAAGAGCTGAATTACATGAGGTTTGTAGCTTTGCACCATTTAAGGCTTGCCTAGGTGGAAAACCTATCAAGGGGAGAGAATCATTAAACAGGTTACAGTAGAGCAGCTGAAGTGAGAATCAAAAAAGGGGGCTTAAATTTCAGCAGGAAGTCAGCAAAAGCTTCAGTGAGGGAAGAGATAACAAAACATGGCTCTGGAGTAATGCAGAGATGAGAAAACCAGCCATGCAAGCACTGGTGATGTCCTGTAGGTTAGGAACAGGAGGGGAGAACAGTGAGCTGGGACCTTCTGCTTGGGTTCACTGGAGATAACAAACCTTTACTACAGAAAAGAMAGGCCAAGGAGATCATGAACTCTCACACTTCAAGTCCTGCCAAAAGTACAGGTGAAATGGTCTCAACAGCTTCTGCCATTTGTTGCCTTTACAGCCTGATGCAAAGCCAACTTAAAGCAACAAAAACTAACTTTCAGGGTGCCTAGAGGGCACACTTTGACAAGCCCTATTATACTTACTACAAAATCCCTGCATAGAAGGATCAAACGCAGCTGCTTTCTTTGCACTTAACACAAAGTTACGGTCACTTCCCTGCACAAATCTCTCCTACCTTGGATATTTACGTTTTAGTTGTGACTTGTTAATATATCCAAAAGAAGGCATGTAATTATCAAGATAGTATCACAACAAACACCACTAAAACTGCTTTAGTTCTTCCCAGAAGCTTTCCAACTCACATAAAGCAAACTGTCCAGCTACCTTGCAAGGCTGGACTTTTTGTTCTTTTTTCAGCTAACGCTCTTTTTCACTTAGTGGCATTCCAGCAGCAGAGCAGAGGGACACAGCAGGCTGCACGAGAATGAGATGAATCAGAGGGAGTTCTCTCTGGTGGTCAGCACTTGCACAAAGAGTTTATGGACAAGTAGGATGGAGAGGCTGTCTTCAGGGTTGTGTTGACTCAGGGGCTGTCATCCTGTTTTTTAGATGTTAAGCCATGTTCTTGAAATTTCTTTTCAAAATGTTAACTGTTAATTATTTAACTGCACCCACAATGCATTAATAACGAAATTATGTAACTCAACTGAAGATAATTAAGTTTTATTATAATAAATTATTTGTTCTGGTTTGACATAATAAAGAATTCGTAATCTAAATGCATACATACTTAAAGGCAAACACAATTCTGACACACAATCTCAGAAAACAATAATTCAGATACAAATCAGTGGAAAAATTAAGACTGTAAAGACTGTTTTATTTGGACTTGTTTGGATTTGGGAGGGGAAGGAAAGACTGCCATGTGCCAGAATTTTGTTAGTGAGCAGTCCTAAAATCAACCCTAACATTGTTTAAACTAGCTTGCATTTATAATGCTGTAACATGAGAAATATTTTATATCAGAAACATAAATCATTAAAATTAGTCATCAAAACTTTGCTCTGGGAGATGGGCATCCATGAGTGACATTGTTTTAAAAGCCTCTCTCACACTATAGTTTTCTAAGTTGGATGCCACAAGAAATGTAAAGATACTGCAAATGTGCTAACAAACCTTACTTTCCATTTTATTAAGAAACCTAATCTTTTTTAAAAGAGGAAGCAACACCAAATCTAGTTAATTCATAGCAATGAAAACACTGTGCATCAGCGAATGCTACAAATTAGCAAATAGAAGAAGCACCTAAGTATGCTGTCATTTTTAAATGACCTTACTACAGCACCGTATTTCTTTGTGAGGAGAAGACAGTGGTCATTTTTATGTAAATTCTACAAGGAAATGAGTGGTAGTTTCAAAGTAAGCTAGTAAATGATCAGTTTTTGAAAATACCCTCATTCTCTCATTCTGAAAATAATACACAGAAGTGACCAGGCTCCCTTGTTACTAAGAGCAGCTGCCAACCTCACTGTAAGATGAGGTTTAAAAGGACAGTCCCTTGCAAATCCAAAATAAATGGGGGGGGGGAAAGAAAAGAAAAGAAAAAAGAAATTAAGATAAATTCATTATTGCAGTTCAAAATCAGAGTCCCTAACTTAGAAAATCTCTTGTGGGGAGTACAGCAAAGGCTCAAGACCCAGTGGATTCCACATGAGGATGATTAGCAATACGAGTCCAGACTACATTAAAATTATAGCACCAGAGTGAATAAAATAGCAGTAAGCCACTGCAAAAAACTGTTTTACCCACTCTGCATATGTCAACACTAACTAGAATATGTCCCACTTTTTGCATATAACCAATTGTCAGAACAGGACACATATATATATGGGCTTTTAGTGGCACAAAATGAAAACCATCCCAATATCTAGAAGTATCATTTAAAGTATTTGAAGAAACTGTTTACATGCAGGCACTGCACGGATCACAGTGTGTGCACACTCCCAGCCTGAATGCTGAAGGCAAAACAACACTGTGATTCTAAAGGTAAACAATTATTTTGCTATTTCTAATGCCACTGGTTTTTATTCAATTAACACAGAAATTCAGAAGTCAGTAAATTTAGTTTTAAGCAAGAACTACAGAACTGCAGCGCTCTCCAAAGAACAGAGGGCTGCTTAAAAACTAGTTGTTTTCCTTGCCCTACTGTCTAGCAGCACTGTTTCTTCGAAAGAGGTCTTCTGTCCTTAACATGGCTGCCATGCCTTACATAACATCAATGAATGGAATATAGTTATTTTGTTTCCTAGGATGTGCACTGCCCATTAGCCATATGATTCTCCATATGGCACTGCAAACAGTCGAGACAAAGCTTTGCAGTAACACAGCTCCAAAGATCAGCATCCTCTGAGAATAAGCAGCAGCAGAAAGAGACTCAGCCTTCACACGCTCCAAATTCCCTTTCATATCTTTCTCTAGTAAATAACAGGCATTCTTACCTTAAGAAAATAATAATAATAATAACGGTGCTCAGTAGAGCCTCCTCTGTTTCATCTGGGCTCGTAAAAAAAAATCTTGGTGCAACTGTCTGCTGCAGCAGGTAATCAATAATATAACCTGCTTCTTCTGTTGCCAGAGCTGCTCCATCTGAATGCTAGCTAACGTGAACACTGTCAGTGTGAGTCATACCAGTGACTCAGAGCAGATGCAGAGCTGCAGGAGGAGTTTAAGTTTCAGGGCTTCCTCCCTCTCGCTCGCTCCTGCTCTCTGTCGCGCAGGCACGCACRCACGCACTTGACGCCCGTGTGTCTGTATATGCCTGCAGACTGCCCCAGCTTTTTTTTCAGCAGCAAGTTTGATTTCATCCTCTACATAACCTTGTTTGGTTTTTTTTTCCCCAGGATGGCAATTCTGTTTCTTTCTTCACTGTAAATATATTTACCTTGAATGCAAAATCTTGCTCTGCAAGCCAGGTCAATGCTGTGGTATGCCAGGTGGTGTGCTACTAAAAGATATGCGTGGGCTCACACCTCTCATCAAGACTAGGGGAAGAACTCAAATACTCCAGGAAAGATTCTAAAACAAAAGTATTGAGTTAGGGCAATATCCATTTATTCATCACAAGTTTATAGCAAAGTGCCTCTGATTTCATTAAGTGCTCTGGGGAGGACAAATTTGGTCTCAAATGCAATGAGATAAAAGAACTGTAGGAAGGACTATGGGATGCACATGAGCAGAAATCCTATGTGCCTGACACCAGTTTAGCAGGGAGAAGTGCCTATAGGAAAAGAGCATAGTTGCATTATAGACAGGGGCAGTGGGTTTAGGCTGAATTCTGGCAGCCTCCCCCACAGCTAGCCATCTCACTAGGCACCGATCGCCACAGTCAAGGAAGCAATTTGATCACCTATTTATTTCCCAGGCCTGCCAGACTCCCCACCACATACAGCTGAGAACAGGCATCATGAAGCCAAAGTGAGGCACTTAATGCTAGACAGTGTCGATATGCACTGCTGTACTGATTACACTTTATTTCTGAAAGGCGCATTATACTAAGCAGTTGCAGTGTTGAGCAAATCCAGCCTTCAAAAGAGGCAGATGAAGCCCTCTACTACTGAGCCAGCAGGTCAACCACATGGAAACAAATTATGGTGGGATGAATCAAGAGAGGTGATGATGAGTCAAAAGAGGCTGCTGGCCCAAGGAACAATGCCATTAAAATGCGTAGACCTGCTTAACAGCCATTCATATAAACATCCCAGATAGTTTGGGAAAAAGGCACTTGGTTTATGTCAAAGCATTTACAGCAGAACATCTTTCCTCATACTTAGCAAATGTCCAGCTGGCTATTGCACAGATAAACAGATTTGTGTTGAGATTTCTCATGGAAAAGCTAATATCTAACATGACTTTCATGGCTCTGTGGTTTTTGTCTTTTTAAAGAATTCCTTCTTTTGCAAAGCCCAATCAAATGAAAGGTAAGCCCACCCATCCACTCCAAGTATGTGCACGGCACTGTTCAATACTGTATCTGGTTGTTATTAAAGCCACTGAACGAACTTTGTACTACTGATGGCGAATGTTTACTCTCTCCATGTATCTCAAAGCAGCCAAGAACACTGGCTTGGCAGGGATCAAGAGATGAGAAGGAATCAAGCTGAGCAAAACAATCCTTGAAGCATGGTCATGGAGATAACATAAACAAGGGGGATAAAGAATAGCTAGTGTCTATAAAGATACACCGAACTAAACTCTTTCCCTTAAAACCACTAGTATTCTACCTATTACTTAGAACATCTTCTGTTGAATCCCATCCTTTCCCTCAATTTACTAGTGACAGTGAATCTTCACTCCTATCAAGCTTTCAAGGCTTTATTTTCTTGTCTTAAATGGTTGAATAGGCAAGAGAACGCTAAAATCCACAGCATGCCTGGGGGAAAAAAAAAAAACAAGAAAAACCCCAAGAACAACAACAGCAGCAACAAAACACCAAACCAAGACCCCTGGGATTTTAAACAGGAAAACTAACAGCACAGCCACAGTCCAAATGGCATCTATGACACTGGCAGAGAGGAAGACAAAACTGAAGACGAAACGGGAAGGTACTTCAAATGTTTGGGGGTTTGGGTTTTTTTTTCTTTGGGGTGCTGGTGGTGGTGTTCGTTTGTCTAGTTTTAAATGTATGGCACGCAATTATATATCTACATTCAATTTTGTGCTGCTGTCCACCTAAAAGCATAGATTTGGATCAAAGATGACTCAAAGAAAAGAGCTGTTAAAGGCCTCAAAGAGATAAAACACACCAAGAGTGAGCACGTGCTGTGTAAAACGCACATACTTGCCTCAGCTGCAAATGACCTCATCTACAAATCAGAAGTGATCTAGCTACTGTAGGCAACAGTTCCACGTTGCCTAATTTATCAGTCTCCTTAGCTGGACCTTCTGCAGTAGAAAGGGTTTGGATCCTGGGTCTGAAAGTGGGAAAACCTGAAGCTTCTTACCCCAGCAGAGGTAAAACCCCAAAAACTTACACCGATGCGGATGAAATCTTGAATGGGAATTTAGTACAGCCTCCTAAACTAAACACTGCTGCAAGAGATTTTGCTTTAAAAGGCAGTGTAGACTATTATACACTCTTTAAGGACTAGAGATAATAGTTTTCCCTTTTTCTCCTTTAGGAAACAATCAAGCAAAGGTTTTTCTACAGTACCTGTTCAACATGGTACCCCAGAACACGCTAGGCTAAAGAATCCTGTTCCTCTTTAACATCTCCCTGTCTCTGGGAATTTGTTTGTTTGTGATTTTTTTTTTTTTTTAAAAGTCATCATTATGCCAATGATGGTGGAAATGGTTTCCCACAGCCTCTTCCAGGTTGTAAGATTAAGCTGCTTTCTCATGAAAGCTCAGTCTACAGTCAGATTGCCCTTACTGAGAACACCAGCCTCTACTTCTGTTCTTGAGCCTTTCTTCTTCTTAGCTATACTGTCCTGGGGGGAGGGGGGGAACCATTCATTTTCTTCAAGGACAGAGCTGGCTACCAATGCAATAGAGTAACAGAAGCAGATTGAGGACCACTGCCAGTAACCACAGTGATGCCTCCCCTCCTCCTTCCCCCCTCACCCTCCTAGCCTTCCAGTCATCTTTCCATCAGCTGCATACTCTGCTGCATCCTAATGTTTTGTAGCCTTGTTTTTCTGAGCCCTGTGGAAAGGTGGGAGTTCAGAGATACTAATTTTTGAGAAGCAGTGACACACATTTTCAAGATGAAAAGCAGAGCACATTTTCTGTACAGGCTCACACTCCCTTTATCGTTGTTACGGGCATTACAGTACTTTCCAAAGGCCCTCACCAGTGAGCAGCCACACATGGAGGTGAGCACTATGCACACACACAGTAGAAGAGACCCACTGCAGAAGGAGCACGTATTTTGAAAAGACATACAGGCAAAAAGCTGAGAAGGGAAATATTTTTGCATCATCTTACAAAGCACAGCTAACTGACTTGACCAAGATTGTTCCACATGTCCACAGAAAAGCCAAATGCAGAAACTAGATTTCAGTGTCTTGCTCTCTAGACCATCAGACTTTCCTTTCGGCGCATCTCAGTAGGAGGTTCATTTCTTCCAGCTAATTACCTTTCATGGATATTTTGATATGCTATGATAAAAGCACTGTTTGCTTCTCAGGAAAATTAAAACTCCTGCTGGGAAAAGCATGAGCACCAGAACCTTTATCCTGCACTGACAATGAACAGAGGAAGCCACACATGAAAGCCAAGGTTTAGCAATTGAGTATGGGAAGAGGGAAGAGGATACACTTGTTCATCACATTGATCTCAAGGCTTCTGAAGATAAGTAACAGGACACACTATAGCGGTTGAACTTTTTACTGTCACTACATCATCCAACAATGTCTCAGTAGCACCTTGCACTCATCTCTACACAAGCAGTTAGCAAAGCAACCCACAAGAGGCTGTGGGAAACCATTTACACCACACCACACAAGTACATCTCTTCACTGAGATCACCTCCTCAAATTACTGCTATAGCTATGACCCAAGTAAAATACGTGTTTTACTTCTCTCGTAACAATCCAAAGCTACATATCCTGCACTGGAAACAGACTAAAAAGTGACAAGCTGCCTGTAACATACTGCATGCAGATCTCAGAGGGAAGTACTTCTGCGCATCTAGTGAAAATGCACAAGACGACCTAAATGCCCATTTCCTCTTTACGGTCTGTTCTCAGCAGATGAAACAAGAGACTCCAAGAGACTACGATCAGAGAAATCAGCCAAAACAAGACAAGAAAAATATATCTCATAGCAACAAAGATGTACTGACCAGATGAGAGACTAGTTTACAGACACTGCTGTGCCTCCTGCGTATACAGACATCGATACATTTGCTGCATGTGAAGGCTTGCTTGGATAAGAAGGACTCCCCAGATTGCACTTGATGTCAGCATAGTGTCAGCTGATCTTTTGGCAGCTGGCCTGCTCATATCTATCCACTTCTGTTCTCTTCTTCTCTTTAATGCCAACATCTGCCCATGTTTTGCATTGACAGAAAAGGTCAGCAAGACCCTAATGATACATTAAACCTGATAATCAAGTGATGCACCATTTGCAATTACCATGTGCCCAATCTCGTTCTCCTTATATTCAGAGCTCTGCTTTTTTTCCTAAAAAACTATACAGTGCAAGTGCGGAAGCATCTGTAATCTCAAATTTTACACACATGCCTTATAGATCACTTCGGATACCAGAGAAAGCATGTCAGAAAACACCTGGTCTCTCCAGGCTTCCAAGAATATTATCATTTGTTCTATCAACATAGACACAATTTTCTGGTTCCAAACAATCTTTATTTTTCTCCACAATATACAACTACCTCTCTGTTTCAAACCAGCATGCCCCATTTTCTGCACTCATACAATAATTTCAATTGAATATGATCTATGAATCCTAACAAAAGAGACACCCAAACCAGGGCATAAACTCATTTTGAGGCAACCGTATGTTACTGTATGACTTAAACATCACTGGTCCTTGCATCACTCTCTAACAAAATGCTATACTCTGGTGGGAATTGTCTACATCCACACATTTTGCTTATTCAATACACTCTATTCATTTTCTGAGTGAAGTTTTTCCTGTTGTCTTCACAATGCAGGACTTGCAGATCTCATGATGGTCTTTGTGACCTATGACTGGTAGGTTCTTCAAATGCCTCAGAAAGAACAATTGTCAATGCTGGAGAAAGTCGATGCAAAGACTTATTGTTTTCTCAGTACCATCTGCTGCACTGGGTAAACTAATCAAAAACCAGTAAAGCTGGACAATTTTGATGACTATTCTGCAACATTTCTTATAAAACTTCCTCCTCCTCATCTGCATGAAGAAAGAGCAGCTGTAATGCAAGATTTCGGTGTTTGCATAACAGATTTCTAACACTTTTTCTTGTCTTCTCAACTCATCTGTACTCCGTTGCAAGTTAACCAGCCCATATTTTTAGGAGGGAAATCATCTCCTGATATGTTCCTCATTAGTAAGGTCATGAAAAGGAACTGCCTACCTAGACACGTTTAAGGGCCTAGTTCTGTTATTCCTATTCTTGGCATTCTTTGCCTTTGCCATGCAAAAAAAGTCCTGTTGTTAGTATAGTGTAATACAGCACTTCACAAAAAGCTAAGAGAGTCCCCAAATGTATGTTGACCAGTACCAGATCTAATAAAAAGAAAAGCCATGGTTAAACCATTTTTCTTCTTTCTCTCTCAAAGTTCTTTATTTCTTCTCTCAAAATAAATTATGTAACAATCCAATCAGAAAGAGTTATCTGCAAGATCACAAATTTTAAGTCCTTATGTGTGAATCCAACCTTTATTTGTGGTGCGCTGTAAATTATTCCCCAGATTAATGCCACCAAATGTCAATGGGACCATTCAAAGATTAAGGTACGATATACATTGGATTGTGTTTCAGAATCCAGACCAGTGGGAGTCCGAGGTGGAAAAGCTTATTAAACGTGTTGATAATGGAAGTGTTTCTTTCATGATTAATCTAAATTTTGACATTCAGAACTTAATTGACTTCAGATCATTTGGGATTTTTCCTAAAATTAGGCCATGGAAAAAGCTCACAAAAAGTAGCACCTCAGCGTTGTAATATGGCTTCAAAAAATTTTAATGTCAAAGGCTACATGTCTTATTCTAAGAACAGCCAACTACAAACCAGCAAACCTACACAGATAATAAGAGAAGGCAAAAAATACAAAAAATACGAATAGGTTCAGAATCTCTTTATTAAATAAACTGGTTTTTTTTTCTTCAGGTACATAAAAATACAGACTGCCCCAAACAGACCCCTGTACACCATTTGTTGGCACTTCCACCAGTTATGACGTTTCTCCATGTATCTATTGGAAGATCAGGTGGTATATCAGAGTTGTGAGTGATTGCTTTGGTTTTTTTTAATCAGTTTCATTTGTTTATGTATAATCCAGAAGTATCCATTGATATATTGGTATATATATTTCTAGATTGTTTTCACTTCCTAGTGTGGTAAAAGGTCTCATTGCATGGGATGTCTTGGGGACTAAAGGGAGACCAGAGGTTACAGGTGTTGGCATCATATAGTGTTTTGGGAAAAGACTTTGAGTCCCTGAATTTAAAGGGAATTAGACTGGGCAGGTAATAATTGAAGACATTGCATCATTTGATTACTGGGTTTAATGCATTATTAAGAGTCTCATCGACCTTCTCTAGCAATATTTGTGTGTCTGTATTAAGGAAGCATGATTAGTATTAAGGAATTAAGATTAAATGGAAAACATTGGTAACTGTGCTACTTAGAGGTAATTTTTTGACATCTGTATCCTACGATTCTACAAAGCCTTCATCCACTCAGTTTGCCATCAAATGTATGGCATACATTCATTCAGTTGTTGAACAGATCCGGCTAAGTCACCAAACAATTCCAGCTACGCAGAAAGTGATGTGCATAGCTCCACATACAATCTCTTGTTTATAGTTCAGTTCCACCAGCCTAAACTGGTAAGATTACTGGCATCATCCTTTTGTATTATAAAGGCAGTAAAACATACATTTTCTATTACCCTGCCCTTCCCTACTTCCCCATTCTTCTAATTCTGTCTCTGATGTACTTCAGCTGTCTGCAATTGATGGCTACTCCTGCACATGCCTGATGAGGCTCACAGTGGTCACAGACCACGGGTCCTGCTGCCCTGCACCACTGGGAGCTGCAGCTGACCTTCCCAGCCCTGCCTGGGCCACAGACCCCAGGGTTCCTTGACACGGAGATTAGTTTGGTGAAAAGCACAGGTCTGTTGGCATGTGTTTTGCTCTTGAGACAGAGTCAGGATAGAGACAAAGCGTGCACCTGGAGACCTGGGAAACAACAGGTCACGTTATCCTCATTACGTATTCTCCAGGTCACCTCACAGTTTTTAACCCAAAACAGAGGAAGGCAAGATTTCCCTCCCCCCCAGCTTGTCAGTTTTGGGTTTTTTGTGGGGCATGGGACTGGGTGGTTGTGTTCTGTTGTTTTGGGTTTTTTCAAATGGAAGAATAAAGCAGACAGAGTCTGTGGCTCAGAGGCACAAGTTTCTAGGGCCCACCTCACTTAGCTTGTAATGATTTTATTCATTACTTGCCTGCCATTACCTAAAGAGCCTTGGGAACTGAATCTTAAGCTCTGATTAGTGCACTAAATATTGGACAAGCTTTCTTTCAATGTATTATTAAGTAATTTCGGGATATTGCTTAGTTTTAGAAGGAAGATATCCGTTTATCCCCCATCCAAATCTTGTGAGGTTGATTCTAATCAATGTAGAAGTGTTTAAAGAACTATTTAGTAAATGACAGTCACATTCCTAGAAAGGTGCGCTCCAAAATACACATTCACTTTCGCAAGTTGAGGATTTCAAACACTCATGAAATCATTTTAGAGATAAAGAAGACATACTGAAAAGAGCTGGCTATAAATACAAGATCACCAATACAAGCGTAAGTCAGCAGGACCCTAAAGATAGGTAGTGTAAAAATACTTTATCGATTGCTATAGTCCAAAATAGCATTAATTCTCTGTTAATTTCTCCTGGGAAAAACAATTCTAATAACCCTCCATGAAAGGGCTTCTGAAATAGAATACAGTATATTCATCTTTGCTGATTATATGAAGATTGAACAGAGACACCAAACTGAGCAAAGACAAAGAAGACAGAGCCTTTATGTATGTCAGTTCTTCAACACAATCCAAGTAAGGTCTCTAATACAAAGAATAGTAATTTATAGCTTCAGAACCATTCATTTTGCTTGAGAACCACTGAACCATCTCCAGCTCGGTTAACTACTACACAGCACTGGTTCAGTGAGGAAATCTCAAGTAAGGGCAAATACCAGCACAGAGCTGCAGTTGCCTTGAGCCACTGTACTACGTGATCACTACGTGATCCACACCCATAACTATGGAAGGACTCTTAAAATACACCAGCTGTAATTCAGTGTAACAGCTGTAGTTAAGATAGAAAAGGAAATGGACACAAAATTAAAGGAAGACAAGTAAAAGCTATCCTCACATTAAACCTGTTTCAAAAGTATGGGTGTCTTTCTTTTTACATTGGGTCTAAAAAAAGGGTAAGATGCAAGCAGCACCTGTTAGGCAGTGTTTCTAAATAGCCTGCCTTTTTTAGGAATTCATATAATAGGCTGAAACCACACAAATACTGGCCGAACACTATTTCAAAACGACCTGAGGCTTTGTCAGCTTCATATAAATGAGCTTAAAGTTTATTTCTATAGACTATAATTTGGATAACAGCTAATCAGTACAAGCCTTTTTTTGTACAAAAATGGTGCACATTTCTTCTACCCACTCTTTCCCACCCAGTTCTTCCTCCCAAAAAATAATTGATTGCAGGTTCAAAAGACATCATGGAGACCTGTCTGAGCCTTTTTACAAGTAGTAACAAACTTTGCATGAAATTGGTAGCAATTATAGCTTATATAAGAGAGTGAGAAGGAAATAATCATTTTTTAACCCACATAAAAAGCTTTCCACACAGGAAAGCAACATATTTTTGGTATCTTACTTGTGATCTTTTGGTTTGTTTGTTTTTAAGAGAAGCCTTTTCAGCTTTATTACTCCAATGTTCCAAATCACTATGGGCTAAAACCCTGTAATTTAGGTACTAAAAAGAGGAAATACATAGTCTGTAGAGCTAAGTCTTTCATTGAAAAATCTCCCATTAAGGAAAAAGAAAAAAAAAAAAAAAAAAAAAAAANAAAGGAAAAGTGAGAACTTCAAAAATTGCATTAAAGAACCAAATCTATTGATTCCTCCTGCAGATGCAGCCTGCTAACCAGGAATAAAGGAATATTTAAGAATGTAAATTAAAAAGTTGTGGTTTAAGAGTCTGTAATGCCTCTGATCTCTTTAATAGGTTGAAAATGACTACAATCCATGCATACCCCTTATACGCAATGTGGAGGCTGAAGAGACTACATTAAAAAGAACGTCCAGGAGAGTCAGAAAATGCACTGAATCCTCTACTTTCTCAGAAACAAGAGAGGCAGAGCGCGATTCAGAGCACCTAAGCTAAGCAGGAGCTAAGTTGCTAACTTAGCTGTCAGGAATCACCTCTCTGAAGGCACTCACCTCCCTCTAAAACTGCGGAGGGGATGAAGTCTGCTGGTGCTAATATGGCCCAATCAGGCTTACCAACAAATAAAAAAATCCACAGAAGATATACAGAAATGCTTCAGCGGCTTAAGTGCTAAAGTTAAATAGGGAGACTATCCAGTAAAAGCAGAGCTCAAAATAGAACATAGATGGGAAGAATTTGGCTGTGAGGTATGAGATGTTTTTTAGAGGATGACAGACAGAAGCAGAGGAAATGACAGAGCTGGGGAATCAAGACTCTCAGCAAAGCAAAGATCAATGTTACCATCAAGAGGATACGAGTTCCAGTTAATATACCAACCTGAGAGCAGTTCCTAGCATATGGTCTTGAAAGGAGAGAAGTTAATGGCACTGTGGTGGCTTGCTAATGGGGCAAACTGGTTTAGAGAACAGGAAATGGAGAAGTGATGGCAAAACTGCACGGCAAGTCATCTTAGGGGAAAGCGTGGCAGGGCAAGTCAAACAGCACAGTTAACTGTATGATGGAGAAAGATCCAAGGAGGTGGATTCAGGAGAGAGTGATTCAGGCAGAGACACAGGCACACATTTGTAAGCTGCAAGCGTGAGCTGCCTGACTGACAGGCTGCTCAGTAGCAAACACAAGAAAACGAGATGCCTGAGGAAACTGTGACAGTAGAGGGAGAGAGAGGAGACAAAAGGACTTAGGAACAGGTCATCAGGAAAACTTTATAAGAGTATTATTTGGCAAGAAAAACAACGTTTGTCAAGTCTCTGGAAAAAAACCCAAAACTTTTTTCAGCTCTGTTTCCCCTGTTCTGAATTTAGGCAGAAGAGTTTTAAGACTGTTAAGACTTTGCTGTACTTAACTGTGCTCATTCACAGCGGTAGGGCCTCTTCCACTTACACAGGTGTCTGAAGAGCCGTGCAGACCTCTGCAGGTTTCAGTCTGGAAAAAGGTCCTAATCACATCTTGACCAATGGCATTTTCTGATGTGAACCTATCACTCCCTGAAAGTTCAAGTCTGACTGGCAGGAGCCCAAGTAAGACACTAAACCGTACAACTCTATTACCAGAGGCTTCAAAAGTCATTCCCTGAATCAAGCCTTTCTTGTTCAGTGGACTAACCATTTACCATCATGCAAAAAATTCTTCCATCAAAGCAAATGCTACTTAACATGAAGTATTTAAGGTCTGCTTAGCCTCTTTAATGCAATAAAGGCAATAATAATGAATAAAGGGAAAGCAATACCATGCAATTTTCCATCGCTTCATGGACCACAGATCAGAAACTCCTGGCCTGCCATTAAGGAACAATCAAAGGTTTGGCTACTGAAGCTGCAATACAGAGCTATTCAAATCCTCCACGATCCCTGAGCATGCTGTAGCTCAGTTAGTTACACAAAACACATGTACTCATGACATGTTGAGCTTGGACGCTGTTTTGGCCCACCCGTCCCTGAAACTCCTGGGCTTTTGGCTCATGACAAAAATACTCCTTTATAGTCACTACAGCTTTTTTCAAGTGTCGCACTGCCAATTGGTTCTAGCGCCATTTTTAAGAATTGTGTGGCACTGACAGAAAAGCTGACAAGAAGAAAAATATCAGTAACTCCAGAAGAACTGCTGTGCAGAGCCTCCACAGGATATTTTACTGCACAGGCTGCAGGTCTGGAAAGGCACCATGCCAGGTTTGGCCTCTGATGCTGCAGAAGCCACACATCCACAGAAAAAGGAAAAACAGTACTGTAAAGTTTAAGCCTCCTATGATACTCTGTTATCAACACCCTGAAATTTATAACACAGCTGCCTGAAGCAGTTGCCTTTTATTGTCCTCTTTAAGTCCACACACTGCTTTTTGTACTATAAGGAGGAGCTACCAAGTACAGGGTTTTCTTGAGGAGATGGATGACAAATACAGGAGGAAGAAATAACTAACAGGACTGCTTCTTTACATCTTGGAAGTTTTGGGGACTGCTCATCCTCCTTTTTCCTCAGAAATCTCTTACTCATCAGTTTTCTCACAGTGCAAAGAGCAGTGGAGGAAGGTGGGGAAAAAGTAGATAGATAGAGAGCAGTATTATGGTATACCAGTCTCAGCCTAGTTTCTAAAAACTGAAGGCAATAACAGCTGAAGTACAAGACAAATCTGGTTTAGATGCAGTGTTGTGGAGAATAAAGCACCAGTCAGAATGAAAAACTGTCTTTAGCTCACATAACACTCAACATACCCCAATTTGTGTACCAAAGCAGACCAGCTCTAGTTTTTCAAAATAGCCTAAAATTAATCCCAGCAAGACATGAGCCACTGGATAGCATCGTTAGCATTCAATTTGGGAGAGCACTGACAGCAGCTGGTGCAGAGCAGGATGTCTCTAAGCTAATCTCTATACTGCTGTCAAGTCCCAGAGTGCTCCTACGATCATCTGCAAGCACAAAAATGAGACAATTCAGGAAATGACTGTTACTCCTTTTTCTCTCCCCTCAATTTCTCAAGCCTGAGAGCCAACAACCCTATTAAAAAAAAAAAAAAAAAAAAAAAAGACAAAAACATTTTTCAGATAAGCAATTAAACTGGTATGTCTTATTTTAGACAGATATTACACAGTTAAATATCCAAAGAGTATTCAATCTCCTGGAAAATTTTTATTATGTTGCCAGTTTGAACAAACAAAATATAATCTATTTTTGCAGCATACAGACTGACATATGGGTACTAAAGAAGGGTGAGACTTGTATGCTTGGGACTGATTAAAGGTAACGTCCCACTCATGCATACATGCACCACAATCAAGTACTTACCTTTCTTTGCAGGTGAAAACACAAAATCAATCAGCTAGTTTTTTAGTCATTTTGCTCTGTTTTGCCAAGCGTATCTGCTTTGTCACTCTTCAAATGATTAAAACAGAGCTGCCACAAAATCATTCAGAGCTAATTACCTACTTGAAAAATATGCCTATAGGCAGGTGTAATTTTTAAAAGTAAAGGCAGGAACGGTTTTCTCCTGGCATTCTTTTAAGCAATGTAAAATTTGTGCCAAAGAAGTAACTCTTGTATTTACAAGAAATCCTTTAATATATTTCTTGAAGAAATGCCACTTAGAACATGAAGCTACACAGACTACAAAACTTGAATCCCTTTAGATTAAGTTCAGCAAACACAGTGATTACATTAAGATGACAGTACAGAGGTACAGACCTACCCATCTTACTGCACAGTCCATATTCATCCACATCTGGCTTAATGCTGCACTGGGAGACTGAAGATCAAACCAAGGAAAGGTAGGTTTGCAAAGAAAATTAAGGCAGAAAAACACCTGAGGATGAAACTACTGGGAGAAGCATTACATTGCCAAGATACACCCTCTGTCGTTGTGTTGTCCCAAGGCTGGGGCAGGGTGGTAAGTTTTAAAGCAGCTGTGGACCTCTATAGTGTATCAGGAATTATAAACTGTGTGATATTCAATGTTTTYCTTAAATGCCCAATTGCTAACATTCTAAGACGAGGCGAAAGTCTCAGGTCTGACTTCTAAAACTAAGTAACATCACTGCAAATCTCTGCTCTTTCATGATTTAGCAGAGGGACTTTGAAGACATGAACCACAAAAGTTCAAGTTCTGGAACTCAATTAGAAGGACTTCCACCTTAGGATTATTTAAAACCTCATCAATGTTTAAACCTAGCTTGAATAGTGARTTTTGACCACTGGCAGCAAGGCAGCGGCATCCAAACCAGCTTCCAGTTGCTTGGACTGGAATACTGCAGAAATATTTAGCCCAGGTTCAGTAGCAGAAAGGAGAATCCATGTTGCCACAAAACACAACCAAATATTCTGTTCCTTTTGAAAGGAAAGGGAGAGGAAATGCAGAAGAGCAGACACAGAGTAGCTGCCACAGGTAGCTGCTAGTTATCCTTCGTGAACTGACAGAAGATGAGAAACCTGCAGCCGCAGCATTTCAGCCATGGGACCAGAAGAACCAGCTAGCCCAGTGAAAAGACCATGCCTCCTACCTGTCTGTTGTTAATCCCTTCAACAAGGCCATGATGTCTGAAACAAGCTTGCATCTTGAGACATGAGAAACTGAAGAACTCCTAACACTGCAGCTTGCTCTTCACATGAAAATGCATGTGATAATTGAAACAGGCATATAAAGACTCGCTTCTGCAGTATGTCAGACTAGGGCCTAACCGCAGAAATATGTTCTCTCTTTTTTTAAATCCAGCAACCAAATAAAAGTAAGGCTTAGTTCAGTGTAGTAACATTGTAGTATTAACCTGTGTATGGGGCAGCTTATTCTTTCTAAATACATGATGCCTTTTAAAAGACTAGTAAGATTAAGGGACTGATCAAGAACAGCAAATGTTAAAGAGCAGATACAACTAGCACTTTCTATCCAATCCAAGTATTATTCTATAAAAACAACACTTTTAAAACAGTTGGGGATTTTTTCTTGTTTGTTTGGTCAATTTTTTTTTTTTAAAGGAATATTGGTTAGAATCAAAATAGCATAACACAATCTTAGATACATGAAAAGCACTGATGCAAAAGACAGAAATGCCATTTTTGGACTCAGAAGACCTGCCTGTCACAATCAGATATTCTGCATTTATGGCTATAAAGATAAAAGCTCAGGATCAAAGTACTGAAGTTTAACAAGTTATAACACATCAGCTGAACCACAGCAAACACAAAGCAAAGTCACTTAGCTTAACCTCATTCCACTGTGAACTACACAGATTAATAACCTTACATCTGCGGCAAGCTAAGAATATGCCTGCGTAATATTACTACTATATGCTGGCCTGTTAAACATCAGTAACAGGATAAGGAGTCTGGTCCTCAAGTCACTGACCTGAATAGACAAAATCAGCCCAAATACATCTTTGACAAGCTAGACTGTTCGCAGATTGAGGGCTACTGAAGCCATGAAGGAAGAACACCTTTTGACATATCAGACCATCCCTGCCAGAGACGGTTGCATGGTGAATATGAATATAACAGTAACACAGGCAAAGAAGTAAGTCAGGAGATAGGTCAGTCAAGGATAAAAATCAAGACTTACTACTCAGAAGTTTTCTTAAGAAAATTATGATTGTTGTTCACTTCCACTAATCCACTACTAACACTAGGATCAGAGAGTTATCAAGATGACAGCTACATAAATAAGGTAGAAATTTTCCCAATTAATAGTTCTGCAGACAYATCTGTGATTCTTTGGGCTTCTCAAGTGGTTACATTAAATTTCCTATGCTAAAAATTAGTAGATACTGTAATAAAAATCAGAGCGAGTACTGTGCTAACTTCTAACATTATTTTAGGCAGTCTATACTGGACACCACCCTAAATTTTCTGTATGTCCTAAGTTCTAGTAATGTTTTTTTGGCTCTTGGCAATGAACTTTTGCTTTTTCTTTTCCACAACCATGGAAAAAGTGAGCTGGTTCCCTTCATTAGGACAGTGCTTTTCTCTCAGAAGGACAGCACCAACATGAGACTTTCCCCTAAAAACACACAGGCATCTCCTGTGCATTGCTACATCGCAGGGTGCTCTCTACACAATTACTCCTGCCCTCTGACTCTATAGCCATACATCCACAAGCAAAGCCACCTCCCCTTCTCCCYCTAGTAACTCCTTTCAATTTATTTGTGAAAAATGCTCAAGAACAAACTGGTTTTCCTTATGGTTATAGGTAATTTCTTTAACAGAAGTTATTTAAAACACTCATTCCAGTCAGATAACTCCTTATTCTGCAATTAACTTCACCAATATCAGTAAAACTTACTCAGCACAAGAAAAGCACCGATGCTCGCCTTTAAGCTGTTTTCAATATGTAGGATTGGGTGACACACAGGAACAATTCAGTTTCCCAAGGCGGGAGTTTTGTGCCTCTGAGCACAGCTGCCAAAYGAAGAGGAGAAATCCAATACGCATTATCAATTACGAGTGTCTCAAGTGTCTTGTGCAAATTTGTCCCCTTTAGAAAATGGCTGGGAAGCACTAACCAATAACTATACATAACTCTGAATTGCTTCACTTTGTGTATGGCTGAAAAATTCCATTTAGCAATGAATAAAAAAAAAAAAAAAAGCCAGAGAATCCGTGGTGACACAAGGCACATCACAAGGAGAGATTAGCAAAGCCTAACACATCTGTGATCCACATTTCTGGGTTTTTTGGACAGGTATAAGCAAAAGTGACAGCAAAACTGGAGAACCTCTACGGTAAAACGTAGACTACTTAAGAAATGCTTCTTAGCAACTGTTTCCTTGTTTCATGCTTAATACAGCAAAACCACTTTAAATATTCCAGTGACACAAATTAAAAGCATTAAGAAAACAAAAAGTATTTCACTGTGCAGAGACCTCAGGTTCCTCTGACTACATCTGCTGCCTTCAGATAGCAATCCCCAAGTCCCGTCTGAAATCTGTCAGTGCTTTAGACTTCAACTTGCCTCTGGCTAGCACCTGTTATCCGTGTAACCCTTCAGCAGAAAGAACTCATGCCACTAATATGTCATATAATTTTTTACCTCTTTGCTACAAGACTTTCTAACATGCCCCCCTGTAGAGGCCCAAGAAAGTTGGTTCAAGCCAGATTGGTGCTGGTTTCACCAGTAAAACAGAAAAAACAATCCGAGTCAGTCCTTCACTCCCACCCTACTTCCAGCAGCAGGCTCACGTTCCTCAGAGTGCAGACGACTGGGTTGAAGCCCAGACAAATACAAGTGCAYTTACAGCCTTTACAAAAACAGTAATACTGATGCAAACAAGCACATCCTGTTTCAGCTGGTTTCYAACAGTTACCTAAAAACCTCTTAACTTTGCTTAAACTACGCTTAACTACCAGCCTTGTATTTTGTCTTCCAATTAATCATTTCTCAGTTCCAAAGGTCTGCAAGTAGAAAGGAGGCACCGAAGCTAAAGCAGGGCTTTTCTATTCCCCAAAGAAGCAACATGCAGCCACCCCAACTCTCAGCTGCAAGAGCTAAATCTTTCAGACCTTGCTCATGAGCAGAACATGACGTCATTTTGTTTAAAAGAAATTACTTTTTTCATCTAAAACCAAAGAGCTACAAGTTCTAGTCGTATTTCTGTTTTCTGTACATTGCTTGTTATCTTTTCCTCATGTTTGCTTGTCCTATTTCAAACTTCTTGGGATTTACATTCCAGGAGGGAACAACAGCTCAGTTAAAAATTACTTTCAGTGGTCCACTAGAAGATTTTTTTTCATTTATGCACACTGTAAGAGAGAAATACACATTTTTTTATAATTGTGAATGACATGTCCTCTGTCTGTTCACATGATTAATTACAAATTATTTCCCTCCTCCTCAGTCTGTTTCACTTTGAAGTTCTACCTTTGCAGGAGCAGTTATTACACAGTAAAATCATTCAGATGAGAAATTCAGGTAAAATGCAAATCCTGCAACAAAACACTGTAATTAAAATAAACAGCAAAATGGGTATAAACAAGTACTACGATTTTTCATCATCAATATCTGTGGAGGTCTAAAYGTACACTCCAAGGGTCAGATATTCACTGTATATTTTTGTTAGATTGCATGGTTTTAGAGGCAGAAATGTAAGGCTACAGGACTGTGACTTAACGCAAGAAGGTGGCCTTTTCCTGTACAACAGATGACATCTGTCTCCACCTAAAACTACAGCAAGTGTTGATCATGAGACTTTCAGGTTTAATTGCCTGTAACCACAAGCAGTACAAACCGCAGTAGGAAGTCAGTTAATGAACTTGCAACAAATGTAACAATTGCTACCAAGACAAAATTATGAGGCTGTTTTAAACAACAGTACTCCTTCCTTCCTGCATTACTGATATTTTCTCCTGCTACAAAAATTTACAGATGCTTTTTTCATCTCCAGTCTCTAAGATTTTCACAGAAGTAAATGTTTGGTCCAGCACCCACTGATGTCAGAGGAAGAGACAAATAAAGACCATAAAGAAAGGAAAATATCCAGATTGTAAAAGGTCTGTGCCGAACAATTTAGTGTCTGGCTTTAGCAGTTTTTAATGACACCAACAAGAGCCAAGAACAAAGACTCCTGAGCTGGAGACTTGGCAGGTATCATAAGCAAAGATGAGGATGGGTTTTGTGTAGTCTTCATTCTCTGTGTACTTATCATCATGAACTCTATTCACACACTGTGACCTATTTATGCTCCTGCAGCAAAACAGAACTTGAAATTATTTTTTAAAAAAGGAAAAAAAATAAAATCAGAAAATATTACATCACTTCATCCTATCTTCTCTTACCTACAAAAGTTTCTAGTTTGTTGTCCTTACCTGAATAGCACCCTGTACAGCCATAAAGCCAAATTTAGGAGTTTGTCTGTATATGTAATTTACATGCATATGTAAGTTTGCATATTTGTAAGTATTTCTCACCTACAGATGTGTATACAAACACCTATTTCTGAGCAGAAAACCATCTACAGATGTCTCATTTATTTGCTCTCTCTGTGCCAATAGCCAAAAAATAATAAATGTAGGTTCCCAGAACTTTATCTTAAGCAAATCTGTCATTATTAGGTCAAGTTCAAAGAGGAAAGCAGCCAACAGGTCAAAAGAAAAAAACCCATAATATTTTGATTGGCCTTTTCATTGTTTTTGGAGAGCTCCCGAATAACACACTGTACAAGAGACAGCTACCAATTGTTTTCTGTTTCACTGAAATTAAAAGCCAGTTTCAAGGGTAGCAACAATTCTGTCCAGCAAATAAATTATCATAATAATTTACTGTTACGAGTAGTCTCCTTTTTTATACTTCATTTTCCTTGAGCGATAAGAAAGCACTCATGTTAATTTCTCATGCATTAAGAAAATTCTCTGTCTTAAAGCCTACATTCACATTGCATGGGAAAGAACACATACTTTTTCCAAAGCAAGATCATTATTGATCGCACTGCAACAATCAGCAACTGCCATACACTTCATATCCCTCTGTAAAACCAAACTTACCTTCAAAACATACCTATCAAATTCAGGACCCCAGCCTCATTCAACTGTCCAAAAAGAGACAGCTGACTAAAAAAGCACCCGGCATAACAATCTAAGAAACCCACAGTCCATACACAGCACAAGTTCACATGCCTCTGCTGCATACGTTAAGAGCTGAACACTCAGCCCAGTACCACAGCGCTTTCTTGATGAGGCTGACAAGTCTCCTCTTGCACTGCAGGGGGTCCCAGACTGGGTTCTGTCCACCCATGGCCACTCACCCCTGCTATCAGCGATCACTTCAGACAAAACCAGAGGCAGTAAAGGAGAGGAAAGCCTGCAGATTATAATACAGGTGGTGACTTGTACCGAAAAATGAGCAAAACCGCCCCAAAACCTAAAGAACTACTATGATGTTTGTGCTTATACTTTTTCTTGGGATATTCTAAAAGGACTGGACCTCTCACCAGTCAACAGCTGCATATAGTCTTTTATGTCACCCTCCTATGAGCCATGTCGCATTTTTTCCCCCATGATGCAAGCAGCCATAAATAGATGTAGGAATCCAAAAATATTAAATGAGTTTTGTGGGATTTGTTTTTTTTTACTTAAAAAGGGAGGAAGGATGAAAGAAAGAAAAAAAAAAAAGAAATCATACAGTGCAACACATTTAATTACATTTAGAATTGTCAGGGACAAAAAGAGAATGATCTGAACAAATTTAGCCTCTGAAACAAAATCCAGAGTTTTACAGCACACCAAAATAAAAACACACAGAAATACAGAACTGTCCCACAGCCAGAGTACAGGATGTGTGTTTACTTTATGTAGAAACCATCACTGCACACAACAGACATTGATATCTATTAATTAGACATGAGAATATAGTTTTTCCCTTCTATTTGATCTACAGTCACTCAGAAGAAAAAAACAAGGAATTTGACTAGCTTACAGATGCTGTTGCCCCGTGCTTGGTCTGAAATGGTTTGCTTTTCCTTCATCAAGAAAACATCCCAAAGTCAAATATATCTCGCTAAAATTATTTTTATATAAACTCCAGAAACTTACTGTTTTTCTTGAATATTCTGTTTTTCACTAACTATAAAGTCAAAGAGATACAATCTGAAAAACAAAGATTCAGGAAATTTCTAAAAATATCTGTGAAAATGGTAACTTAAATCATGAAAAGAAATCCCTCCAGACAAATATTTTCTTCACAAAATAGAAGTAAGCATCCTGCCATATTTACTGTTGGTTTGTTTGTTTTATAATTATAAATTTGAGCAGTGAAAATAAAAAATACAAAGCTTCCTACATCTGCTTTGTGAAGAAAGCCCCAAAGAGAAAGAAAGATTCCTTCTATGTTGAGATTTCCAAGTATTTCTATTGTCCAAGACATTATACTTTGACTTAACAATTAGTGATTTTACAGAGTTTTTACTAAATAGATTATTTTTACTACTGTAACACAGGCAAAATAGTATTGAACTTCCATTTATTGGAGGTATGTTAGAAAACAGAATTGATAACACCCACGTCACCAGTTAGATTTCAAGCTTTGCTGTAATTTTAGTTGAGAAAACATTTGTCTCCAAAATCGGGAGCATACAATTGCTAAAGAATTTGGAAAGTGTATGATATCACAGGTATCACTGAAACTTCGATTCAGTGAAATACTGATATTTCATTGATATTGATCTTGAAACTTTGGCATACAAATGTAAAATTCTGTTTCTAACAATAAGATTGTTAGCTATCAGAAGAGTGAAACTTTTAACAAAAATCCTAGAAAATGTCTGCACATATAAAAGCGATCACCATTCAAAGTTTCCAGACAAAATGCAAGGTGAAAAATAAGTGATGCATTATTGCCTCCAAAAGTAAAGCCTATTACATCCTTTCTGTTACAATTTTAGTACATGTCCAGAAAAAAATGCACAGAATTTTTTTCATGCAAATGTTTTCAAGTAGGATTAAACACTGCACATTTCACTTTCCTGTTTCTTGTTTTGTGAGCAGAAATAGACTGCTTTAAAAGCAGAAGCATTCAATCCAAGCAGAAGACAAGTGCTTCATGTTCTTCAAACAAAGCTCTTAGCCTGAATAAAGGAAAAAGTTTAATCACTTTGCTCAGTTAAGCCTGTATATTTAAGAAATATTTCTGGACAGGAGCTTGAAAATGATCTTTTTAATGTTTGTATGAAACCAAGGTGATCTAAACAAAGAGGCCTTTTTTCTCTGTAGGTGTCTTTTTTCATTAAAAACAGGCCTTCCATTTCAAGACCTGCAGTGTGAAGGAAAATATGCTGCTGTTGCTCAAACTTTACACACTATTTGTTTAAGACTTAATTCCTCTGAGCTGTCAAAACACAACCTTTCAGCAGTTCAAACCTTCAACCAAAAAAAAGATGACATTCACAAACACCTTTGGGCTCACAAGGGGAGACCTGGTTTGCATCAGAGCTGGCACAAAAGCCTTTTGCAATGGACAATTCTCTTACACAGTTAATAGCCAGCCTAAAAACAACAACAACAACGTCCCCCAAGATACTCATTATGGAGATAACACTGCAAGTTTGAACGTCCTTGTGGATGAGCATTTTTATTTTGGTTTAGTAGCAAACATTTCCACTGTGCACTTTGGCTACGGCCCAACACTTCCCTGGTAGCTGTTCACGCTGTGAGTGGCAGAGAGGGGCTCTCTGCTCCGAGCAGGCAGTATCCTGCATTGCCTCAACGCACAAACAAACAAACGCCCTTGTCCTTCCCCTTCCCCTCCTATTCTCAGCAAAGGAGGGACAGGGAAGATGAAGGTCCCCAGTACTGACCCCTACAACTAAAACATATGCGCCCACACAATCCAGGCCCATGCGCTCCCTCCCTGCCACACAGGTTGCCTGGTTCAGCTGGTGTTAGCGGGACCCTACAGTTGTGCAATTACCACCTCACCAGGATGTTGGGCTAAGTCACATTTCTCCACTCAGCTCTAGTCCCACAACTCAAACGGCTGATGCAACAACAGAAAAACAGCACCTGTACTGAGTTATAAATTGTTTTCAGCAGAGAGCATGGCATTCTAGATCCCAGCTACAAAGTACTATGTTGAGCAAATTCCATGGGAAGTTTCTTCTCWTACATGCCCAAGAACCTAAAAATGGCTCTACCTAAGCTATACCATAGCAGTTCCCCTTTTGCCCTGCGCTGGCCCATTTGTGTCTGTAAAAAGTATCTTTTACGATCAGATCTAGACAACCACTGCTAATGACTCACTGAAGCACCATTACTAATCTGGGATTTATGCCATCATTTTTCAGTCAAGACTGATTAAAGAGATTTGGCAATACTGCAAACATAATTCAGCATCTCTGGCACTGTTTAGAAAACTGTGATCACAGCTTCACATGCATTAAGACTGGTGGCCATCTGCAAAATTTCATGCTGATGCATCCAAAGTACATATATTCAGCCAGCCATTTGAACTGTGGGCGAAAGAGATGGGTGGGAAAAGAAGTTGATAAGATCCAACAGAGTATGATTAAGCAAATACCCTGTTCTAGAGAGGCTAAAACTCCAGCGTTAAAAATAGACACTCTGTGCAATGCTGTCTCAAGTGTTGTATACACATTTTATAAAACCACATATTTTTATATTAACAGCAGATTAAAAACCAAGACTTCTATTAAAAATATAGACAACTGATTTTGATACATCACACCTTAAAACAACAATTATTTAAATGTGTTATCAAACTGCAACAATGTTTCTCCCCCACGCTTCCTCTTTCCTTTCGACTTTGCCTGAAATCAGTACTCCAACAACAGGAGCAAACCCACATTGCTTCAAGCATTCTTCTGGCACTAAGAAATGGAAGCAGGGTATAAAATTAATTAAGAGTGCGATATTAAAAGCTGTGGTATCAGCAAAGCGAAGGTGCAGACAGCAGCAGATTTTCTGTGACTCTTTACTAGAGAACTTGTCTCCACTTCCATYGGAAAGCCAACATCTAGTGCTCTGAATATGGAAATTCAGTTAAAGCCTGGAGGTCGAACTGCTGCCAGCAACAGATTTCAGATTCAAGCAGATGGAAGAGAGTGACTCCAGCTCTGACAGGTAGGGACTACTGCTGCTATGTGGGGCTACGCCTTCATTTGGAGGGTTATCACACAGTTGTTAGCAAATCCTTTTCAGAGGAAAAGTAGGCCAGTCAGCCTGACAGTGCAAACAAATGACAGTAACACATTTCCAAAGCCTTTCAATGTGTTGCATGTCCCTCTGATCATCCCCCCCGCCCCATTTTTCCAGTAAAAATCATCTTCATGGGGACATCGCATACCTCCCACTCCAGCTTCATGCCCCTCCTGTTCTCCAGAGGAGACCACTCCCTTCCTACTCATCTTACAAACTTTGCTCATCATGTGTGTCATTTCAAGGATTTCCACACTGGCCATCGCTGCCAGGGACACTTCTCTTTTTGGGTCTAAACCCTGCCCTCATTTCCACCCCTGCTAGCACCAAATACTGAATGTTGCAGAGGAATTAAGTATCCGATAAATGCAATGTCATACGCACACATCAGTACCAAAATATCACTTTCAAATGTGAATGTGACAGAAGAGGAGGTCTCTGGGAAAGGACTTTTTTGAGCATCTGAAGCACACGGAGCCAGAATATCAGGTCTGAACAGCATATGGCAGAGTTTCTTAGTGTAAAATCAGAGGAACAAGAGCAGGACATGTGTCTGAAAGGCAACATGGAAAATGGCTTTAGCTGGGCTGCCACAAGAACAGAAAGGTTATGAACCATTCTGGTATTTTGGTAAATATGGGCACATGCTACATACACATACAGGCGCAGTCTCTTTTTCTTACACAAATCTTCACTTCATGTTACTCAAGAATATTCAAATGAATGCCCAAAACCATGCAAAAAACAAAAAAACAAAACTACCCAGCCATAAAAAGGAAACATATAGCTTTATCTTCCTTTTCAACCTTCAGCTACCTCCCCATTACCTTACTCGCAGCGCCTGCTCTCAGACCTGTGCAACATGTCATTTAGGAGAAAACCAGGTCTACACCCAGATTACTTCCGACCCCACATACCACAACAGGAAAGCACAAATATATCCTGCATCATTATATCATCTCATTCCTGCCTACAAACAATAACCTCAGACAAATGCAAGACTCTATTACAAAGTATCTCCACTAAAAAAAAGCAAACAAACAAAAAAATCTTTTCCCTACAGTTACCCACCTGCACAATGCATTTAAACACTATTAACCAAACCCTTCCTCAACACATACCCATTCATCTTGTAAGGGGGTGCAACAGCTGTTCAAAAGTAAACAGGGAGGCAGGTGACTGGATGGGGAAGGGGGCTGACTTCCATTTGACAACCTGGGCAGGCTTACACTTTAGGAAGGACAGGAAGCAGCTCCTCAGAGGCAGAGGCTGTTCCTCTGACCAGAACCAACTCTCATGCTGCCTAGTCTGGAGGAGGATAGAGTTGTTTTTTATTTGTGGGATGTTACCCTCTTAATTTTGGTTCAGCAGGAAACAAAAAACCCTTTACATCCAATATGCCAATATGGTACTCAGAGCTACCTGACAGAAAGGACTACAAGCCAACATTTYAGTAATGCATCGAAGTTCCAGCTTCAACATACAACAGCCACAAGAGTCTCACCTTAAAAAATATCCTAATCAAGCGTCCAGTCAGAAGCAAAAAGCTGTTCATTTGGGCCAAGAGAGAAGAAATTGGTATGTATCTTGGAGCTGATGGAAACGGGAAAGATGAGATCACGACTGCAGATTACCGACAATAGGATAACAAGCCATCTCCTTGGTGTCAATGGCTTGTTGAGGACATAGTCAATTGAGCAACCATGGTTTTATTTTGAAGTCATCTTTCTTCCTCTCTGGAAATTAACTACATTTGCATATTTCTTTCTACCCACAGGGTAACCATTAAAGAAGTTTTTATATTAGTAATCATCACCACTAAAATCAAAGCATCTGAGAGAGTATTTTAGGATAACCATGCAAAGTGAAATATTATTTCTACATGCATCAACTGCAGTTAATAGTTTTATTTGATTTAGGTATCTGTAGTAGTCAATGTGGGAACCCCACACTTCACTTTCGGGTTTTCTTTTTTCCTATTATGCTTTAGGAGGCTGATTCTGAAAGTACAGCAAATTCTTATCACTTAAAAATTCTGCACGGCCTCTGTACTGGACCTTCTAACTCACACAGTACCTTGAAGGTACTCCTTTCAAGCATTAGTTCAGTATTTTGAAAATTTATTGTGCAGAGGGCTGCTTCTCCTTTCATTTTCTTTCTGAGAAATGCAAATCTCCCAATGTTTAGACTTTTGGGTGCTTTCACTTTCTGACTGCTAATTCTGTTAATTCAGTAGTACCAAAGTTCTGTCAGAGTTCATTGTTCCCCTTCCTTGTTTTTTTTTCACTTGGGTATTTTTTTTTTCTTTTTCCAAGTCTTGCTTCTTGCAGTTCTCCAAGTTATGCTCTCATGATCTTCGATCATAATTCTAGAAGGTCTTTCATTATCTCCTTCCCACCAACTACATCATAAAAATAATGACAGATAAATGATATTTTCCCTATCTTCTCCATAAATTAATGTCAAGGTCTTTTAAAGTCTGTTTGCCTAGAACGCATACATATGGCTTTTCCTAATCCTGTCAAACTTTCACAGACAGCCCATGCCTCTCAACTTGTGCTCTGCAAGTACCCTTTCTGTTCTCTTGCCACCTTCATGGCTTCACTGTTTCAAATGGTCTCAACTGTAGTCTAATCCTAATCTGCAAGCATAACTGCAGCAATGAGGAAAAAGGGGCCATCGAAACAAATCATTTCCTTCTACTTAYAGAACTAACACTTATATTTTCTTTTTTATTCCCCAAGCTCTTGACACTTTTTAGGTGAACTGAAGCTCTGCTCCTTCCAGAGCCACGCAACATTACCCTCCCTAGAGGCATATGTCTTCATGGGCTCTCCAACCTAGCTGCTCAACAATAAACCAAAAAAAGGGCAAGAATATAGATGGATTTTTACTACTTCTTGCCTCCTCCAATCCTTAGATGACACAGTTTAAGTTAGACCAACTGTTCGCAAGCTCTAATTTATAAATCTCAGTAGCAGGTCCCAGATGGAAATTATTGGGGTACACTGTGCTCTCAGAACCTCAGAATGCTTCTGGGAGGGCACTCATTGTGACAGGGAGGGTCATAGTACTGGCTATGGGAGCAGCCTGAAATTAAATGCTTCCCATGAAACACCTGACTCAAAACCTCTAGTTCAGAGACTGTGTAGCTCCTGATACTGCTCTGCTGCAGAAATACCACAAAATGGACTTGTTTGCATTTCACTAATTCTTCACTTTCTAAAAATTCCAGGTAGATGCAATACATATAGATACTGATATCGGCATCAAACCGGCATCCTGTGCATAATTTTGCACCATGAATCCCTAAGACAGTGCACCATATACAATTACACAAATCCAGACATATTTAGAAGCCCGTATAAAAGCAGGTTTTGCCCATCCTCATAACCACTGTGAAGGGCCCCAGGGAAACCCAGAAACACAGAGATTTTGTAGAACCTCCAACAATTATTCCCTCAGGAATCACTACTCCTTCTGACTATTTTACCCAAGTCTCAGAATACTCAGCCTTTTCCTGAAAGTCTCAGGTCCCTGAAGCATGTATTACACATAGGGAAGACAAGACCTTTCACCTTACCAGAATCAGAACAGAGCTTGCAAACACGCCTTACAAGTCGACTCATAAAGAGGGCAGGACGCATGTTAGTTCTTCAACACCATTCACAGGCACAAAAAGTTTAAAAACATGAGGGTTTTCAGGAAAATGAGGTGACCACACAGCATGCTGTTTTACTCAGTATTATTGAACGGAGGCCATCAAGATTGGGAGCTACCTAAAAGCTCCCAAATCTGGGAGACAAATATGAAGTCTATGGCAAGGATTATTTCAACAACCCTCAYGATTTTGAAGGCTTCCTGTGATTTCTGAATGCCCAAGGTTGATAATACTACTGCCACATACATTCTCTGACACCCTTTTCGAACTGTGGCATGTAAAAGTTAGGCCTCACAATCTCCTTTGTTCAAGAGAGAATTACTCATGACCTTACTGTACTTGAAACACGACCACCATGGCTTCTCCTAAAAGAACCTTTCACTGGATTCTCACAACCAGTTTCAAAGAACTGTTTCCCTTCCCCTCCTATCAACCTCACCCTTAAAGCTCACCAGGTGCCTGTCCCAAATGCAAATTTCCAGCGAAGGAAGTAGGAAATGGGAGGGGGAAAAAGGTGCACTTACAACAAAATAAATTTCCACCCTCAGACTGAAAGCTCTCAGGAGCACCCTTGCAGAAGAACTACAGTACCACTGTGTCTCTCTCCAGCCCCTACCTGTCAGGTGCTGTGTGGAAGGGAAGACAGGTTCCAATAACTCCTGAGGTGAACTATCCTGCTCATACACACGTCAGTGGAGGGGACTATGTTGTTTGCCTGCCTTCTTCACACAGCAGCAGATACCCTAGGAGCAAACACAGTCTGGGGATTTTAACACTCTGAAGCTAGACAGGAGATGTTCAAAGCAACCCCAGGCTGCTACAGCAAGATGGTAATACAACAGCACTCTGGTGTTCCAAGAGTAAGAACTAACATGTTACTTTCCGAGCTGCGGTACCCTGAGTTAACTCTGAGATAAGGGAAACCGGGGAGAAAACGTGCTTTTGTCCCTTCAGAGCAACAGGAGGGAAACAGAACAAGGAGGCAACATAAGAGAACCACAGAAATAAAGAATTTCTAATCCTATGCCAGGTCTTTAGCCCCTAAAACATCTATGTGAGACATGACATTTACATAACAAAACACTAGAATTTTTCACTGCTCTTCCCGAGAAGGGAAATCTCATTACAAAAACACTGATCCTCACAATTTGTTCCCCACTAATTGTCTCCCTACGTATCTGCTTTCTGCTAGGACTGGAGAGCAGTGTATTTAAAGCAGGTCTCAAAGTCTCCCTGTGCTTAGCAGCTAGTCTAATTGCTGAGCTGCTTCTACACAGCAGAGCAGAAGCCTCTACTCCATCAGCATCTCTTCTCCCAGGGCAATATTACCCTGCTGAGAAGTAACAGGCATTATGCACCCACTGAAAAGCAGCACAGTACATGTACAAAGAGCCAACTGTGATGACTTCTAATGGCTTTATTTACATCCCACCAGTCCATTTTTAGCAGCATGCTCATTTTACCTATGCAATTTTAATACAATTGCTCAGTTCACATCCAAGCCTGCAGGGTGCTGAAGTTCCCAGTTTCTGGCAGCACCTGGACACTTATCTCTCTACTGTAACTGGGCTACTTATGCTATATAACAGAACTGCTAAATATTTTATGTAGGCATGTTCATTCAATATATTAATTAGATATTTAATTTGAAGTGTTCTCAAAATTGAATAGAGCACACACATCCAAAACTCTCATTGCAGATTCACTCGCTATAGGAGCTTTCACACAGATTTCTCGACTGACTGTATTTTGCTGTGCTCTTTTTATAGAGTATATAACCTTCTGGTCATAACAGATTGCTTGCTCCCAGCTGGAAAGCCTCTTGGGAACACAGAACTGTAACCTACCATTAATATATTAAGTACAGAACATTTCAGACACCATGACGCAGAAATCACAAACAAAGATAGAAAGCTACGTGAGAACCTGATGTAGAATTAACAAGGCTTGTTCCATACCCATCTCTAGCTCAAGTGAAGCAGTAAACCTACAGCTCATGTTGGAATCCTGTGTCTCAGGCACTGCTACCATAACCATTAGTACTTCTAGCAGAAATACAGTTCTTACTGAAACTTCTTGGAAAGGGTAATTTTACTAAAATATAGATTGGGTCAAAATAACAGGGAAAAATAACTATTCTTGGGTAATCTGTTCTTGCCAAAAGAAACATACTGTAGAAAAGATTCAATCAGAGCATATGTAGTTTTCTCAAGTCTTATAAACTTGGTAAGATGAAGTCTGTCTATTACTTGAAATAAAAAAAACCTAAGTAATGCAGACAACATAGATGGCAGCACCCATACATTTTGAGTTAGTGCTCAACAAATGCTTCCTCGCAGTGTTTGGGAAAGGTACATTGCCTGGGGAGAGAACAGTTTTGGTATACATCAAAGCAAAGAAGCACTTCAACATTTCCACCATTCTTACCAAAAGGGGAAGAGTAGGAAAGTCTCTGTTTACATTGAAATCAGTTCCTCGCTACACAAGATTTCCCCCATTTTCTGACAGAAAAGTCATTTACATGCCATCACTAGTCCCACATTGTTTTAAAAATCTCTTATACGCCACTGCATGCCAAAAATTATGCTGTTGTGTCACTGCACAATAGCTGAGATACATAGGTTCACATGAAGAGAATTAACAGTTTGTAAGGCACTTTCTAATCCTTCAGCAAGAGAGGAGCAATCAGAAGGTGGGACTGGCAGCATCACCATCCGTAACTATGGCTGCTCAACATCACTTCTTAAAAGACTGCAGTTTTCAGTTGCTTACATTTTCCCAAAGTGTGTGCCCAGAAATTTTTCATGCTGAGTGTTTGCCTCAGACTGATTTTTAAAGAATAATCATTAGTTTCAGCTAAAACAGTTCAGCTACTGCCAAGAATAAGGGCTAGAGGAAAAATGTTTTGCATTAACTTAAAAAAACCCAAAACCTGGCAGTCTTTCCTTTCTATCCTAATCCTTTAAAAAGTCACAGTAAACACAGATCCAGCAGAGATTCACTCACCGCTAAAATCTCCAAAGATGCCAAAAAACTGAGTACTCTTGATTTCTACAGGTGACCTAACTGCACATGCACTGCCCTACAGGCAGACTCACTGCTCCAGCCCAAGGGGTTCAGAAAACAGTTCCTTTTAATAATCATTTAACATCAGTTTGGCTGAACATTGAACTGGGCCAACAGAACCTGTATCTCTAGGACAAGCCTTCAGGAATAAAAAATAAATATCAAATTCAAAAGCATGGGGAAAAAATGGCCAAACTGAAGGAGTAGGAGAAGTAGTAATAGATTTGAAGAGCAATAGTGGCAAAGTTGGCTTAAAAAAATGAAGGTGTCAGAAGACTAGGACTCAGGTCTGAGGGTAGAAATAAGGTCAGAAATTACTTGGTTGGGAGGAATCACTGCAATAAAGAGCTGGGGAGCAGACAGGTATGGGCAGACCAAAGAGACTGGACAAGTAGCATAAGGAGGAAAACCAAGGGGGACAGCCTAAGCTGGCACAAGGAGGCTGGGAACCAGCTGTGGGGATGGGAGGGATACCGGACACAGACTTCAGGGGAGAACCAGCCTTCTTCTGCAGAAAGAATAAAGTACCAACTAGCTTGGGGTGTCCGACTCGAGACATCCATGATTCAACTTTGGAAGTATACAGTCTTTTACATAATACATGCAGAAATAGCTGGGAGGGCTTAGCAGTTCTGTAAAACTGAAACTAGATCTTAAATCAGGCACCCAAAAACTGAGAAATATTGTATTGACCAATGGCAAAAGGACAATTTCAAAAGACTTGCCTTGCACCACACAGGAACTGTAGGGAGTGGTACAGTTGCGTCCCAGGCCTCTGGAAGGATGCAGCTCTCAATTAGAAAACAACCTTGTCCTCCTCTTCCTTCAATCCCCTACTTTGATCGCTGTACAACTTCCAATTTCTGCAACAAATAAAGCTGTTACACTCACTGATGTCCTTTACTGCACAGTTCATCCCCAGATTAGGCCCCTCCTGTATATTAAATACAACACAGAAAAGTAGATCATCTAACTAAAGCTTTAGCATAATTGGAATCCATGAGGCCAAACTGTGGTTACATGGATTGCTCTTTTAAGACAGCTGTTTTGTAAGCAGTGTAGGTCATTTGTGGTTTAAAATGTTGTCTTCATGCCTATAACTGTCTTGTTTGCATGGGGCAGCATTGCCTTCCATTCTGCATGGAACCAACAGTGACGAACACTTCCCCCAATCCCAGGAATGATGATGGATGATCCACCCACCCTTTGGGAGCAAAAGTTCTGATCGCTAGAAAACCTCAAGGACCGTGTTCATCCACATTTCTAGAAGTATGCGACTGGACAGCAGAGCAAGTTCACGAGTCCACAGGGAGTTAAGTGTCACACGACCCTACCTCCTAGCTTCCAGTTGTGACACTGACTTTTAAACGTGGCTAGACATACATGACTTTTCTACTGATATTATTATCTGCTGGTCTCATATTAATTGTTGCTATATCTGGCTGTATGATACTGTGCAATTTTGAACTCTAAAAAAGTGACCCATAAAAACTGGAAGGGATAAGATACCCACAATATAATTCTCTTGTGCAGATAATGTCCATAGTCACAAAGTGCCTGAGAAATGCTCTACAGACTTCTGGACCTGGACAGGAAGACTTATCCCAGATTTTACATTTTATATGTAGCATCTTCCACAAGACAATATGCAAGCACCTTTTTTTAAACAAATCCTGTAATGTTCAATAAATTCTGATATTGACAGAACTGCTATCAGAATTAACAATGCACTAATACTTACTGCTTTATGGAAAAATATAACAGAAAAATGGCACACACAGCTTGGCAAGTAGCTCTGGTGACTGATGATACTACCACGCTGCTGTTCAAGTTTACGGCCTCCCAAGAAAAGTCAATGGACCAGATCAAGTGAACACTCTTCAGAAATGTCAAACCAACAATTTAAATTAAGCTGCTGAACTTTGCACTAAAGTTGCTGAAGCGCAGGCACACATTTCGTTCCACCTGCCCTGCTGTGGGAGGCAGTAATTTCCAGCCTAGTGAATATGAAAAGTAGCTACAGGATCAAAAGAACTGTTACTGGCAAGACAAAATGCAGCAAGATGCACAGAGAAATCCAGGTGGGTAAGGCRGAGGAAAAAAAAAAAAAGAAAAGAAAAAAAAAAAATCTTTAGAGGGTCTATCAATAACTACTTTATTCTGAGCAATGCTGAAAAAAAACACAAGTTGTTTTCAAAAGAGCACTATGAACAATTAGAGGCTTAGCAAACTATGAAAAACTATTCCCTTAACACTGGTCATCACAAAGAAAATGTAGAAAAAGAGCTGGAAAAAGAACAGAGGAGACTCCAAGCAGGCAAGTATTTTTAAGACACCTTATACAAAGCAATTTAATTCTGAAGTCTTGTTATAATTCTCAAAGACTGGACAATTCTTGAAAAATTCTTCTAAAGCCTGAATCCAAGCTTCAGACTGCCAAGGGTTAAGGCTTGAAACAGACACAAACTGGAATTACAGAAAGATCCAATGCCTAACTAACCCTAGCAGTAAGCCCAGCACTGCACTTTCCCCAACACAATAGATTTAACAACAGAGAATGAGTGGAAGAACAAATTCTCAGCAAATCTAGTATCCTCTGTGCCTCCACTGTTAGCCGTAATTTCTACCTTAGAGACTTGTCCTACTCATTGCAAGGAGAAATTCCAGGCATCAAATTCTTTCTAAGCACAGTTCATTTTGCTTGTATGTGCTTCTGTAGCTGGAAGGAAGTTACAGAAAACTCAGTGATACAGCAGGGTACCGCCAGGTAAAGCAGCTATTCAAGCACAGAGTTAATCTGGACTTTTAGCCTTGTAAAAAAGGTAGGAACTGAGCATGTGCAGAGGCATTCGCAAGCACCAATTTTATTTGTAGAATTCTGTACAGTTTGCTACACTGCAGTAAGGGTACCTTAGCTATAAACTGCCCCAAGGAATTGAGGTGTGCTGTTTCCAAAGATGTGCAACATCTGTACATATACACTTCCTATATGGTGGAAAGAATAATTATTCTTGTAAAAGTTTAGATGGGTGGTAAAACATATTATTTTCTTAAGCAAGATGAAAATAGCCGTGCTTGTGAGAGCAGACGACCCCAGCTTCTTTAAAGCATCTTATCTAGCAATGGGAGTTAGCAGCACGCAAACACTGTACCAGGCCTTTGTCTGCAGGTTCTCATTCAGAGTGGCACAGCCCCACTCGCTTCCCATATGCTCAGGTTCAGGAAGCATCTGCCAGGGAAGTCCAGCTCTAAAGCCTAGCCCCTGCTTTTGCATTCTTCCCAAGCACACCCCAGCTGGAGCTACAGGTTTAGAACTCCTCCATTTTTTTGCAGAAACTACAACTTTGAAGTGCTCCACTGGCAAATGCTATGAAACATAAATCAGAAACACACTGGATGCATTTTTGTATCACTATCTCTCCTCTTTCCTGTATGGGCCATCTACTCTCTCATCCTCCCCACTCTTTTCCCTTCACTTTCCCCCCCTATATCCACACTCCTTTTCTCCCATGCTACTCCCTTTCACCTCGCTCAGTTACCTCCTCCACAAAATCTGTTCTGTCTGCAACAAACTGGAAGAACAGAGCTGTATTTAGAGAGCGTCATCTCTCACACAACAGGCTTCTCTGTTAGCATGGCAGAGCAGTAGACCACAAACAAGACACAGGCCTTCATGAGAAATACAAGAACATCAGAGGGGTTACAGTCTTATGAGTGGGCCAGGTCCACACCTAACAGCTCACAAATGTCAATGTCTTCTTCAATATATCCTGCTGATTTCATACAAGGTCTTGGCAATATCCCACTGCTGTATGCAATGAGTACTTTTAGTGAATACAAACACACATTCACAAACCTCAGCTGCAGAGAAATCCTTGGTTGTGTATTATAAGCTGCACAGAAAGTCTCCACCTAAGATCAAGATCTCAACTTGCCTGGAGATTAGGGGGAAAACTACGTTACTCTCCCATATTTCATCAAGATGGTTTTAGCTAAGTTAGGATGTACCTTGGTACTTCAATTTCCCTATTTACTATTTATTGCATATTTGGTAAAAGTATCATAAATTGAAGAAATTCACACTCCATGGAAATATAAACGGCCAGGGACAGCCTTCTTGCTGAGTGAATACACTTTACTGCAGCTTTCAAATGTTTTTTTCAAGAAGTGCTAACATATTTCTGCAGAACTGGCACCTCGCTTTCCTCTGTGAGATACAGAAAAGTGGCCGGCTCAACGGGCTGACAGAAGCAGAAGCACAATGTCCACCTGTGCTGGCTGATGCAACATCATTAACCCCAGTTTCTGAAACAGGGAAAATACAGCAGTAACTGCCAGAGAAGTCTGGGGAGTTTGCCTTCCATTATCTCGTGCACACCTCCCTTACCGCGTGCCACACAAACCACAAAAGCCAGCTATGACCCTATGACTGCCCTGTGCAGCCGAGACACACCCCTTCCTCTCAGTCATGTCCTTAATTTACAAATGTCCCTGTTATTTTCCTTACTTCACCTGGTCCACGCTTCATTCTCAACCTGCTCTGCCTTGGTTGTTCTTTGGTTTTGCCTCGCATGCTGCCAATCTGTGGCGACACTTGCCTTACAGTAAGCAGACAGCTACAGAGAACGGAATGTGGGAAGCAAAGGAAGGAGAGCAGTGGCAGCGGGAAGTGGCTGTGAAGTGGGAAAGGGAAAATCCTCCTTCCATCAGAAAGCCAGAAGAATCAACTTCATCTACAGTAAAGAGCTTATCATATTAGGTTAAGCAGCAACAGGCGTGATTTAAACACATTTGAGACTATGCCTATCTGCCTGACTGATGTGGATGAGGTAGATACACCCCAAAGCTTTCTTCTTCCAAGGTCAACAACATTTTCCAACCACGCTTCTGCAAAGGATGTCTGTTTGAGATTTAGGTAGATAATCCAACAATAGAGAGGAAATTCAGTCTGTCAGAAAAGAAACAGGAAGGGAAGTGACAAGCAGAAGCAAAGAGCGCATAAGACGGAGCTGTGAGCTATGCTGCCTGTGTTATTTGGTCTCCTATCTCTCTTCAAGGACAACAGGTAGAGGTTTCAAACTTCACCTCTAAGCAAGGCAATTGCTCTCCACATCCAGGCAAGAAATGGGGAAGTTTTTCCAACAAAGTAATCTACAAAGGGGGTCCAAGAGGTATTCTTATATTCTAAAGGTGCATTTTATGTACTAGCAATTAGGTAATTAAAATTCGCTGTAACAAAGCACATGCCAGAAGCCTGAATTAAATCTTAACAAGGAAACAAGAACCAAAAGGGGATCCTTGGCCTTCTTATTTTCCTTCCTAGTTCCAGTACAGTAATATGGAGATTAAGGAGCCCAGAATGTATAGGAAACAGAGCAGCCATTTCTCCTAGCAGTCATTTCACTCCACAGGGAGAACTTCTTCCATTTAATACAGCACCTGTGCAACCAGACTGGACTTGAACAGGTCTAAGAGATGGCTGAGGTTGTCCAACCTTCAATATTCTGAGACCTTAAGACAGAAAATTCTACTACCCTAGCAGGAGTACAGCGTTCTGTCTCAGCTGACAGCAAGTGAGACAGAAGTAAGTAAGTTTGTGCAGAGGTGTGATCACCATCTTCAGTAACAGAGCCAAACACCCTCTGAAGATCACGTGGCTCCTTTGCCACACTTTGGCAGGGTTCTTTGTTTCTCCATGGGCCCCTACAAGCTACCACCCACTATAGATTAAGTTAAAATTAGCTCATTAAAAATATATTAAATAACAGGCAACGTTGTCATGTATCAAGAAAAATGCATAAAGCCTAGATACAGATACTTGAAAACAGCACTGAAATCATGATTTGCTAACAACTTGGTACTGCCAGCAGGGAGCAGTGAATAAAAGAGGTCACATCCACCTCCAAGTTTGGAAAGTGCCAGAACCTCTAAATTTAAGAATACTGAATTTCAAGTTCTTGCCAAAAATACATATGTTCCCCCCATTTGCTCCCACCTAACATTTGCATTGAGAGTCAGAGAGACTTGTGAAAAAATTGGCAAGATACTGCATTCCCTGTGAGGGCCCTCTGAGCTCCTAGAAGCAAGGCAGCCCACTGAATTAAAATCTTCAGAAGCAGGAAAAACCTTAGTAAGTTTTTAAATTAAATTAAGAGCTTTTGAAAAAAGCATTAGCAAACAGTGGTTCCTCAAGGGGAAACAAATAATCTTGTTTCCAGGACAACAGGGTTCTGCTAGCTCATCTGCCTTGCTTTAGAGTTTGAGGGCATGCAAACACACAAGAGCCTCTGCTTCTGTTGTCTAAAAAGCAACCCGGCAAGACCTTCCCAGCTAGCTCTCTACTGCCAATATAGACAAGCTCGGTACTACAGACTTCTGCAGAAAGAATGATATTGGCCTGCAGATGGAGAGCTACTGTCAACACAGAATGCTTGACTGCCCAGGCAAAAGCCCCTCCACCGTCTAAGCAGCACATGCAGTCCATGCTGAGCTTTGACCATCGTTAATTGTCATTGCTCATTGTATGGGGGAAAGTGTATGCCACTGGGACAAAGCTACAACTTCATTCTTACACTGCTCTGTCAAAGCCACGTGAAACGGATGATGGTGCATCAGTACTGCAAAGGCAGCGCAAAGGCATTTCTACTATATTTCACAACTATATTCTAGCTTAATAAATGGGCAAAAATCTGAAATGTGCACCAAACTAAACATACGATCTGCTTCCTTTTAGGGCTCCTCTACATGGGAAAGGAATCATAAAAGCTGGTCTGGAATAAATTAAGGGAGGTTAAATGTTCTTAAACATCCTATCACTTTCCACAGTGCACTCCATTCACTAAGCTCTGCTCTTCTATTCCTGTTCCCTGAACGATGGCATCGCTGCTGAAAAAGCAGAGCTCACCAAAGAGCACGGGTGCACCGCAGCAATCACGAATGGACCCTCTGATCTTCACTTTTTCAAACTCCTGCTAGCAACACCGAAGGGACAATCCCACCTCAGGACAGGGCCTCTTGCACACGCAAGCGTTTCCATGACTCTTTCTGAGCACCAAAGCGTGCAGGTGTGGAGGGCGTAGCGCTACTTACGGTCCCAACTACACCACCTCGCCCTGAGGTCACCCTACCACCGCAACAACAAACGCGGCCCATCAGAAATTTCTCAGGGAYGCGGGGCCTGCCAGCCCGCTGTTCTACAAACCCACGCCGTGGCACGAAGCCAGAATACAAGCATCCAGGCTAATATCGAAAAGCACAGATCTCATAAAAATACCTGGAAACAGGAATGCACAGGAGCTTTCAAGCACCCACTTAACAAAAGCAACATCATCCTTTTTTTTTTTTTTTTTTTGATGTCTTACTCTTGCATCTTTTCCCGAGACAGCTGTTTATACACCCTTATTTATACACGGCAGCCCGGCATGCCTCACGTATGCTCACGCGGACGCTCAGGACGAACCTCAATAAAAGATAAACGCGTAACAACGTACCCAATAACGCCGTCAAACACGGCAGCGCGATGCAGATGACAACGATGACCGAAACCGCGACGCGGCACGAAGCAAAGCCCGGGTGCCAGGGCCTCCCCAAGATGGGGGTTCGGCGGTGCGCGACCGGGACGGAGGGCGGGCGGGCGGGCGGGTCGCTCTCAGCGGCAGCAGGCGACGAGGCGCGGCGGCGCTGACCCGCCCAACGGCCGCCCTCCGCGCGCGCTGCCACCGCTCCTGCGGCGGAGCGCCGCGCCGCCGCCCCCACCCGCCGGAGCTGTCAGCGGCGCCTCCCGCCTCAGCCGTACGAGACCCGCCGGCCCCAGCGAAGCCCGGCCCCCGCCCCGGGGGCGCACCTTCTCCCTCCGGCCCCCTCCTCAGAGCGCGGCGGGGCAGTGTCCCCACGCGCCCCTCGCGTACCTCCGCAGCCCCGGCTCGCTGGGCACCGCCCCGCGGCAGCCGCCGACCCCGCACCCCCAGCGGCTCCGGCGGCCCGACGCGCGCCGGCGCCCGCCCGCTCGTGACGGCACCGGGAGCGGCGGCCCCGCCCCGCCGCCGGGCCCGGCCCCCTGCGGCCGCTGGGCCCCGCTGCTCCGCGCCGCGGGAGGCGGGCAGGTGGGGAAGGCTGGGGCGGCAAATAACGGGGACGGAAGGCGCGGCCACGGCAAGGCCAGCGTCGCCCTCCCGCCGGGACTGAAACAAGCCTGTTTTCAGTACGCCTCCGGCTACCCGAGGCTCGCCTTCCGGCCTCCGGGCGGGCCGCCGACTCTCTCGTGCTTTGTCATCTCCGACTCCGAAGGATCCAAAAATATAGAAACCGGGATTCTCTTGTATCATCATCTGCAGTCAGGAATGGGGGATTTTGAGAAAGAAAATGTCATGGGTCTGAGTAGTACCCGCATCGCAGCTATGAAGTTTGGGCCAAATAATTTGAGATAATAATCCAGATTTTCTTCTTTTCTAGTGAAAACACCAGCATGTTTCCTCCATTCATCCTTACTCATTGTCCACACTTGAAGTTGCTTGACAGCTGGCTCAACCAGCTACATTTGTTGAAACTGGTGTATAGCTGGAGCCTGGGCTCCATTTCTTAACCAATTTCTATACCATGCTGCTATCAATGAGAGATTTAACTTGCTCAAGCAGTGTTAAGTGTAATTTGAAAGAATATAAGAAGAGGTCACGGTCCAGCTCTGGCTCATTCTATTATTTTTACACAGTACGCAAATGCCAAGGAGAAGACAGGTTACTCACAAGCCGCCCTGTGGGAACTCCCAGGAGGTACGTGAGGGGCTCCTGCACGCAGGAAATGTGCTGAAGTGGGGAATCAGAGACACACGCAGGCACACTTGTCTGGATGCCTCCAGCCAACTGTGCACAATCTGCAGAGGACCGCTGCCAACTACCAGTTGAGTCAGTCCCAACACCACTCTAGTGTAAGAATTTTAATGTGCCTGTTGCAGTTCCCCGGTGCTGGAAGCTGCCAGCTCAAGTCCTCAATATGACTTGAATTTGGATGGAGAAGCCAGGAGATGCAGCTTGAATTTTTCATTTTTCTTTCCACCTGTCAGTGGTGAAATTCCATTTTTAGCTGTGTGACAGGATTGATCCAAGCACTTCCGTTTCAAAAAAATCAGACAGAACTTACAGAGGAGAGCTTATTTTCAATGCCTAAACAAGTGATTTTTGACATTTATCTTTGGTCGTAGTTTAGCACAAAGCTAATGAACCATGCCATGTTTTTAACAAAAAGGAGACAGAAGATAGAAGTTCCTCTGCACACCATGCAAGTTTAAAGCCATCCTCTCATAAAAAATATTAAATAGACTTGGCCAGAAGAGGCTAGAAAGCAAGTAGTCACTGTCACTAGCACCCTTCAATTTGAATACAGAGTTTGACAGGGTTAAGACGCACAAAACATTGTAGTTTATTTGTAGCTGATGACAACTTTAATCACCATCAACCAAAATACGACCTTTTAAAAACAGCAGGCTTGGACAACTCCCCACCAAGGATCCTGGAAGAACAGTGTTTACTACTGATGTTCACTTAGCATCAGTAAATTGAAACAGCACTAAAACCCAACAGACCAGAAGGGTGCTTATGTTGCACCAGCACTGAGGAAGGACACAGAGAACAACCAGGTTACTTACAGGCAGAGCAGTCCGAGTCATCCAGGGCAAAAAAAGAGAAAAGCCGACAGGGTAGGAACAGATAGGGTAGGCAGGTTTCTCACCTTCCTCATTTTTTGGTAAGATTATAGATTTGTTTGATTAAGAAAACCTAAGTAAGACACCTCAAAAACTAATTGTCAGAGGGGAGTTGTATTTGAGCAGAGGTACTTGGAAAGCTGTCCTGGGACCATTACCAGGTTTAAGACTATTCAACATTTTCCTCAAACATGTGGAAGCATGTATAAACTCACTGCTGATTATATTTGTGGACAACACAAAAGCTGGCACTATGGTGAACAAAAGAACTGGGTCATCACGTAAGAGTTCTGGAATAGCTGATAAAGCATACTGTTCAAAATTTATTAGGTTTTTTTTTTTTTTTTTTTAATAGCCAAATCTCAGGTTACACAACCAGGCAAAGAATACAAAGCTGTACCTTGAACACTGGGAAAACAGCAGACTGAAAAACTATTGACTCTGAAAAAGGCATCAGGGTCATAATGGACAAGGAATTGAACACGAGATCCCAACTTAATACTGTGACAAAATGTGACACGCATCTTGGAAGCACAGTAGGGTACAAACAAAGAAAAGGGGATTTTAGCCATATACAGATCACTGAAAAAAACCTTTAAAAGGGGTTTATCTCCTTCTTAAGAGAAGATTACAAATTTGTGAGGGGACTAAGGAAGACAGGCATAACACAAGATTTTAGGATGTCAATCCATGCATTTCATCAAAAAATACTGAGTGGTTTTTTAGTTTTAAATGCATTCCCAGCAAGAAAATACAAGATACTACTGATCTCTTTTGCAGAGCCATCCCCTCTCCTTTTCCTGCAAGTGGAAGCTGAAGTCAAATTCTAATCACAAGGCAGACATGCACTTTTAAGAGAGGGATTACTAGCTATTGAAATATACTATCAAATGAAGATATAGATTACATTTTATACCTTTTTCAAGAGTCAATGCCTTTCTCTAGCATAAAAACCTAACCTTCACAGGAGGTCAGACTAGATGAAGGGTGTTAAACTCTCCTACCTTAACTGCTAATATAAAGCAGGAAGAAAGGGACACTCCACTGGATGTCCAGTCTCAGCTGATAAAGGGCTTTATGTAGTCTCTGCCTTTATATTGAGCAATACAAAATTTTAGACAACTGATAATCAGTTTCTATTTACCCTCACCTTCCTCAGTATGCTAGCGATCTGATGACCTATAACAGATTTCTTCTCACCCAGATTTCCAGAAACCATCCTGCTATAGCCATTAGAGAGGTATGGCTGATACAGAATCAAACGCCTGAGACAAGTGATATCTAACAAATATTAAACCTCTGTGACCTACGTACCAGAAAGACTTCAAAACTTCCCCCACCAAAAAAGCCTTAAAAATTCCTGCCACAAACTGAAAAAGTCTATATTCCTCATCCTTCATGATAATGAGGGACAACACAATACAATTTTGCAGTAGCACAGTTTATCATTGGAACTTAGGAATTACAAACCAATTTCTATACTCACTATTTTTTCCCTAGCTCCTTTTAAAGTAATAGTAGCAATATTGCAAAAATAGTTTGGGATATCTTGTTCTAAGTCACAGAGATTCGCTTGTATTCCCTTCCATTTCACTGCAGCCCATTAGTACCTACATGCAAAGAAAGAATACGGCACATGAAAGCTTTCATCAGAACAAACAAACCTCAGCTTGATATAAAAAATAATTTCAATGTTTATCTACTAAAATACATTGTTATTTAAAATAGATCTTACAGAAATAACTGGTTAATAACTTTCTGAAGATATCTGCAGCAAAACCATGCCAGAGACAAACAATTCAGCATGCACATTTGGAAGAAGAAAAAAGAGAAAGGATCTTAAGGTTTCTGGTTACTATTCTGTCAACTACAGTTTATCATGGAAATTAAACTCTGTCATGCTCTTCAGCTTTAGACAATGAGATACATATTTAGAATAAATACACATATTCTAAATGACCACATATCAAGTGCTAAGGCAGCATGAGTACTTGTGAAATTCGTCATGTCAACAAAGCTGCTACAGTTCTGTATTTCTAAGTTTTCCAACCAAAGGCTTAAACAACAGATACTGCTTACCACCTACATTCTGCAGCTGCATTTTTAGAAGATGATTTCACTTAGTGCTCTTCTTATGAGCAGAAGGTGGTGTCAGTCTAGTTTGTTCCAGGCTTCCACTGAAATAATAATATTATTTTAAAAGTTTGCTTTGAAAAAAAAGCATATCATCCACCCTGCTACTCCCCAGAAACTTAAAAGTGAAGAGAGAATACACAACCAATTTCTTATGCCAACCAGTGAATAATGACTGGAAGCAGAAAAGCTTTCAAAAGTGATTTTTTTTTTTTTTAAAAGATGCTTTGTCTTTCCTCTTAAGAGGCATAACTTAAATAATAAATGCATGCATACTTGTTAAACGCCAACCCTTTCTCTCACTTTGCAATGTATGTACACATGGGTCTTCATTAAACAGATCCTGCTTAAACAATATGCTTATCACTTCATACTAACTTAAAAGAACAGAGTTAATGACCTAAAGAATTTTCAAACCGGAGTAAATGACTATGGCCTATTTTTTATCATAATAAACCTGTGAGTAGTTCTGCAATAGCAATATGTGTTTACAGCTATGTAAATACAAACATGTTTGCAGGATTGGACCATGGAGAGAACATGTTAACTGACGAAACTAGACATAGTAACAGAAACAGGTCCTAACACTGACGGAGCCACAGTCTGCGACGTGACTCTCGACAGCATTCAGCACCCTTTGACTCTGCCACCATATAAAACAAATGGGAGAAATTAGAGCAGCAGTGAAAGGTTTTTGCAAACTGCATCCTGTACTTATTCAATACAAATTATTAGCACTGCATATATTTGTGATTCTAAAACCAGTAAGAGCCTTTTGGCGCCATTTCAACCTTTTGTCCTCAGCAGTCCAGTTTCACAGATTCAAATACATTACATGTTCAATCTTGCAAAATCTACCATAGATTAGAAATGTGTATTTTTTTAATAAAAGCCAGTGGTGTAGCACAAGGCATGAGACTTAAAAAATATCAATATATTCAAATAAAAACATTTTGTGTATTAGGAAAAAAGCTGGAATCATATACACAAATTTACAGTACTTAGAGCTTTCCATTAATGAAACAAATTATTTTTCACACAAGAAACTTTAATAGCTCTCAAGCAGGACAGTGCTCAAAGTCCCAAGGCAATTATGTAATTAGTCATTTTTAGACAGAATATTATGTTACACAATATTGTAACTGAACAACGATAGTCTCTCGAGCAAGTCAGCATTCAGATACATATTATATGTATTTTTATACTGTCCTAGATAGCCTAGTGAACCATCAGGGAATTTTGACACTAAGAGATTCTATTGGATCAAATAATACAAGTATTCTGTTAACTTAATTATTAAATCCTTAAATGTCCAATAGCAAACACTGCATTTAACACTCGATCTCCACTGGATCAAGCCAATTACTAAAAATAACTTTAACTAGTTATCTGTCTATGGTCTGTTATCTGTCTGCTCTTTTCCAAAAGGAGTTTCTGCCGCACCATTGGGTGAGGCTCAGTGATTATGGCTGAGAAAGGGACAGATCACCTGAAGCATCAAGCCTATAGTCCCCTGCGGCAGGGCAGACCGTGGAAGAGTCCTTGACTACCAAAACCACATACCATTCCCACTCCTGTCTCTAACTGACATTTAATTACCTGCCAAGTAGCTTTAAATTTATTTTTACTCCCTTTTTTAAATTTTCTTTTTCCCCATGGAGAAGGCTTGCGAGTAATACTTTGAAATTAGAGTGCTAAGTTAAGAATACTCTTATAGACATCACAGCAATTTATCATTTTAGCAAACGTAAAGAGACAATATGGTAACTAGGTTGTGGAAAACAAAGAATGTTTACAGCACTTCAAGGAATGAACTAGCTTTCACATGATCAACAGAACATGAAAATGTGAAATCGGTGTTACAACTGCAATAAAATCCTACACATACAAGGAATATAAACATACTTTGATCACAGAGCAGTTGCTTAAGACAGACAGAATTAAATAATCAACATGCACTCATTCACTGAAGTCATCAATTTTATAAACAATAAGTGTTGCATGCATCTGTTCAGACTAAATGTAAATCAGCCAGATGGCTATAAGCTTTAGCCAAGAAAAGAAGTTACTATGACTCTCTCCCCTCTCACTATTTCCTAATCTTGTTTCTAATCAGCTTGTCTAAAGTTATTTCAGTTTCCATATGTAAGAGTTACACTACCATTTATTTCTTAAAGGCTTCAAAAGGCAGGGAACAAGGTAGAGACACTGAAGGAAGGAAAAATATTCTTCAGAAACAAGTTCTTAAACAGAACCAGTAAGTATTGACCACAGTCACGGTTTAAGCACTATTTAATGCTTGTTAGCCCCATAAATCCCGCTTCCTTACCACGGTGGGGCAAGAGAGACTAACTGATAGATGTTATCTATGTCTTGAAGAACACTGTCATACTGCAGACAGATCTGCCACAGTCATCCTTGATCAAAGGAAAGCAAAACAATATTTTCCTCTATTAATTTCTTTGCTTTTTCACTGCAGCTGTTTATAACTTATGAAACCATACAAAATTTGACTAAGCACAAAAAAATTCTAAAGGAAGAGCAAGTTTTAAGTAGTACATAGCAGAAACTAGTTACAATTTAAATGAATATGAATGGCAACTTGAACATTTTACACCCATAAATGTGAACCAAAGAATTCAGAGAGAAGTGACAAAGTAAAAAGAAGAAAAATGCTCACAAAGTACAAAGTAAATTTGTGGAATACGACTTCCTATAAACACAATGAAGTCCAGATCATCATCCCTAGTTTGTACATATGTTTGGATTAGTATTTGTACAGTTGCTTGGAAAATAATGCAGAAAGATCATTCAGGGTCATCTCAGAGGAACTTAAATATTGTTGTAAATACTTCTAGAATGCAGTAATAGCAGCCACGGCCTCCTTAACTGTTGGCCTGAGGAACACCTTCCTCATCCATCCAAAGATACATAATTAGCTACAGCCTGGCATACAGCTTTCAAGTCATTGACTAGAATAATGCTATAGTTCTCTTGTACTCGTGTCAATACAAGGAGAAGACAGATTACTGAAAAATAAATCAGACATCCTTTAATTTAGAGTAACCAAATTTTAATCTAGTTGTCCAACGTGACTAGACTATGCTAATAAACAGGTACATCAATCATCCCATTAAAAGGAATTTGTAGCAAGAGGAAAGAGATGCCATCCTTATATATGTGGGACTGCAAAAACATCGCCACTCCTACCTATTCGTGCAGGTTTATTGGGTAACAAACCTATTGGGGAGGAAGCAGCTTGCACATACATTTCACAACCTTGGTCAACTCATCATCTCTGGAAACAGCTCTATCCTGAGGTATCCTCTGGGATACCAGTCGAGTGAACTCCCAGTTCCATTATCTTGTATTATTTGTAATAGTAAAACATGATCAGAATTAGTAAAACCACAAAAGACAACTTCACTTCAAAACACAATGTTAACTTCTGCAGCTTATTCTGAATTTTACATATTTTATTGCAAGTGCATGACAAGTACCCATTTTGGTCAGAACTTGCAGTTTTATGCTTGCCTTCTTTTTAACATTTAAATGCACATCCAGGTCAATCTATCAGAATACTCAGGAGCAGATACCTTCCATGAAAATACTGCACAAAGGATGCAGCAGATACAATCTTCTTACTTTAGTCTCCGTTTTGCTTAAAGTGCTGATGAACCCTGATTTCCCATGGCTGGGTCTCTTCAGGAGGACTTCAGTATCCCTTCCTTCCTCTGAATCTTGCCCTGGTATCCAACTGAAAATTGAAGTCAATATATTAAAATCATATATTTTGCAAAAGAAATACTTTAGAGTGCTTGTGCTATCTCGGCACTTTGTAACATCAGAAGAAAGCACAGAATAAAGCAGAAGTCACTGTAAAGAAAATTAGTGATGTAGCCAACAAGTCATAGGGTCCTTCCAAGGAAACAGACATTGTATTATCTTACATCTCGCACAAAATTAAAATTACGTAATAAGCATCCTGTGCATTCTGAAATAAACAGCGTAACAACACAAATGACAGAACAGCCTAGTGGGATGGCAAGGAACACATGAAAACAAGGTAGTGTAAATCTACTTAGATCTGTTTTTCCAAACTTAACTGACAAGCTGAAGGAGGAAAATTCAGATGGGGTTGAAGTGGGAGTCACTGCAAATGTCAGTGAGGACAGGGATAACTTAAATACAACAAGTGTCTGGGGGGAGGAAAAAAAAAAATCAGTAAAAACTGAAATAATATTCAGCTTGTAAAATCTGCAAGCTTCTTCTTGGCAGTTACAAAAAAGCATTTAATGGAAGGCAAAAAATGGCAGTAAAGCTAAAATAACAGCTATGGTGCAGCACTTACTGAAATTAAATTGCAAGTTCTTTCCCAGTGCAGCAGAAAAACATACTTTGATCTTGGGAGAATTCTTCTGAATTTAGATAGTTGGTCTTGAACGTGGCAGTTACAGATTGCAATTCAGCCATATTCAGATATTAGATTGAGGACACATCTTTTACCTCCCTAAACTAACCCTCTTTCAGGATTCAGAACTGCAGCAAAATTTGTAAAGAGCTAAACTGCAAGATAGCACAGCTTATCCAATAACCAAGCAGCTTCCACTTTAAACCTTGTTCCTACCTTAATATCTAAAGTGTACTAAAGTTTACTCCTCTGATAAGAGATTATATTTCCTTACAAAGAAAACAGCATCTAGGAAAAATCCCTAATGATTTTAGCATATTGTAAATTACATCTGCATTTAGCGTCTAACTTGTTTTTAAATACTCTCTAAGCCTCACTATTATACCAAGTAAGAAATTTGGCAGAACACAATTATTGAAATTTACAGTGTTAACAGGACAAGAAAAACGCCATTCTTCAGCCTTAGAATTTGGAGCAGTTAAATAGAATCATGTAAGAGCCAGGCCTCTTCCCGCATGAAACTTAGTTTCATCAGGCTCCCTTAACAATCTACAGACAGAAATACAGGCCCATTATCTGGAGATACATATATTGCTACTGCAGCATCAAGTAGGTATTTCAAGCATTAAATACACAGCATTTTTTCCTGTCCACAGAAATAATCATTTGTCACTTTATGGATTAATACAGTTCGTATAGGAGAGGTACAAAAAGCTGCTATGACTTAAGCAAAAACACAAAATGGAAGAAAAATTCCAGGTACAGTTTCAGCTGTATAGTCTTCATTATGTATCACATCGGCTAAAAATAAAAATGAGCCCTGCACTACTCATGCTTAGAAAGTTTTAATACCATCTTTGCCACACCTTAACTATTTTTTAAGTGTTATGGAAACACAAGCAAGATGTTGCTAGACAAGGAACTCCTATCAAAACTGGGGAAACTTTATGTAATTACATTTTTACAACTGGTTTCTCGCTACTATACTTGATAGCTCACTATATAAAAAAACCAAAACTGTTCTTTATAACGAATTCAAGCCCTCCAAGAAAATTAATGAATGCAAGAGCCTGCTTCAACAGTGGAAATCTCTTTCAGTAGGACATTCTTTTCACTTAAATGTTCTTTGTTCATAGACAAAAATTAGCTTGTCAATATCTTATCTTACAACTACCTGATCTACTAATATTGTTTAAACCAAAGTTTTACTAAAAAAAAACCCCAAACCAAAAAAAACCTACCTCATTTACATGTCACATGCTAAGCCTAATTCAATTTAAATACGCTTTTTTCCATCTTGTTCACACTCTACAACTTTTTCTTCATGAGAATAGTGTACAACATCCATATTTCAAATGGAATTCAAAGGCAAGACCTGTTCTGCTTAATGACACCAGTTTTACTGAATTAAAGTGGTTAAGTGGTTTTCTTCAGAAAGCAGGGGAAAGGACAGAAAGCAACCAGGCCGCTAGCAGAAGAAAATACACTACAAAAACTTACCATTGATCTTTTGCATGCAAAAAATGTCATTTGCAAACTCCTACAGTGTCCTTCCCTCAAACATTGTTTAGGGCTTTTGTTTTCCTGTTAGATGAAAAATAAAGGATTAAAGACTTAATGGATTTCTGCAGCTTATTAAAGAGACATCAAAATACTTCAGACAAGGTTTACTTGGGATTTTGCTATGGTACGGCAATTTGCACCTTCTTCCGAGGTTATAATTTCTTAACCTGCTTAAAACACTAATTAATAGGCTTGAAAGGGACGAAATATCAGCTTCTCTCTCCCAGGGGCTCGTTCACGCCAGCGGGAGGCCGCCGTTTAACGGGTGGGCGAGCGGGGGAGGCCGAGTGCAGCAACAGCAACACGGGGCCGAGGGCTATAGGGCTCTCTCCTGGGAGGGCGGCGGCGCTCACCTGCAGGACGCAGGGACTCTCCAGCAAGCACTGCCGCAGGTCCTCCCTCACTCCCCCGCAGGCCCGCCCGTCCTCCTCCTTATCCTCGTAGTACTTAGGCATGGCGGCGGGGCCGGCTTTAAGCCTCGCTGCGGCCTACCCAGTCACCACTACCGACTGCCGCCGCCATCTTGGCGCCCCGAGCCCTGCCGCCGCTTCCGGCGAGAGGAGGAAGGGGCGGGGCGGCTCCGGGAAGGAAACCGGAGCGCCTGCGCCGCGGACGTTGCCGGAAGATTGCGGGCGGGCGGGCGGCGGCCCGGGGGAGGTGGGGGTCGCGCCGTGGGCCGGGGCAGCAGGTGAGGCCCCATCCCCTCACCGCGCGCTGGGGTGCAAGCCTGGCCGTTGGTGGGGCGCGACCGTTGGTGAGTGGGAGGGGGTTCGGTGCTTCCCGCCCTGGCGCTGAGGTGGGGGTCCCGCTGAGAGGGCGGTGGCTGTTCGGGGGGCGGGGGGCGGCTGTGGGGGTCACTTCGGGCGGTGCTGGGCTGGCGTGGGCTGAAGAGCGAGCGGGGAGGCCGGTAAGCCTCCCCCCTGCCCCTGGCTGCGCGCTCCGGCCTTTCGCCTTCCGCGGAGCCCGTCGGCCGTTAGCGCTTTGAATCGTCTTTTGCGATTGCAAGAAGACGTAGTGCCGGGAGAGAGCCTGCTTCCCGGGCGCTGCCACGCAGCCCCGCAGGGCTGAGGAGACGGGGGCCGCGGGCGTGGGGCTACCGGACAGGCAGTACTGGAAGCAGAGTTGCCTGCTCCTAGTTTCCTACTTGCTGCCTCCCCAGCAGTCAGCAAAGTGACTGCCGGGCTATATCAGACTCGCCTGTAAATGTCATAGTTTATACTTGTGCGTAGTTTTTGTAACTTCACTATTACAGATGTGGCCTGCATCGCGTGATTTTATTTTTATTCCCCGTATGTGCAAAACCAAATGCATCTTTTGCAATTCCTTCTTTAGGAAAATGCTGCCAACCACTTCAGTTAATTCTCGGAGCCAGGGCAACGGTGCGCTGAGCCCCAGAGATGCTGCGAGGCATACAGCGGGAGCAAAACGCTACAAGTACCTGCGGAGGCTCTTCCACTTCCGACAGATGGACTTTGAGTTTGCTCTTTGGCAGATGCTTTACCTGTTTACTTCACCACAGAGGGTTTATAGGAACTTTCACTACAGAAAACAGACAAAGGACCAATGGGCAAGAGATGATCCCGCTTTCTTAGTACTTCTCAGTATCTGGCTCTGTGGTGAGTGCGGGGGAATAGCATAAAAGAGAGGGAGGGAAAGTTTAGGGATGAACATTTGTGGCCCTTCTAATAACACACACACACACAAAAAGCACCAATCCATATGGATTATCTTTTAATCAAAGTAGAATAGAAGAAAATGGCCTAACCTTTTGGAAGTTAAGGTGGGAATTAGAAAACAGAGGAGGCATAACTAATACTATGTAGTCTTGAATTAATCTCTCTATTGCAACTCATTTTCTATTGCGTTTCAAACTATGTAGTTCCCTGTAACTTTACAGACAGTAATAAAACCCCATGCCACACAGTAATGCTTTAGTTAAAAAATACTGAATATTTGGTTWATCTGAACGTTACACATAAAATACTGTTTTTACAATAAAGGCCCTAATGAAATTCTGTATATTTCAGAATTAAGCTATAAACAAAGCGTCTTGTGTAATTCTTGGACTGAATTGCAAACGCAATAAGTATTATCCTAGTTGTCTTCTGTTATATAGCGCATTGCTGTTAGTAATATCAAAACTGTTAACTCTGAAATAAAAGTATGTATCACCACACGCACGGTTTGGGTTAACAAGAGCTTTTATAAGACAAAGAATATTCTATTGTAGCATTGTGTGAATTTTTAAAAAATATTTGAGGGGGGAGTAATACAATTTGCTGTTATATCATTAAGCCCAAGTACAAATGAGTGTTTTCCAATCTGTGAAAGGGATTATATTATGAATAAATTGCATTATACCTAGTATTTGGTGGAAAAAATGAGCTGTTGGACTGAAAAACTCAGGGAGAAAAATAATAAGGAAACTGGAGATTTCATAACAGTATAAAAAACCCCATCAGTTTAAGATCTCGTGCTTTCTTTTCCATAGCTAACTTTAATAATCTTTTTCTCCTTTCAGTGTCTACTGTAGGATTTGGATTTGTGCTGGACATGGGTTTTTTTGAAACAATAAAGCTGCTACTTTGGGTTGTCTTCATAGACTGCGTAGGTGTTGGCCTCCTGATTGCAACTCTAATGTGGTAAGTAGTGGTGTCTGAAACTGAGCTCACTATTGCTGTTGGGACAGCGATAGTCCTCTGCTGTTTGCAAGACACTTGGTTCTCTGTTTGGGGCAAAATTATGAAGTATGTATGTATTGACTATAGGTTTTGTGCTGTTGTGGTAACTGTTTCAAAATGTTGCTTTAAAAAAGAACACATCCTTTTCTTTACTATTTCCTGCAGAAGAAGAATGTTCAGAAAGTCTGTGTTATGATGAACATTCCAGCTTGTTTTCTTTCTTCTTGAGCTGGTTGGTCTTCAGCAATAATTCCAAATGGAAAATTTGGTGATCAAAAACAGTTCTTATTTTGGTTGAACAGCTTAACTAAAGTAAGCCCGAGGATGATTATGTTCAAGTAGGGCAATATACAATTGGCCCATGTTTCGTGCTGAAGATTTTAGCTATTTCCACTACAAGCAATGTCTCTTCTGTTTCATGCATGTTGGCTTTGTTGCTTTGGTGATAGTCAGTGCCAGTTTTATCCTGTAATGGCCAGAGACTTACAGAAGGGAAGAGGCAGCAGTGAGTCAGCTTCTAACCCAGGCCTCAGCACATTATAGATGTGTCCTGCACCAGCAAGGGAACCATGCAACCAGCGGGAAGTCATTGTTTCTGCACTGTGGCAAGGGGAAGGCACCAAAGAAAGAATTTTTATTTTATCAAGAACTGTTTCATGGTAGTGGTGGAAAATGAAAACTTACAAGGAAGCACAGGCACTTAAAAGAGTTCTTAGTAGTGGAGCTGACATCTTAAATTGATGCCAATTGGAAAAGGGATAGATTCCTTTCAAACAGTGACCTCGGGAACTCCCGCTTGCAATTGCAAAATTCAGGATGAGGTACATACAAGAACTGTATCTGATAGATGAAAGATCCATCTGACCTACTCCTGTCTGGGACAGCAGCCCATAAAATGCTTCGGGAAGAGCATATAGTAATGCTTCCCCCCCATCCTCCAGCAATTTGTGACTTGGGATGCAGTCTCCTGAACCAGAAGGACTTTCAGCATCTGCTGGTTTTCCTCTGTCCTTTAGTTGGCTTCCTACAGGCCTAAACACCAGTCACCCTGCTCCAGTTTGGTTCAAGTCCCTTCTTCCAGTGCAGGCTCACCTTTCTTTCAAAAGCTTCCCCCATTCCTAACGAGTCTAAACCCCTTCTTGCCTCGCTTCACCTTGCAYCCAGGCTCTGCCTTTCTGACCCTGCCCTTAGCACAAAGAGTATCTCAGAGAAAGCTACCATGAAAGCTCTGGTCTCTTAACTTCCTATTTCTGAGCATGTATTGACTTCTTGTTCCTCTTCTAAATGGGATACATTTTCTGGTGTCAGCAGAACTTCAGCTGAAGAAAACAAAGTCTGGAGGCTTGTTCCGTAGTCTGTAACACCAGGCAGCGCGCATTCTGTTAGCGCTTCTTTTCGGTAAGAAGAATGGGCTCGTCTAGCTAGCTCGTGCTAGCCTGCCCTCCTCCTGTCCCTGAAGTGTGCCATTTCTGTAGAGATGAAATAAACCATCTCCATGTGAGGTAATGCACATGTCAAGTGATAGCCTATGAGCACTTTTCTGAAGTTGTCTCTGTGTGTGTAGAAGGGTGGCACACTGCGTGAGAACTGGTAACTGCATTGATACATTGTAGCAGTGATCTATTTAAATAAAAAAATCGTTCTGGTGCTGTGTTACCTGCAGTGTATTTCAGCTGCCCGTTGAATGCAAGCAATGTAATCAGGGTTTTAACAAAAACAATAGTCTGGTCTGCATAATTCTTGCATATTTTTCTCCCAGATAGCAGAAACTTTGTCGGGGTACAGAGTTAGGATCACATATGGCTCACTACCTCAAACCAATGTTTTGTCAGTCAGCTTTATAGATTCACATTAACAACATTCTCAAATATCTGTTCATGTAGGTTCATTTCTAATAAGTACTTGGTGAAGCAGCAGCACAGAGACTATGATGTGGAGTGGGGATATGCCTTTGATGTTCATCTGAATGCTTTCTATCCACTTCTAGTCATTTTGCATTTTATCCAGCTGTTTTTCATCAACTGTAAGTAGAATATCTTGTGTGCTCTGCTTCAAAATCATGCTCTATCAAAACAGCTGAGAGCAGTTGTCTCTTTCAGATGTCATCATATCTGATTCTGTCATTGGGTATTTTGTTGGGAATACATTATGGCTGATTGCGATCGGCTATTACATCTATGTGACCTTCCTAGGATACAGTGGTAAGTAATGGCAACTTCTTTTTTATTTGTTTGACTAAAAACAAGAGCATGATTTTAGTCTATTAATTYGGTCTTAGTCTATTAATTTGTAAAGCAGAGGCTCAGCTGGGTGTCRAAGTAATTCTTTCTTGGTGGTAAAAGAAGTTTGATAGAAATTTACCAATCCATGTTTCCAGCTGGGTGGACATCTTAACCAAAGAATTTATATTTTTTCACCGTACCAACTTCCCTTCTTGTAATAGACCTGTAGCATCACAACTTCTTTTTCTTGTTCCTCTGTGAATCCACTTCAAAATGTTTGCACTGGATAAAAATTCTGTAGGGAGTTTAAGGCTATAGTTTTAGGTAAAACAGTTTCCCTGGGCATTACCTACCCCAGTTAACTCAAGTACTCTTAATCTGTGATAATGGTAGGACTAGTAGGGCTGAGATTACAAACCTGCCCTTYGAAGAAGGCTGGCAGAGCACTGCAATTTTTTCTTGCTATCTTTCTCCAAGGCTGTTCTATGTGAAGCACCTTTTATGAAAGAGCCCTACTTTATACTTGCTTCATTGTTGCTTCTGTTTCAGCATTGCCCTTTTTGAAGAACACAGCTATTCTTTTGTATCCATTTGCACTTCTCATCGTGCTCTATTTGATCTCATTAGCGTGTGGATGGAACTTCACCAAGATGCTTTGTTCCTTTTATAAATACAGAGTGAAATAAAACCAGGACTTCATGTATCTAATGTTTATTTTGTTTTTATCTTATCTTAGCTGTCTTGACAGTAAAGAAAAAGTTAAGAACATTTTGTAAATGGTTGTAAATTTCTCTTTATTGTAGATAATTGTAAAAAAAGTTTGAAGTGTCCTTTTTTTAATTAAAATATTTACAACAGTAAACATGTTAGTAATTTTGTTCAAATACTTTTGCAGTACATTCCTAAAAAGAAGTTACTTGTACATCTCTGTAGCTTAAATTTAACTGCACCAAGTCTATTTAGCATAACTCTTACTGCAGATATTTTGTATGTACTGGCATAAGCTCTACATTATGAGGGTTTTAAGTGACACCAAAAAGCAGTTTTGTTTAAGAATAATATTAGAATACCTTGCCTTGGGACTGTGTTAAAGTAGGGATCTTAATGGTGTTGCAATGGTAAAGCAACAACTGTCTCTAGATACAGAACTGTCCCCTCCTTTTGTGAAAGAACTTGAGAACAGATTTATTTTAATGACTACTTCAAATATACATGGACAACTCTGGCACACAGACGAAACAGTGATGAAAGGCACAATTAACATGACCCATATCAGGTTTTCAAATATAGCAGCAAGTTTTTTAAACCCAGTCTCTAGCAGTCCTGTGGGTATTATTACATCCACCCTTATGAGTGGGGCAGGCTGATGAACACAAAAGGAAAGTACAACTTTAGTTTGGCTGCACGTGTGGGCTTGGGGCAATGCCTACAGCTGTAACATCCACAAGGCAGGAGTATAAACTGACCGTCACAGACAATACCTTCTGGAAAAGGAAGATGACAGCTCTCCAAAGCGGAGTGCTCAGTATGGAACATGAGCACTAGGATTCAGTTTCCAAAACAACGCGAGAGTAAACTGGTTACAGTAAGACTCAATGTTTCAATACTAGAATTTGATCTCTAAGGAAAAACTATATTTATCTCAAAATACCAAATATGCTGGCAGTGCATCTTACAGTACTGTGTGTTTCAGCCACTGTTAAGGCTTGAAGAGAATCGTGTTCCCCTCTCAGCAGACACTGAGCAACGTTCCCCTTTTAACAAGGAAAGCACTGAACCGCTGATCCACGGAAGGCAAAGGATTCCACCAGGACCTGCTCCCACCCTGGCTAACAGCACCAGCTCCTGTCCTGCAGGCAGCTGTAGCCTAACTGTACAACTTCTCCCTAACAGGAATCCTAGCACCAGTGATCACCCACTTCGGTTCAACAGTAAAAGTACTTCATATTTAGTGCCCTATGGTGCTATACCATTGAAATAGGTGAAGGACTCACAGCCTGTGTACCTTCCCTTTAGAGATATCTAAGTTTGTCCCCTTGAAAGAAGGCTTCATCATTCTCAAAATTAAGCTACTTTACATTCTAGCTGCTCACTGTTTGCAGCAGCAATCAGCAAAACCCTTAAGAGACCACCAAGGTCAGAAAAGTGACACTCTCAAAGACTAATTCATCAAGTCTGGGGTGCCTTTTTTACATCAGCAATCAATGCTAGCCTGAAAACACCAGTTGTTTAATAGCCTTTCAGCATTATGCTGGTGATTGTAAAGATGATTTAAAAACATCAGGGTTTTTTTCCCTTTCTACTAGCGTTACTTGCTTTAGCTTTTTCAGAATACATCCTTCCTAGTACAACAAATATAGAACCTAGGGTTAATTTATTTCAGAGGAGCAAGGGTTGAACAGATTTAATTCTCCCCCAAGAATAAAATAGTATTTTCCCAGTTGGAAGCAACCTACAAATTACTACAATACTTCATCTGGAGCAAATATTTCCAACAAAAAACAGAGATTACTGAAATGATAATATACTTGGGAAAAAAAGAAGGAAAAATGTTACACAGTTGTTCAATTTTGCCAAAGACTAATCGCACTCCAGCCCATTCAAAGAATCGTGTATCACATGGGCAAAGTATAAATTGCTTTGCTCTAAACTGACTTAGGGTGTTTAAAAACTGCTTTTGAAATGAGCTAGGCAAGCAGCAATACAACAGAAGAGTCCAGTCTTYTACTGGTCCACAAATCATATGTTTATCTGCTTGAATTTTTCTAAACCATCTTTCAGTTAAGAAAAAACAAATGTATCTATATATTTTCTGTCAATGCAAATAAATGGTTGAGACGGCCTGCAAAAGCGCAAAGCCTTATACAATGCTTTAGAAACACTCTTTAATTAAAAAAATAAGAAGTGCTAATTTGGGACCACATCCTGTTCACATTATTTACAAAGTTTTCAGTAGGACTACCCACTGAATGAGTAAAGCAAGATTATACTGACAGTCTTGTATTTCCTTGGTCCAGAGCAATCCTGATCAGCTCAGAAAAGCCAGCGCTCACATCAGCCAGTCTGTTTGGCATCCAGTATAAGAAGTTAAGAATAATTTGCCCAGATAATGAAGGTTTCTGGTAATGCCTTTGGTTTCACAAAAGTTCTCTTTTTTTGAAGCTTTCACAGCATCAGAAGGAGCTAATAGGATCATAGGACAATGCAGGTTATTTTGAACCACTTTCCATTATTTGATTACTATAAGATTCAGTAGCCTAGAGGGGATTTTTAAGGCCACAACAAAAATAACTTGAAATTAAATAAATGTAGGAAAAAACTTGCAAAAATTGGGTAATAGGTTTAAGATGCCGAGAGGAACTCTTGTCATAATACCGTAACTTACAGCTGAGACATGTGAAAGACACAAGCCCTGGAGTATACCCAGTCATAAACAGCGCCCGAGCTAATGACTGTTGAGCGAGACAGCCACAGCAGTCTTATTTCACCGTAATTCCAGGAAGGAGGCTTACACCACTTTGGCCTGACTTGGGGCTTGGAATTTGAAAGGTAGAARGCCCTAAATAGCTGTCTGTGGGGATAATTAGATAACAGATATTTTCACTGCTTTTTCTATATCTCAGCAAAATTTCCAAGCAAATTTGCAGTACTGTGTGATTACACCAGGTCTGAATTTACCTGAATCTACAAACCGTAGTATGTATTAATGTGCCATGTTTATTTAGAGAGCATATAAGCTCAGGAACATTTAAAGTGGTAAAGCAGCCCAGAGTATTTCCAACTCCTGCTAGTACAATGTAATAAAAATGCAACAATCTTTAAAAAAAAACCCACATATTTTACCAAGCACTAGTTAATTTGTTGTCTTTGATAAATTTCATCTCAACATTTTTGAGAACTAAATATACTGGTAACACCAGATTCCTGCAATCAATGTGGTAAGGGTTCTATATATTTAGGTATATTAGCAATGATTCATCTTAGCTACTGTGAAACACCAGGAACAGTGATGCTTTGAGAATAAGCACACAGCTTGCTTAGCAAGTGGTACCAGTAAACTTTTGAACTCATGGAAAAAGATGGAAGTCACTGTCAGCAAAACTACTTATATTAAGAAACTGCAATATCTAACATATTTCTGCAATCTAAACTGTAATAAATAGCTATAGTTGAAATTACTTGCATCATCCATTCACAGGCACAGCTAGAAGAAAACCTAAATACTTTCTTAGACCTTTGCTAGCTAATGTGTGATAAAAGCCATTGCATGGGAATAATTTGATGGCATGGCATTATACATATAACAAACTGGGCTGTGGCACCACTATAGGCTAGATTCACACAGGATTCTGAGCCTATTCACCCACGTTCCTAAATCCAAGAATAAACTCCATTTATGAGGCCAGCGCTTAGCTTATGCCCAGTCTCTATGGGCAAGACGAGCTTTCCAAGTAACATTTTATTTACACCATCTGATGCAATCAGAAAAAAGTAAACAAGGCCTGCCTGGTAGCTTTCTACTTTTCTTCAACTTACACCAGTCAGTCTAAACCGAAGGTCTTATCTCCGTGAACAAATTTTGTCTTCCCTGTGTCCTCAGACAACACAGCTAAAACAAAAGAACCATGGTCTGTAGAAGCAGTTAAGCTCTTAAACTTGAATATTGCTGAACTGTCAAAGCTACGACACAATTTTCCAACACGGCAGAAGAAAAGACACGTTGACTCTATATCCCAGTGGCGATGGCTTTCAGCTTGCAGTGCTGGAGAGTCAGGTTTAGGCTCCTGCTCCTTATAAATATTCATGAAAAAGAGGCCAAATCTATTAGTAGAATTTTCATGCTGGAGATACGAATTTAAGATCCCCGCTCTAGATCAGGGATCCCACAACAGGTTTTGCACATCTGTACCCTGCCCACAAAGATGTTAGGGATAACGGAGTTTTATTGCCACAGGGAAAACTGGACCAGCTTTCGAGATGTCAGTTCCAGGAGGCCGGTTCACAGCACATCTGAGAATCCCCAAGCCAGGGTAGATGCCTCCCTCCAGTGTCAATCAGGCACTTYGTTCCTATTAAAGAGAGGAATTTCTGCCTCTCTTCTTCCTGACCATTTCTGACTGGGTAACTTAAATCTTCCCACGCCTGTGTCCTTACACATAAGCACCTAAGCAGAAGGACTCTTAGGAGCAGCGGCAGCATTAGTACTGCAACAACCCCACTCTGGATTTAATGCAAACCACTTTCTGTTCCTGACGGAGTTTCTGATTCATTTAAGATCACTGTTGTTTCCCTTGAAACAAAAAGGCAGGGTACTAACTTGAGGCCAAATTCAGTTCCTATTAAAAGTCAGTGCGAGTTACTACACTGATGAATAAAGGAGTCAAACTGAAACCTTGTTCTTGAACAATGGAAGAAAATAAAAATAAACCACAACTACTCACTGTAATGTATCTAAAATAAACACTGCAATAACAGAACTTTTTAAAAGGAGACCTCTGTAGATCAAATGTATCTAATTACTATTAATTCTTTTGATAAAAGGTAACCTCTGTCACTCCAAAGCAAAGCTGAAGAATGATTTTTTTCAGTACAGAAAATGAATTTGTCCAGGCTAGGAAATGTCTACAAAGATTTTTAGAAAGAACTGTTTGGAATTGAAAAAAATTCTTCTAAAATGCAATGGATTCAATCTAAAATCACTGCAGATTTAGTACATAATATGAAACAAGACATTTCAGCATGCTTTTTATGTGGCTACAAACTGTACATAGTGGAATTTCATAGCCCCAAAGAATAATGCTGTTCAGAACTCTGTTAATGCCTCTGAACATCATTCAGATTCTGTGTACAAAACTACATAATTTAGAAACTTAATCTAGGTTTTTTTAAACATGGCAGTATATTTGAAATATGGTATTAATTTATGTTTGCATCTCCAAAGAAAAATGTAGAAAGATAACTTAAACTAGAGAATTCATAAAAAAACCTATATCAATTTAAAATTTTACTGCATAAAAATATGTACTTTTCAAATTATTTTAATAAATTAAATATCCCTAACATTTTTAATATATATCCCTGACAGTCTACAAAAGAGGGTTCTTGTTATAGAAAATAAATGGAACTCCGAAAGTACCCCCTTCATAAAACATATTTAACAATAATTATATTTTTTTTCTTCTTCAAGGAATGTAACAATATGTACAACTTCTCTATATTACTATACTATCAAAATAGTACAGGTTAAGCGTAGCAGGGTTCTGTAACCATAAGATGGTAAAGTCACATTGAAGTGGAGGACAACTTAGGCCTCAGACGAACGTTATCAGTGTGGAGCATCAGTTTCTGGATGGATCAGATAAGAAGGGGTAAATACAATCTTCTCATCTACAGTAGATTTCACAAGAGGTAGAGTTCAAGTGAAAATGAAAGAAATTTGGAGTAAGGTGCATGCTTAGTATTTTCAATTCGTGACTTGCTAAGGATGTCAGATTTTATAGGAAAAGTTTTCAAGGATTCTTTCTTTTTCCTCTAACGCAGATTTCCACGATCAGTTTGTAATCTTTTTAATATGAATCTGAAATAGAGAATCAGAAAAAAAGAAGTCATGTTTTCGGGTATTACATTTCTCAGCAATAAGAGGTAACTGTTTTCAGTGTTAGCCAAAATTTTGAGCTTCAACATACTGACAGAATGAAGAAATCTCACATTTGCTGGTTGTATTTTTAAAAGGTTATACCACTTCTCACCTCATTCAGAATTGCCCAAACTGCTGAATTTTGTATCACTGAAAGCCGGAATGATGAAATAGGGTTTAGGCTGGGGTCAACTGTTCCTTCAGCTACACCATTTTCAAATTTCCCTGCAAAAGAAGCAAGATTGATCCTCAATCAACTCCTGTTCAACAAACTAAAGTACAAAATCTGTGTCCAGAAAAATGTACCTGTAGTATCACAATTCACAGGTGAAACCTATTGCTGGTGGCTGTAGGGTTGACTGGTGTCATTCCCGAAACGAAAGACAGCCAGTGATTTTTGATGTCAGATTCAGCTTTGCAGCAAACAAGATGGGGCGTGTCATCAGAGCACACCGATCTGAACAGGATTACACGTAGGAATAAAAACTTTGGAACTGTCTAAGGGTATGAGCACCTCAAACTCTGGGAAGATTTTGGCGCAGATTTTCATTTAATATCATGGAACTAAACATGGAGCCCCTGGCTTATGTGTTTTCAAGGAGGATTAAGGACAAGGGCTATCATTCCTGCATAATGTATTCCTATTTAAAGGATCTTCAATTATATTACAATGAATAAGAATCCAATTTAAAAGCCCAGTTAGACGTTGCACTTAAAACATATACACAGCAACTGCAATTCATTAAGATGAAGAAACTTGCTTTTGTTATAACAGGGATGCCCAACCTATGTCCAGCAAGCTAAATACAATCCACGAGTAAAATTTCTCTTCCTTGACAACAGGTATCCTGGCACCTTCCCCAACTGCCACTTGGCTATGGAAGTGCCAATCTCATCCCATGACGAGACAGCTGATTGTCTGTAGGGTGGGTTCAAATCCAGGCCAAGCACAACAGCTCACACAGAGGCACTCGTGCAGCCACAGGACAGAAGAGGTGATCTTACACAACCTGGAAATGCCTCTACAATAATCTAGGTGATAGATCCTGGCAGAGAAGTTGGATGTAGCTGCACTACAACTGAGAGTCACAACTAGATCTTTGTTTAGTACATCAGTCTCAGAAAAGAAATATTGGAAACAATATTAAGTAAAGCCTACAAGTCATGTACCCAAAAAAGAATGATCAAAACTCAGTTTTAGGTATGTTTTGGTTTTAATGAAAATGTCTCAACTGTTGCAATAGTAACAATACACATTTCTTTCTACTGTGACATACCTATCCTGAAGTAACCATCCTCTAAGCGTTTGTCTTTGGTTTCTTTGCTTAATACCAGTTCTTCATTCTAGAACAACAAAGCACAAATGAGATCATTTATTTTGACATATGACTTTGCCAGGGAATGACAAATGTGTGTGCACTCTTGTTATATATTCAGCATCCATCTTTTCTAAATAATTATGAACCAGCCTAGAATAGTTATTTATAGCCTTAGACAAGCCAATACAAAAAAAGAAAAAGCAGCAGTGTTCCAGAACTGAATGGTATTTGGCTTCAAGTAGAAAAAAGAAGTACTTTAAGTGCCCCATGTAACTTGCACGTTAACTGCCATGTGAACAGAATACAAAGCAGATACTGGCAGACACAGTAGAAGAAAAGCAAAGGCAGGATCTTGCCGCCTTCTCCTATAGTCGAACCAGAGATTTCTCTCAGGACACATGAAACTTACAGCGTACTTTCTGATGTAAGAATTTGGGCGAGATGAAAAGCCATCAGACCAGCGAGGGAAGCACTGCAATTATCACTGCCTCACTAAAAAGGGATGGGTATCAATGAGTTTCTTTAATAAGCACAGAGAAATGAGATTGTAGACCAGAGCTTCAAAAACAGCTGGAAAATTACAACCAGAATCACATGATCCAATACTAAAAGACCCACTGTAAGAATTTCCTAGGAATCAATTAAAAATGCTTGACAAAACAGGAGATTAAATCCATCAGCTTTTTTTTTTTTTTTTTTTTAATTCCTACTTTTAAGGGAGGCTGCTGAAAAAGTGGTGGGTTTTTTTGGTTTTGGGGTTTTTTTGGGTTTTTTTGGTTGGTTGGTTGGTTGGTTTTTTCAAGTGTGTTGCTTGAGTCCCAGACAAATCCAGTCTGGGGGCACTCTGGTTTCTAAGGGTTGTTTTTCGTTTTTCTGAATTCTGCTTAGGGAGGATCAGGGTCGAAGTACCTGAATGGGCTTCCAGCTCTACTGAAGTCCATGGTGGAGAAATTGTTCCCTCAGGACAGTACCTATCATTCTGCAGCTGCTGTCCTCATATTGGTGACATTTTCTGCTGACACCAATGGCTTAGGAACAGGCAAGATGCAGAATTTCCTGTTCACCTTTTCACAAATTGTGTCAATAGCAATGGAAGCTCAGTAGCATTACTTGCTTAAGGGATGCTCCAGTTTGAGCGACATTTCACAGCCAAGTATAGCCAAAAAAGAGATGCTTGATGCACATTTTTTCTCATCATCTTGTGCATTCTTGTGGTATCTTGGGCACAGATGAAGTGAGGGCTGCTGCTGTTTTTTGTGGTTGAATATATTTCCAAAGGTCTTGAGAAACAAAACCCATAAATCTTATAATATGATATAATATCCCACGTATCGTGTTGTATAATTAGAATCAAACTGACAAACTTCTTTTTAGGGGTGAGGGTGGTCAGAAATTCCTATTTTTGCTCGCTCCCAGGAAGGCAGACTGCAAGAATGGAGAAGTGAACTCCTCCATGATCGTTTACTTTTTTTTTTAAAAAGAGATTCAGCATATGGTAATTTAGGCACAGATTTCAAGATACCTACACCAGGTGTATGGGAGAAGGTAGAAATACTTTGCTATTTTAATACTAAATAAAATAAACTTGTCTGAAGCAGTATCTTAATCCTCTGACAGAGTTTTGTGATATAAATGGTTAGCTATAATATCTAGTTGAAGAAAAAGAACCCAAAGAACCCATACCATCTGGCTTCAAGCAGGAATATACTTTAGATAGTGTAGTGCCCTCCTGAGATAAAACTCAGACTGATTTGGGGNGGGGGGGGGGGAGGAGAGAATCAGTAATCAGGAGAAAGGAACACATTTGGCTTAAGAGTCCAGATATTTCAATATCTAGTAAGGTTTGGATGTGTGTCAATTCCCGAACCAAGACTTTTTTACTAAGTCAAAAAGCAGACTGACTTAGCTTTCCCATTTTCCAAAATACACAGGAGAGGGAAGATTGGTTATTTTTTTGTTTTAAATAGTAGCAGTGAATTGGAAGAAAATGAGCTTGTTCACCTCCAAATTACCAACAGTACTTGCAGCAGACTGCACTCTGAATGAACATCTGAATAGTTACTATAGTTTTCTGTTAATAGATCCAAGTAAAAAAAGAAAAAAATATGAGAGCATCAGAGCATCAAGATCCTACGTTAAAAAAAGAAGCATTCATGTCTCCCTCATCCTGTTAAAAATGTGAATAAAATTAGGAGGTTTTGCTTTTATCCTATAATGGAGAAGACACAAATCAATAAATTCATACCTGAAAAGGCAAAACTTCCACAGTTGTGTTTAGAAGTATGTCTCCTGGGTGCTCTGGATTGCCACTGTGAAACAAGTACCTATAAATGAAAAGAGAAAAATAAAACGGTCTACATACATCAGTCAGAATTAGCTAAGTTACCATCTTACATGCTAATAGTCACATTACGGATGTTACAATGATAAATGTAACTTTTATACTGGACCTACATCAGCTGGCGATAAGAAATGAAAGATGGTTTCACATACTACTGTAATTGAAAGGGCTGAAGTTTTGCATTTTTTAAAGAGTAGCTGGGCAATATTTTGCTTAGAAAGGTACTTTCCATAATCTGATCTTGACAGATTGCATTATACAAAGTGACCAACACTGTAGTCATTATTGCCTGGCATGTACTTCTATCACCTCCAGAAGCAGGAGCCCTGCCTTCCCTCAGCCTCTCCCCATCGCTCTCCACCATGCACCACCCCCTCCTCATGCCCACAGGATGAACTCTGCAGATCCCCTCTGAACCAATTCTGGGAACTTATCCAAGTCAACATTTTGCCAGGCCAGTTTTCCCCAAGACCAGCTCTCCACTCTGGTTCATTGCAAAGTCTCATTAATGACTGTGCCAGGAATTCCCAACCCATATCCACACCTTAATGTTAGCTGAATTCAAACTTCTATTCCAAAGACAGATTTATTTTTTTTAAAACAAAAGCATATGTTTTGATGTGTATACACACAGAGAAAAGGACCTTTTTTTTTTTTTTATACCTTTACAAAGTCCCCATTACCCTCATTCAGTTGTGCATTTAATGAAATTTCTCTTTTTTTTTTAAATGGGACAGAGTAAATATGTTTAAAACTGTAACAAAACCATCCCTATACATATCAAGCAGTGAAGTGCAAGTGCTCGAATTCTAGCTGCCCACTCTCAAACAGATTTTGCAGTACTACACATGTGTAGATAATGTTACAAAAGACACAGTTTAATTCCTCTTTCTTTATATATAACACAAACTTCATATTCTTTTGAATACGTATTATGTAAACAAGTAACAATATTTTTTACCACTAGGTGGTATCAATGCTTGAAAAATTGTTCATTTCTTACCATTTTTTCTAGTGGACCACAGAGTTTATTCAGATTACTGTCAAAAACTACCTAGATATTACACCTACTCAGATGCCACTTTTAACAAGTGTATTTTACTTTTAATACGTTTAAATGAATATGTAAAAATCTATCAACACATTTCAAACCTTTCTTCAATTGGAACTTAGCGAAATTAACAGTAAGCACCATCTTCGACATTAAATACATCACCAGCCAGGGACAAAATTAGTTCAGAAATTATCACTTGATTAAAATTACAAACATTAGCTCAATTTGCAATTTATTAAGACATAATTGGAGATGTAAATTCCAGTTTGTTTTTATCCAGTATGTCTGAAGCCAGGTAAGTACTTGCCATTAATCCATACTCCATAGCTACAAGACAAGAAGTAGAAGAAAACAGAGCGCTCTGACCCTGACTTAGAAATGTCTGTGATTCCAAAATGATTGAACTGCAAACCAAAACTTGATTCAGTAAGCTTCAGCATTGTATGTGCTTCAAGAAAAATAATTTCCCCACCATAGTTTAATGTAAAGGTTAGTTAATTCTAAAGTACACAAGCTACCTAAAACATCCACAGTTCTTCCAAGAAAAATCTTGGCAGTTTTTCTAAACATTAGTGACATTTAAAAAACCCCAAAGACTTAATTATCCTTTCTAGGAAGATGCCTTTATATTCTGCTGTCTTCTGACCTAGCAGATCTAACTTGCCATCCTTTAGTCTGTCAGATATCCTAATCATTACTGGGAATTTTTCTCTTGAAAAGACTGAAAATTCTGAGGAGACTTATTTTAAAATGCAAGTGATCAAACACATCTAAGGTGCTGCCATCAAACGCTCCAACCAAACCACAGACACAGTGCTTCTCGTTAGTGCTTTCTAGTTCACAAATCTTATTTCTGAGAAGACACACCTAAAAAGCCACAAAGAAACTCCTTGTGATCTGCGATCACTGTGCTCTCAATGAACAATAATGGTTTTGGGATGTTTGGTTGGTTTTGGGGGGGGCAGGTGGGGAGGAGGGCGAAAGTGGTGGTGGTGGGTTGGTTTTTTGTTTGTTTGTGGGGGTTTGGTTTTTTTGGGGGGGGGGGGTATTTATTTATTTGGATTTTGTTTATTTTTAAAAACAACCCTGCACCCATACAACCATAGCCAACCATTTCTCCTACTGTGCTCTCAACTTTTGAAACCGAAGTGTGGTTTCCTCCCCCCAGCAGTTATCACTCCATTAGGGCAATGCACTCAAAAGTTGGCACAATGCCAAAACAATTTATGGAAGTAATTAATAAAATCTCATTTCCAGATTTCCATGTAATCAGACCTGCTTTTTTAGTACGTTTTCTATAACTACCTGTCTACCCATATGCGCACACATATATAACATATGCATATGTTACATCTTCTTTAAAATTATGTTTAGAAACATAATACTTTTATATCTGAGCTTTGCTTGAACACTTGACAGGTAACACCTACTTAGAAAAAGTTACAGATTAAAAATAGAAGTATGAATATACATACACAGTTCACATCTATGATCAATCTTTTGCTTAGAAATAAAATTTACAAATTAAAAAAATTGATTTGAAATAAAATTTAATTTACAAATAAACAGATATTCTACAGGTCCTAAAAAAAGTGTCATTAGCTGTTCTTTTGTAAAACTTGCCTCCCTGACATATTGATAAATCACAAGTTTTCAAGGTTCTCAGACTATGAAAGATTTTTGTGGATACAGGGACCGAAAGACACAGAAGTAGCTGTGCTTTTGTCTAAGTTATTCTGACATCTGTCCTGGGATTTACACGTAACAGTCCATGTAAACAGTAAAACATACTTTTTTTTTTTCCCTCCTAGATAATTGACATTTTTCTTAGGATGGAATCACTAAGATACTCTTGTCTACCTGCTGCTTAAACATAACACCTTCTGAACCATTCTTCAAATTAAAATTCTGAAAGCGATAGACCTCTAAATATAGTAATCCCAAACAAATACAAATTAACCTAAAGTTAAAAAAAAATACTACTATTACATTATGGAATATTGCTTCGCAGCTTTATTACAAAATACAAACATGGACACATTTGGACTTCTTGACAGAAGTCATCAGAGAAAAGTAACTCTAACTTAAAACTGGTAAATGAAATACTAATGTAACTGAACCTTAGAGAACCTTTTTCTCTGGCAGTATCTTTTTAAAGATGCAGCGGTCAAAGATGATAAGTAGCTACTGTAGGTATTCAAAACCAGAGACAACCTCCCCCATGCCAGAAGTTACTACATGTATGAACTAAGTTGCATACATTCTGGTCATCACCTCAACGTAGTATGAGAGGAATAGAGGATGCTAGACATTAACATCTCATATGGCCAAAAAAAATTACATAATAAAGTTTAAAGAGCACTGAAGGTTTAAAAAACAAACAAACAAACAACAAAATGGAGCAAAGTCAAAGTTGCAAAGAAAACTTCAGTTGTCATGTTCAGTGACCTGAGTATTTACTCAAATGGAGGGTTTGTCATCTTCTTATGGAGCTAGGTATCACCTATAAAATCAAATCAACTAGAGGGAAAAAAACCCACAAAAACCAGTAAGCTGAAACAAATATTCATACACATCCTAACACACCAAGGGAGAGGAGGGCAGAAGCATGATTATCATTAATACACTGATGAAAGATATCATTAGCTTGCCAACGCAGTTAACTGTTACAGTACTTTAGAAGCCTACACTCAGATACAGATCTACCCCAGTAGTGAGCACTTGGAAAGACTCTCATCTTTTGTAACATTCCCCAGAAGATGTGTATAAATTAATATCAATATTACTAATCTGAGCTGTTAGCTTTAATAGCCATCTTTGAATAGGTAAACTTTTCCATCTTGCAGCACTAAACCATCACCTGTACTTTAAAAAAAAAAAAAAAAAAAAATCCCAACTACACGCACCTCTTTACCCTCCTCCTATTTTGCTTATGAAAGGAACGTATCTCTCTTCTTTCTCTCACATCAAAGCATATTTAGGCCCAGAAAAATGTTATTCTATTACCTAATTTGTTTTCTTTTAGGCATTAAAAAAAATCTTAGTGTCTTTTATATTTTATTTAAATAAACAGAAGTGCCAATGATTTTTTATATATATAGAAAGTGTGATTCTATGCATTTTCTGTTTTGTTGAGCAATTAAAAATTAGAACAGAACACACAATAACTTTATCAGTAAATTATGGCAGCTTTATAAAAGGAAATAATATACCAAAATTCTTTAAAAAGCACAATTCTCATCCGCTGTCAATATATCTGGGGTTTGTTTTGAAGGAAACAAAAGACTTATCTCACTTGATGCTAAACACAAATATTCTAAGAATCTATTTATGAACACAGGCCTTTGTGCTCTGAAAACATCAGGAATCAAATCCTGTATTCTCCTTACATCTCTTTTTAGCACTCTGATATATTTTAGTATATCCCGTTTTCAGAAAAGGAAAAGAGGCAGGAAGGCAGAGAGGAAATGTTTCCTTCCACGTTTGAGCAAATTATCCATAGCAACATGCAGCATAACAGTTTTTAATTCCGCGCAACATGAATTTCTATAAAAGCAACATTCAGTCAGCAAATTTTTGGCTCTCTACAGATGCCATCATCCACTGCAAGAGTCATTATTCACCAATTCTATCCAGTATTTTTGATCACTGGATGCAAATGTGGTTGAAGAAATCTAATCTACCTCCTCCCTGTCATTTTCGCAGAACCCTCATTAGGAAATGTTATTTTACTGTCACTGGAAACTGGTATTAACCATGCATTATTTCCTCATGCAAAATACAAACGGAAGATGAATAATTTCTTTTCCCTCTCTCAAGCTCAATTTCTTCTCCTATCCTTTATGCCTCTTACCCACTCTTCTGCAAAAATTGCTTATACTTAAAAAAAAAAAGCTTAATTCCTCAAGTCTATATATATACCCACCAAGTACTCACAATAGGTAAGCAATCTAATGGGAGCTTTTCTATCTTGTCATCATTTTTGACTGGGGGTGGGGGGAACAACAAAAAAAACCCACACCAAAAAAAGAGGAACATTTACCCCATTAACTTCTATGCAAAATGCCTGGTAATATTTCATTTCCTCTGCCAAAATCAGCCAGTCTAACTGTCCATATATAAACTGGGCTGCATGTTTGAGAGCTGCAAGGGATGAATTCCCCATTTTTACAGAAGTGCCGAACCAGCACACCGAAAGGAGAGAACTTTCTCACATTGTCAAAGGACCACAAAGTAGCCTGACTGAAGAGGTGATGGGGGGATTTTGGGGAGTGGTCTGAGTCTTTTTTATCCAACACACCCCTAAGAAATTTGTTTTCTCACACCACTTTAAAAATCAATCTAAATCTTTTGATAAGGTTACCCATACCATTTCCTAACTTTCTTCAACTGCACAGTATGTGTAGAAGGCATTTAGCTGGGTAAGAAAAATGTCACTCCCAGGTCTACTCTTGCCTTCTGTTTCCCAGTGAGGACTATGAGATCAGCCTTCTAAACCTGCACTGTGCTCTCTGGCGTATACACACATCAACTGTAATAGAAAAGAGTTTGGCGTTAAATTAATTTTAACTATTTCTCATTTTTAGTTTTGGAGGTGGTTTGGTTTTTTTGGTGTTTTGGGGTTGGGGTATTTTTGTTTGTTTGGGTTTTTTGTTGTTGTTTGGTTGGTTGTTTTTTAAGGGAGGGGCTGTTCTCTGTCCTGAAATCTCTGCTCTTTTCTTTAAGGAATTTACTCGTTTTTCCACCACCTCAATATAAGTTAAAAGGCCCTTATGTTCTTTTGCAAGGTTACTTCCGCTGAATTTTTAATCCAGTGAAATGTAGAAAGGCTTTGGGGTTTTTTTTGTTTTGTGTTAATGTGTGTGTGCACATAAACTTTCCCCCTGCCCCAGCTTAATTCTCCAGAAGCACAGATAACAACTCCATTCAGTTTTCTTAAACATAGGCATTTGCCACCATTTGAGATGCACTTGGGTATGAGACCTCATCACAGGCTGGCAAGATGTAATTATGACATCTCAGAGACTCAAACCCTTCTGGAAATCAGGTGAAGTATTTAGGGTATCTCAAGTGGCATTAGACATCTAACGTTTAGGCAACAGCATTAAGCCTCTAAGATTTCTGACTAAGAACTGTAAACCCAGGAACACTGCCAAATACACAAATCTTGAATATTAGTGCCATTAAGGAGGAAGCAGCGTGTCCTTGTCTCAGGCAGCTCTCTTCTTCTGTCTCTGATCCATATTTTGGTTTTTTTTCCCCTTTTCATATGAAGTTCTTGCCTCATTGTTATGGGCAGAGTTCCATGCCCAGAGCAAACAGCATCAGTGGCTGGGAGCCTGCCTGCCAAATCCCCACTGTCAGTGCATCCATTTGAGGATGTTCTCAGAAGCTTATGCAAACACAGAAACCAAAGTCCTAAAATTCTCTTTTTTTATATACACTGAAAATACTACCCTACCTGAAATATACTGACAAACACCAAAACATTTAAAATAATAAATTAAGATACTTTCAAATATTTCCTATCAACTGACACCACCATTAAAGCTTAATAACATGAAGATTATATTAAACTTTAATAACCTATATTATATCTTTAGAATCAGAACAAAGATTATTTCTAAATCATACACTCTGTGTGTGTGCACGTATGTGGTTCTTCAGCTAAAATTGCCCAAGAAAGGTTGAATGTATTGCATTGCGCTGAAGGAGAGTTTCTACACTGAACAGTAATTATGAACAAAGAACAGCTTATACATCAGTCAAGTTACTGCTGTACTAATCTAAAACCCAAACAATTTTGCAGTTCCCTAGGTTTTAAGTGGTCGTTACTGCAAAAGCGAATAATGAGAAAGTTCCACTTCCCTGCCCGTTTTGGAAAGCTGTTAGTCTTTTTTTTCTTTGCAATGCATTTGATCTTGTACCTCTCTACCCACAGGAGGACTTGCATCCCATAGGATGGAAAATTAACTACATTTTAGATACATACATGACCAACTGCTATGATTTTTTTTTTTTGGTAACTTTGTTGTACTTAAAAAAAATTAAATTCCTTTTAAGTTTTCACTGCTAGAGAACCTGTTTTAAAAGCTGCGTTTATTTTCCTTTACAATGAAGTGGCAGTAATAACAGGCAAGCAACTGTCACTTTTATGCAGGTATTTTTCAGCACTGTCACAATAATTTCAAAGCAGACAAAGTAATGTATATGTTTAGTTACCAGGAGCCCAACAAGATACTCTTCACACTCAATACATTGATTTTCTAGCTTAAATAGTCAAATATATATTTCTTGCATGAGTGAGAATTCTATGTTGTGAGAAGATGCCATGGGAAATATATGTGAGGTTAACATCACATGTTCCCTGGGATTCCAGGGTCAACAACAGGGAAAATTAGATGATTAGTCTCAAATACTGCACATCCAGTATCTATGCCAATATCAGAACACAAAGTAGTAAATGTAATCTGCAAGCTGGTTTGTCAAAGTATTAAGATTTCAGTTTAAAGCTGAAATTCCAGTCAGCAAGTTCTACCTCATAAAATCAGTTTATTAATAATCAGTGTCACATTAGGATGACTACCCAGTAACTTGCTAAAAGAACAACACAACTATGGGGCAACTACAGAGTTAAAAGCAGTGCTGGGGGGAGAGGATGGGGGAGGCGGGGGGGGACACAAACAAAAAACAAATACCCCCCACCAAAAACAAACTTTGCTAATCCTTTTGAAAATATTCAAAGAAACACTACCAAGCAGTTACATACAAGAAAGGATGAGCCTCATATTTTAAAAACATAAAGCAAATGTAGATATATATACTGGTGAGGTTGGGGTGGGTTTTGGTTTTTGGTGTTTTTTTTTCCTTTCCACAGTATAAAATACATCCTTGCCTTTTCCTGCAGCTTTTTTTTTTTTTAATAAAGATCAGCATTTGAAAGCAATTTATACTGAAACAAACCTGAAGCCCTTTTTATAAATATCCATTCTAAATTCCTATTGCAGAAAAGCTGACAAGTGTAAACATAATCTAATTAAAACAGCCATAGGTTATGCGCTTCCAAGGGTTTCCTCGACGTAATTAGTGCAGATGTTCTTTGAAAACAGTATCTGATTTGTGTCAATCACACCTATAGGGAGGACTCTGAAACTGAGACAGTCAAAAAAGAGATGGTTGTTGTGATGATGGACACCAGCATCACTTAAGTGCTGCAATGGAACATCTTTCTGGGATGTGTTTTGTTGTTTTTTTTTTTAAACCAGGATCACATTCGAAGTTTATTACCTCTGTTCAAGATTCACTACTCATCCACCAATATTTCAGAGCTTCCTACTACAAAAACCCCTCAAACAAAGCAAAGTCTAAAGTCAAAAGATCTTCACAATGAGCTTTTTCAGACACAACATTCCTCACTGACATCTCTGAAGAAAAAGAGTAACTAGTAAAGAAAAGAAGTATCTTGAATCTGTTATTTATAGTAAGGAAAAAGAATTTACATTCAGTACTAGCATTAAAGTAGTAATAATGTATGCTTCATAAAGAAACTCTTAAATATAACTGTCAGTTTTAATAATTAAATGTGTGTTTGGAACAACAGCGTACATACCAAAATAGCAAAGTGGATTTCAATAATTATATAACAACCTAAGGGAACAGAAATTCAGTATTTCTTATCTTTACAATGTAGGCTTGTTTTGAGCATTTAGAAAACAGTCTATCCATTTATTTAAAAAAAACCCAACAAACCAAAACCAAACCACACCTTCAACACTGCTGTGCAATTTGTTTTTAAGAGGAAAGTCAGCGGATCTACTTTCATTCTCAAGGATATGCTACTGAAAGAGAGGTATGTAACTTCTTATTGCAAAAATAAGAATGAGATCCTAGCTTACTACTAAGGGACTTCAGTGTTGTGACTGGAGACCTCTTGCTTGGAAAAAACTAAAAAGGTTCAGTACAAGAGCTGTTACTAAAGTAAGCATTAGACAATTTCAATTTACACATCCCTGTTCTCCAGGTGTGGTTTAGAACAAGCACCTTCTATCTGACTCCTAATATTCAGCAGGGATCTGCCAACCAGGTCTTGCACAAAATAGCCACAAATGTTACTTTCTGCTCAGCGAAGTGAGCTCAGTTCTCACTTTAAACTATTAAGAGATCCTTGCCAGTGTTATCCCTGACAATATTCCCAGATCTCAAAAATGAAGTATTTAAAGACTTAATGAAAGCTAATTACTGAACTGCTATACTCAGCAGAAAATTTAAATTCAGTTCAGCAAAACRTTTGACATGGAAAAATAAACTACAGGAACAAGTCAGTGCTCTGTCACAGTGTAACAGATCTGCCATTCATTCAGTCAGAGTTGTGGTCAATATTTCCATTTAAAAACTTGTTTATCAAGAATTTATTATGGGAGTTATTAAGCAGCTACACCTCAAACTGACTTGGCAGACAAAATTTTCTGTAAATTCAAAGAGCTCTTCTATTACTTAAAAAAAAAAAAAAAAAAAAAAAGAGAAAAAAAGGAAAAACCTGTTGCATCCCTTCACAAACACAAGATGGCTTTCAAAAAGCCTATTTTCTACTCTTAATTCCCACAATCAGATATATCTCCCCACCAGGTAAGAGTTCCTAATGCTTGGTCCATTTTCCCTTTTCTGTGTTTCAACCCACAAGTCACAGTTTTATTTTTAACTGCCTCAGCAAGCATCCTTGAAATACCAGGAAACATCATTGCTCCACTTGACCTTCACCTACCAAAATCTGCTGCTGCTGAAGTTAAGCAGACAAACAAAAAAAAGTCCCCAACAATTTGAAGTTACAACATCTGTAGCCCTAATCAGCCACTGACTTCAGAAAGGCAAAATACTGCATTTTTGAGGACACTGTGGCATTAGAAGCTAAAATCATAATAAACTTTGAAATGGCTTACAATGATAGCTCAAACAACGTTAAACTTAAGTTAAGTCTGAACAGGTAGCATCATTCTAATTGGTGGGCTTCCTTTGAGGAAGCAACAGAGTACAAGATGTTCCCTTTCTTCTAAAACTAAAATGCATTTCTTCAACAAACAGAAATAACAACACAAAAAAAAAATCGTATCATCCTCTACTGCTGGGACTGTTCTTAACACAGCAAGTAGATATAACTACCTTAGGCCTAGCTACAATTTTCCAGGGCACAATAATGAACACTATCTTCCCACCTTTTGCACAGATAATTAGTACTTACTCGTTCCCCCAATTCCCTCACCATTAAGGTAATATATATCAAAAAATATTTTCTTCAGAGCTGTGCATGCAATTTTTTAAATAACAGTGCTGACCTATGACACTTGCTAGCAATGCTTTCCAAAAATTGTCATTGTGCATTTGACTCATTCAATCCACCCAAGATCAACATTTGCTGCTTACAGTTACCCTATTCATAACGTAGATGCATATAATTCTTTAAAAACAAAAACAAACACACAAATTGGACAACGTTTACTTCATAGCTTTGAAAAGGAAAATTTGATCAAAAAGAAATCAAGGAATTCATACATCTGAGTTGAAAAATATGTATTTTTTAAACTACAGGCACAGGATAAAAAGGATTCTGCCTTTAATCCAAGGAGGTATGGTAGTCATATTCCTCAATACATGCATCTTGGAAAGCTAACCAGAAAAGTCTTTTAAAGCATAGCAATCAACTGAGAGAGAGTAATTTGACATCTCAAACGACAAACTTGAGTTCTTAGGTCAGACTAGTTTGGAACAACATAGTAACAAGGAAACTACTGATCCTCACTGTTGCGCTAAGCCAAGGTGAAGACTTAGCCTTTGATTATGTACCAAGGCACAGAAGTTGACTAATTGGATTCAGTTCAGAACTGCAAAAAGGGCTGCTTCACAAGAAAAGCATCCAGTCAAATTGATCCAAAGAAACTTTGCTCTACCAGACTATAGGTACTGGCCTCGAAAGAACACATAAGGTAAGCGAAGAAAGGAGAAAAGGAATCCACTAACATAGTAACACTTAAACTGACACTAAATAAACAATTTGTAAAAGTCTTGGACTACTATCTTGGCAAGGCAGTAAAAAGCAAAGCAGCAAATGTTTCAATAAAACCGAGGATGACTACAGTCTAAAGCACAAACTCCATTATCCTTATTAATCTGACTAGTAGCTAAAAAGAAGTCACCTTTAGTCCTCTAACAAATCACGGGTATTTGTATTTCAAGGGCACCCCCCCACTTTTTTTTTTGTTAAATTTTAATTTTTTTAAATAGGTCAACTTGGAGTCTTAGCACGGTGACTTTTTTCAAGCCCTAAAGCTACATCTAAAAAACATTACGCTTCAGAGTTACCAGCTTTCAGGTCTGGAGACATCGTGATATGCTCCAGCAAGATTTCTGATCTGGACAATCAAGGGACCGAGGCTGCAGGGCACAACATACTGTACCACACACTATGCTGTACAATTGCTCTGTAATTAGAAGCAGACCAACCGAATACAAATAGATCAAATTGGCTTCTTTTAAATTCTCTTATGAACTGCCAGAGAAGCACTGGTTTTGAATTGCATTTATCAAAAAGGCTCCAGATTAAATAAAAGTAATAATAAAAAAGAGCAAGACAAAATTTACAGTAGTAAAAGAATTAGAGGGAAGACACTAATGATCATAATTTCAGCTGAACACCAAAGACCCTATGTCATTGCACTTTAGTTTATAAAAACAGCCCCAAATTCTATCTTCAAGCATTCTTGGCGAACAAGCAGCTTTAGATATGAGACCAAAGGCAAATAATTACTAACCTTTCTACATTGACTGGCTTGTCAAATTTAAATAGAATATAATCCCCAGCAACTGGTGTGACAGCCCAGAAAAAATCTTCCCCTACGTAGGTTTTTTCTAGCGTATGCCCTTGGTAGACTTTTAAAGATGTCGAAACCTCTGCAGGTGGATTCACATGGATTTTATGCAGTAATGGTTTCAGGAAGTCTTTATCCTAATTGAAAGAAAGACAAACATCATGCTGGTCAGATAACCTGTTTTATTATGTTCTTTTCCCAAGTGGTTACACTTAAAACAAACACTTGCATCAAATGGAAAATGAATGCATGACTCATTTTTGGGTGTATCAGATCTTGTACTGATTAATAAGATGAACATGCCATTAAAGTAAAAAAACTAGAAAAAATATCCCTTAGCAAAAATCCACAAAAATGAGCTGAGATTAGCACTTCTTATACTTGATAGTAACCAGTTTAAATCAGATTTCATTCCAACTGGAGTAATATACAACATGCTTGAAAATGCCAGACAACAAGAAAATGCCTGTTTTCTCAAAGGCTACAAAGTTTTTCATTTAATCAGCCTGCTCTGCAAAGGAAGGAAAATTTTAGCTACTAACTGTGAGTTTCTGGATCTTCCCTGCTAGAGAAGAGTGGAGGCCAACATGCTGGAAAAGAGAAGGCCTGAAGCGTATCCGTAGGTTAGATTTCTGTCGATCACAATGTTTCTGAAATGGGGGTGGGGTGGGGTGTGGGGAATGGGGGTTAAAAAAAAAAAAAAAGAAAAGAAAAAATCACATTAGTAAAACCAACACAAAGTTGCTGAGTTTTTACTGCAAGTATGTGATGTTACATGAACCAAAAAGACTCAATAAGAACCCAGACCTATTTATCCAGTTGTTCTTGTTTTCATTCCAGAATCTACCAAGACTGCTGTGCAAATATAATACTGCTCAAGGTTCTTGCACAGAACCTGTTTGTTCAGTCTTTCAGCAAGGGTGCTACTTGAGAAACGAAGGACCAAAATCCAAAGTTTATTCCCCATTTGGAACCTTCTCTATGACTGCTATCCAAGCAGTGGTATTCTGCAGAGCCTCAGTGTGGGTTATGTGAATGGGTTTATTTTAGGACTGTTACACACAGAAAATAACTAGACTTTTGCTTTTCATCCTACTGCATCCATCTCCATCTTTCAATATAACTGAAACAATAACAGTTATAATGCCTCCGAGAACTCTCCCTCTAAAGTTCTTTTTGAGATTAAAATCTTGGTAGGAAGAAAGACTCTTCCAGGACATGGAGTAACCATAATACACATTAAGTATGCTAGCCTCCAGCTCACAAAACCAATTCATTCACCATCATGAAAACATTTTAGAAGCTTTATAATAAAAACAAACTTACAGCATCTTTCTCAGGGTTACACACTTTCACCCAGAGGATATGGTCCAGGAGCCAATCAATAGGTTTCTCCTTATAAAACATAAATATGAACTCTACAATAAGAGTGATATCTGGAGACTGGAACATTTTACCTGTGATGACATTAAGAATAAATGGAGTTATTTTAGATTAAAGATAACATTGTCTTTTGAAATCAGTGAGACAATAGATGATAAGTTTGTGCCAAGACAAGAAATGTTAGCAATGAACAACTTGAAATCTCAATGTTATTAAAAGCTCCATATCTTTCAGCTATGCAAAACTAAATAAAACAACTATTCAAACACGAACTCCTTGTAGTATATCTTGTTGTTATCAAAATATTCAATGTATACTACAACACAGTCTCCTTAAGAACAAAAATTGTCAGCCTGCAAAAACAGAGAGAGAAGAGTTATGGATTCTCCATGCCACGTGTCTATTATTCTCCATGCCACGTGTAAGCTTCAAGCACCCGAGACAAGGAGCTGTCGTAAGTGTTATCTGCCCGGTCACACAATTTCAGCTTTTGCAGGTACAAAAAGCAGAGATAGAACACCTACCACTAACTCCAGATCCTTCTCTGTAGAAAATCAAAGGGAAAGAAAGAAGGAAGCTACTAGAACATAACCAGAGACAACACAACTTAAAAAAAGAGAGACATCACATAGCAGCTACCAGAGTTTTTTCTGAGATGCATAGGCCATCAGCAAACTCATACTGAGGGCGTTTCCAACTAACCACACTCAAAGCAGTCAGCTGCCTAGTAGAAAGTCTAAGTCCCTCCCACAAACAAAAACTTCTTTGCCAAGTACTGCCATGACTTTGGGGCTTCCAAGATAGCTTACTGCATGGTCAAGTACAGATGGACTTCTGGGTGGCACTGTGCTACAGGATTCTTGGGAACCCTGCAAACTGTGAAGCTTAAAGGAGGCCTTGGCAAAAGAAGGAAACTTACTATTGATGAAGAAAGTCTATTTACTATCAACAAGAGCAACTTTTTATGTGGTTGTGCAATACACTTCACTGCCAGTACAGGTGTCTGAAGAGACAGGTGGCCAATACACTGGGCTATTTTGTTAAACCGAATGCAGCACTTAAAGGTGCCTCGTATGAAGACACTGCTACCAGGAGCAACACGTAACTGGGAGTGGGGCAGTCCAAGGCTGAAGACAGACTGACAAGTGCTTGTACTAGGGACTGAGTGCCAACTAAACTCCCAAAGGCAGTTCCAGATTTGAGGGCAGATTCAGAAAACATCATCAGGTTTGCAGATTGTCTGCCTCTACTTTGCTAGGCTACAATGGAGGAGGCAAGGGAGAAAGACATTACATGATAATGAATCTCTTAGGAGGACACTGGCTGAAGTGATTCAGTTCTGCAGATGGTGCCGAGATGTGGGCAGTGCTGACTTGGACAGGCATTGGCTCTTGGGGCCTGTGTGCATTAATGGATCAGAGTCCAATAGAAGCTCTTCTCCAATGCAAGTCTTCTGTCTGTCCACGCTTGGGAGTTCTGTACAACACGTTAACACACAGCATCTAGGCATGTGAAATGTTTTTTTTCCACTTGTAATCTATGAGGCCTTCATCGGCTTTTTAAGTAACAAGTTCCAGAAGTGGTAGAGGCCCTAATATTTTCTCCTACATTTAGGAAGAACAGCTGGAGTAGACATGAAGAACAGGTTCCTCTCTGAGGTGGCAAAAACACTTCCCATATTCATCAGAAAATGGGATTTGGTTCTCATCTACAAGAGGACAAAATTCTTTGGAAAGGCCGCTAAGGAGCTGTATAGGCTAGTCTGGATGACAAACAAATAGGGAACAGTGTTTTGTATGAAGCTTAAAAACTATCAGGAGTGTAGCACTCTACTTGAGCAGGTGGCTGAGTGGAAATGAAGAAATGGTGCAAGCAGTCTACCTTATTTAGCCATTAAGGAGGATGTTCGCATTTATATAAACAGAAAAGAGGATATACCTGAAGTATCGCCCTGAACCAGTACTACACAAAAGGTAAAAAGTTATCTAGTCTTAAGTGATTAGGAACATACATTTCCACTGTGAATGTACATGTGGACTATCACTCAGAGCCAGACATTCAGTTACTTCTCTTTCTTTTGAGGCTCACTGAAGTCTGTAATTCATAGAAGATTATTGCAAGGCAGCATTAAAAAAAAAAAAAACAAAACAAAAAAAAACAAAACAAAACAAAACAAAAAAACCTCAAGGAGCTGGGCGTTCAAATCCCTGTTATTACAGGGATGTAAAATTTCTCTACTGAAACAGGTGACTGAACCTGGCACATTATACAATATCTCAGAGCAGATATAAAATGCCAGGTTGTTAGCTTACATATATTAGCAATAAGGATATTTTTAAGGGAAAGCATCAAAGTTGCAGGGGCCCTGTTATGCATGCTCTGACACTGCCAGGTATCAGACTCTTACATATGGAGATTTGCTTTGACAATGCCAGGATCTCGAACTGCATGATCCTTTATTTTCTCAAAAAGAGGATACGTACTTAGGAGATCACCTGAAGGGCCTTGTCCTTTCCAGAAAACAGGTCTGATGCGATCTCATTCCCTTATGACTTGTATGAAATTGGATAAGAACATAGCCAATGAACTTATTTTTGAATTCTGAGATGAGTTTGGAGGGGTCTGAGCAAGGCTACATCGTGATGCAGTGCAATAAATATGGAAGAAGCATCTGACAAAAGTCCCAATTATTTCATCTGTTGGAATGATACTATATTCATGAAGCAGACCATTAACACACTGGGGTGGAGAAGTAAATGTGGAAAGACATTAACTGACCTGACATTGCTAAATCAAAGTTGCCCCTTACAAAAACCTTTAATTCGGCTGTTTATGAAGCAAAAACATTGACATCACTTTTAAGTGCTTATTGCAATGAGGTCCTCAAATAGGCATCTCCACTTGAAAATACTCTGTAACTAAAATTTGAAGCTCCCACTAAACAAGGGACAACTCCTACTAAACTAGGGACAACTGCAAAGCTTTCTTCTTTAAAGACAGAAGAAAGATGTTGTGATTTTTTATTAGTATATTGTTACTATTTACACACTATATTGTTGTCATATTGTTTAACATTATTTGTGGAAGTAAATATTTAAAAATGGGTAGGAAACAATCATATGATTTGTACAATGTTGTGTAAAATATTCATGCAGAATAACAGGTCTTTCAGCTTGTCACACTTCCAACTAAATGGGCTCCCAATTTTCCTGGTGATTCATCTCTGCCTACTGCTTCCAATAGCATAGGGCAGGAGAAGAGAAAAATATGAGAAACCCTAATCAAACATCAGCTGAAAAACGGGACTAATCAGATGTTTCTGGGATATTTATGGGACTGAAACCATCATTTCTAGATGACACCTGCTGAGGTACTCTGTCAGAAACACCTGCTTCAATAGGAAATGGACCTTTCCATGTGGCATCAGAGAGATGCACAATACCATGCGATTCAGAAGACAAAAACATCCCCACATTATTGCTCCAATCTCAATGGAAGCAGACTGACTGAAAAGATAGTTTATCCTCTTCCAGGAGGTATACAGAGTCATGCTGCTCTGGAATCCTTTTCTTCTTCTACCCAAGGACAGAGCAATAGAACCACACGTACATTTTTTCCTTTGACTAGCTCATCTTCTGAAGAGCACAAGGATTACAGTCTTCACTTGTCATCTATGGCGAAAAGACACTCACAGACCACATCACTTAAAACCTGAACGTTAAGGTACAGGTTCCTTATCTACAATTAAATAAGCAGAGAACAAGACTGAAGGTAAGAGTAGGAATTTACTCTTCTCCCTAATTTAAGTTATCCTAATTTTACCTAAAATAGAAACAGGATATCAACAAATTATTTACTTCCATATGGCAAACTTGTCTAGGCCCAGAGGCACTTTCCTCTAGGCCTAGATTGGCATACTACTGTCAACCATGCAGTCAACCACCCCCGACTCGGGGAATAATGTAGTTAACATGGTGATGTCACAGGACGCACCAGAAAACAACAAACAAAAACAAACAAAAAAAAACCCTGATACATCCAATTGCAACTATATCCATAGTCAGAATATGCTAGGTAAGCATCAGCTGGCTGTACCTGCACTAGCATCTTCAGACCCAACTGGCCTCTCTACATTACGCTGCCGAGCACTGTGGAAGGGTTCAACAGTGCAGGCAAAGCCTTCTCACTTTAATTCATAATGATCACTGGAGCGAAGATGAACAGGCAACACCCTACTCCTGAGACATGCCCTCGTATCCCTTCAGTAACCAAGGACAGACATCCACACACTACTTGCTGAAAATGCTGTCACCACCTTCCACACCCAGCTTGGCACAGCTTTGCCCCAGCTCCTTGCCCTTCAGTATAACACAGCATCCCTAATCTGTCATTTCTGTCTCAGGACACCACCAGCACAGCACAGCAGTACTGCCATGGATCCATGTCCCTCTTTTCTCCCCCAGAATGCTCTTCCTACACCAGCTCAAAAACAGGCCTCTACAGTGAAGCCCCTGGTAAAACAGGTCTTCAAAGCTCTGGACCCCTGACTGTCCACAGCTACTCCTGGTGATGTAAAGCAGCCCAGCACAACTCCTACTCCACAGATCCTACACCCCAGCCCCTCTGAATCCAAACCAGCCAAGCCCTCGCCTAGCCTCTCCTGAGCGAGGGTAGCAGCAGCAGCCTGGCTTCCCTACGGCATAGCCACAGCCCAAGAAAAAGAAGCAGCATTTGCCAAGGTTCTGCAGTCCTGTGGCCTCCCATGCAGCTGCAGGTGAGGAAAGTGCTGTGAGCCATGGAGCCATTGAGATGCCATCCAAATCCAGCCTACAGATTGCCCCCTGGCCTTCCCCAATATGCAGTCAAAAATCATCAAGCCAAAAAGACCTAAGCAAAAACTGCAGTCAACACGCATTGCCTCAAACCAAAGACAATGTGAAAGAATTGAAGCAATGGCTCATCTTGCACTGTGTTCATGCACTTGCTACAGTGCATCAGTACAGACATAAATCAGGGAGACTCTGCTGACAAAATTTCAGAGGTTTCAGATTCTGGGGGCATACAACCTACCCTTGGAAAGAAACTTCAAAATCCAAAAGAATTAAGACACAAAGGTAAAATCTTGCTCCATAAATCCCTAGAGATTTACAAAATGTGGAAGACTTTCTCTATATTACTTATCTATATTGATAAAAGTGAGAGCCAGGACTGGAAAAAAAAAAAAAAAAATACTGTGGAACATTTTCTGGTATTTACTGTGCCCTGCCAAGACTTCTATCTGATTTTCAGTCCATTTAAATGCTATCCTTAGTGAACTCTTCCGGCCCTCTCAGTATTTTGTTGGCAAGTACAAGACACACACAAAATGAAAAACTTGGTTTTCTACAGTTCTCTGAACTGCAAATATCTAAATCATTCATTTTCATTCTTCCGCATAAGCATCATTAAATGTATTCAGTCTACACCAACAATAATTTTATACCTGCAAGCACATATTCTAACTATAGTTGAAGTCTTTCAATGCTTTCCCTGTTAATGATATGCGAATTACTGGCATTAAAACCAGAACCTCTTTGAAGGTATTTAAATCTCAAATATTTGGCTTGATCTACTCTTCCCTAAACTTCAACTATGTGGACAGCTTGAGCAAAACTGTAATCAGAACAACTTAAAATAATCAGAACAACAGGCCTTAAAACATCAGGGCACAGTAAGATTCAGAGGAACTGTGTGAGACAACCAAAAGGCTGATTTCAGACCACTCCATTAAAAGTTTGTGACAGCTGGCATTACAGCTGCAGCACAGAGTATTGCGGATCCTCTGGAAAACACTTCAGCTCACAGGAAGACAAATCAATATTTCTCATAAAAGGCTAGTAGGACTTCCCTGTGTTGCGTCAGGGACCACAGTACAAACCAGAATCCAGAAGAGCAAAAGATGCATCTCCTTCCACAGAGCTTCTTAGGGAAACAGCATACATCTCACCCATTATTTATTAGATACTTGACAGCACTTAAGACTATGCTTTTGGTATTAAAAAAACCAAAGGAAGCAACTTCTGCTCTGTGGCAGAGGTGACAGAATTCTATAATCCTGCTGTCAGCCTAAATAGCTGCAGTTGCCACTTCCTCATGTAGTACTTGCATAAATTAGATTTTCAGTTCAGAAATACACTGTGACAAAAAACATTTTTACCTAGCGAACTTGCAAGCTGATCAAGGTTTCCAAGAGCTTACAGCGAATCAGCCACACCTCTCTTTTTTAGAGATTTTCTAAATCAGTAGCATCTAGGCAATTCAGTGCTCTACTTTCTCTCTTGGACATCTACACATAAAACTCATCCCCAGTTACAAACAACTACTTCTGCTCTTCTCCATAGCTATCCGCATTACCAAATTACCACAGTATCAGTCTGCATCAAGATCTATAAAGGGAYAGCAGAGATGAGGCAAATCTACATTACTTACATAAAATTTCTATGCAATATATGGTTATAGCACACCAATGTGTCTCAAAGCCAGAAGTTTTAGTCACTTTCATGAATACTAATTTTTCTCTCAAAACTTAGAAGCAGGGTAAGTAGCTAAATTGAGAGAAAAAAAATCTAATTTAATTTTCTAGGTAGAAAAGCAACATTAAGATGTGTAGCCATAGCTAAATGCATCTGAAACTCTACTGATATCATCTAATTAAAAGGAGGCAAGCAAATATGATACAAGGAACAAAGAACAGGGATGCAAGCAGCAGGAGCTAACAACTGAATTTAACTACAAGTATTTTCAGAGCCTACACTAAAAAGAAGTATATAGACAGCGTAGAAAAACAACTTTAAAATATTTTTAAACAGTTGTGCAGGTGATTAAGCCAAATCTCAGTATTAAGAACTATCTACCTATCCCTTCTGGCTTAGATACTATAGCAGCACTGAGAACAGAAAGGGATGTGAAATACACAAATAGTAAGTGATCTGAAATACATCTGTATGGGGTAGACAGTGCACGTCCTAAACTGTAAGTTGGTTTTACACCCATTTTGACACGTTAGTCTTGCAAAACTGCAATTCGTAAGCGAGTACGCTCTACTACTAAATTAAGCAAATGTAGAATGAATGTAAATTACTTCTATAGCCCAGGAACTTCATACAGAATTTACATTTAAAGTGTAATTAGGACTGGAGCTAAAACTCTAACCCCAACTAAGCCCACAATTTAAGTTTAACTGTTCAAAAGTAGAAACAAAGCCTAATCAGATGATGGTATTCAACCAGTCTCCGCAGCCACAGAATCACAGAGAGTTGCAAGGGGCTCCCCAACAGAAGAAACAAGTCTATTTAGGGCAAAAGGTCCAGTAAATTATTTAAATGTGTATTTCTCCATGATAGGCAGCTCCATTTCCTGTTTCTCCCTTCCACTGAGGCCACAAAACCAGTCCCATAACTATTTCAGCAACAGTGCATCTCTGTTGGTAGCCCAAGGCAACCAAGCAGATCAGCTATGCTGTGGCCAGATAGATAAGGAGACTTCCCTCTGCCCATTTCCTCTCCTTCTCTCCATTGTTTCTGTAGGCTAGACTGACAGGCAAATGTACGAAGTACCATTTTGTACCCTAACATAGCATGTTTAGGAGATAACTACTGTTTTCCTTTCTACTCAGTGAATCTCTGAGACCTTGAAAGTCAAGGAACTGTTGCCTCAGCAGCACACCTGATGCTGAGCTGGAAACAGGATAGTACTTGTCATTCACACAGTGCCAACATTCTCAGTTCTCAGTGCTACCATTATGGGTCACTAAGCTAAAAATGAAGCCGTTCTCTGGAAAGTAAATCCAAAGTAAAAACAAGAGAGCAACAAGAATTTCCAAGAGAATGACAGAACTCAGGACTGCACTTTATCTGTTACATGTAGGATTTTCTTCCTGTTCTGAGCTCAACTTAACAGCCTTTGCATTGGAATCGTTTGTGTTGACTACATACAGGAATCTCCACAGTCTGACTTAGCTTTTGATTTTTCCTCGCATATCTCCAGCTTAGAGCTTTTAAACATATCATGACACATCACTGCAGTAATGAAATAACCTTTTGATTTGTAAAACACCTTCAAAACTCCTCTTTCATTGCTTTTCTGTTGTCTAGTACCTCTCAATAAAAACATATTAGCGTGAGAACAAAGAACCATAAAGTAATTTCAACAGCACCCTGCTAGTCAATCCACAACAGCCCAAGATGCTGCATTAGCTTCTTTCACTGTTGTTCATTGCAAATGACAGATAGACTCTAACTACACCTAAGAAGGAGCAGACTGTCATAACTTCTCCTTGATGGGAGTAGAAAGGTGGACATAGAACAGGCTTTGCAACCAAGACAAACTGATGCCTGATGATTCTTGGAAATTTTGGCACAAACACCAATGAAGTTGTTTTACGTGGAGTTAGTTTTCATGCTTTTTTCTTTTACTTCAGTCAGTTGTGTTTTAATGGCAGCTAAATTCAAAATAAGTCATTCCTTGCAGTTCGACTGTTAGTATTTTTATAAATTAATTAACTTTTGGTTATAAAAATGCCCTCTTTTCCAACAGTTTGAGTTTGCCTCAGTCATACAAAAGTATATGAAACAACTGAAAAAAAAAACCAACAAGTTAAACCAGAGTTCCTAAAAAAGCCAATGAATTTGGCTTGTACAAAGAAGATTGCTTTGAAGTCAGATCACTATTAATTCACAGAGTCTGAGAATGAATGTGTTCTTTTGAACTACTAAAGTGAACATTTTCTTACCAATGAAACCCAGCTGAGAAAATTCTAGAATCATCCAATCTTCAGAAGCGAGCTGAAGTGCAAAATTTTTTATTGTGCTGAAATAATTCTGCTTGACAACGATGTCATCTTCAAGCTAGAGGAAGGTAGCAGTGATATCAACATGAATAAAAAAAAGCACCAGCAAAGCAATAGGAACCAGCACAGCTAGGAAATACTGATTTATAATATATTGCTAACACATAGCCATGTATTTCTAATGCAAGCGCTGCTATAAAACCTAGATGCTATAGCCAAGAATAACTATTGTAGGGATCACAGTCTGTCTATTTGTGGAGAACTAATCCAGAATCTTTCTGTAGTAAGAATCCACAAATGGATCTCAAATTACTTCAGAACATTGCTTTTCTAGCTTCTCTCTTCAGAGAAAAATCATCCATGAAATAATATTAGACTAAGTGACATCATCAGTAGAACAACTAGAATATCTGTATTATTTGTACGCAAATGTGGCTCTGTTTACTCACACACCTCACAGCACTGAAAGAATTTCTCCTCTGAGACAAGAAGCTAAGAGACATGTTGTCTACAGAGGTGAGATTCATTTCACCTGGCTTTAGCTGTCCAACAGAAGAACAGGTCCATAGTCCAAACTAATCATCTAGTCCAGGCAGCCAAAGTGCCAAGATGTGGTGCTACAATCCCTTTAATTCATAGTAAGTGCCGATCACTGCTTTAAGGATCCTGCTTCTCCCGTCCTTTCTCCTAGTGCATTCATGCTCTCCCCCTTCTGCTGGCACTAATATTTGTGCGACTGCCTAGTTGCAAAAAGCCTGTCTCATGTTATTGGCTGTGCAGCTTCCAGGAGAGCTGAGTCTCCAACAGCTCTCCGAGAGCAGTCAGCATAGCTTTGTAAAAACTAGATGAGATGAGTGGGGCTTTATACCCAAAGGACACAGTCCCAAAATCTAAATAAAGATCATAAGCGCAGTTACTCACTAAATCTGCAATAACTGTAGGTAAGGCTTCTACTTCAAAGCAGCAAGACACAATAGGAACAATTCTGAGCTAAATTAAATTTAAGAAGAATTGCTTGGCTCTGTTCTTGAAAACCTCTTTAAAAAAGAAAAAAGAAAGCAAGTCTAGCAACACATTGAAAACATATCTATACACAACAGTCATATTAAAGTGATGCTGCACTTGCCTTCAAAAGAAAGTAAAAATTGATTTTAACTCGATTTCCACTCAAAACTATGCTGGTGGTTTTTGCCTAGGCAACTCAATGGTAACTCATTTGGGGGACAAGGTAAAAACAGTAGTTAAGCTGTCTGCATTCCTTCATTTTTTTTACTAAGCATCTTAAGATAAAATAAGTCGCATAGGACAAATTACTTTCTACTTCAGAGACAATGTCCTCCACAAATTACTTCCTCATATACCATAACTCCATACTTAATGCCCTCCTTCAACTATGGAATCAAGTTATCTCTGTTCTGTGTAGGTCCTTCTGATGTGTCCAACAGCATAATTTCTGGAGACTCATCTGAAAACTTGTCTCAAAACAAAGAAGAGAAATTTACCTGAATGTAATAAACCCCCTTTTTCTGGGCATACATCATAAGAAAACAATAATCCAAGTTTTGTTTTGTTCTCCATCTGAAATTAAATTAAAAGCTTAAGGATTATGAAAAAAAGTTATTTCAATACATGCTGGCAATGCAAAGTAAATCTCACTATGAAAAATGATGCATATTAGTGAAATGTTAGGACAGCTGCTTTTGGCATTGTTCCCTCAGGAAATCCTCTGTCTGAAAAAAAGGAACAAAGCTTTCGCCTTATGCTTAAATACAGACATAAAACTGGTTTAACTTGAATCTGATTTTGTGAAAACTACCTGGCATTTCACTAAAAACACATGCGCATTTTAAAATGGTAATTCAGCAGGAATTACTGGGTTTTACACTGTATTTCAGGAAGAAAAACAGTAAACAAAAAAGTCTACATACAGCAAAAAAAAGTATATCAGGTCTCAGTTCTCCTCCCAAAATTTAACACTAAATTAATTCAACCAAGCATAGCATTAGGCTCTGATCATGCACAGAACAGCATGCAGATAGGAATGAGATGGATTCACAGAGCACTTTTAGCATCGCCACACTTTGAAGAATTACAGTAAGAAAACATTTCAAGAATTCACATCCCACTTGCCATTTCATAAACAACAAAAGCGTGGGTGTGGGAGGAGATGGGAAAAGATCTGGGGGAATAAACTAACCTCACTCTCTCTTTTGAGTCTCCAAATGTCTCTTTCAAGTTTGTCAAGTCAGGATAGTAAGTCGCAGGAGGGGCTATTACTTCCACCAAGCCAGAATTGATCTCTGTAGAAAACCTGTCAATAGAAACATCCTAAAGTCACATGAGAGATCCTGAGTTCTGTAGACTTCCTCCTTGCTTTCTGTTGGTACAGTTATTATGTCTGGTTACAACAATGACTTATTCAAACAAGGCATGTAAAATAAAAGCACTATATAAAAAAATATCGTTTTCCTTAGCATCTTCTTCAGAGCCGTATAGCCTCTTGCCCAATAATCAGAATTCTAACTAGATTCTAAACACTTCTTTTGCCCTTCTTTTTTTCAGAACCTAGTGATTTTTTTTCTATAGTTCTCTTCGAACATATGGAATACAAGGCCCTAACACAGATGTCACAAATTTCCATTCATGTTAAACCAATCCCATCTGTGTATGTTGCACCAAATAATTTAATTCCATTTATTGTTTTACAATTTAACTGACTGAATCACTGTCCCTTAATTTGTCATCTATTACTTTGTTGTTCAAAAGTCCAAACCCTCAAGAAACAAAAATGCATGATCTCATATTTCCAGAATACTTTTTATTACTTATCACAACTTGATTTAGGGGAAAAACAAAAAGCAAACCCACCAATAAGCTAAGAAGTCCCCCATTAAAACTACAACTTACTCTTTTTCCAGGCTTGCAACAACACTGTTAACATAATCAAGATCAGTCTGGAAAAAAACAAACACAAAAAACAAATAGAATACTTAACAGTTTTGGAGCCTCACTTTAAAAGAGCCCAGTAAAACAAACATCAAAGGTAGCTGTATGTGAAAATCAGTTTCAGCGTGTAAGATATTGGAGTAATATAGGAACACATCACACATGTAACTACGTCTTATGTCTAATGGGAGAAGAAACAATTTTTTTTGTAAACAGAGGGGAATAATATTTGCCTCATACCTGCTTTTAACAGACAGTTCTAATCCAGTTGTCGGTATTTTCTTGCAACCTCTCATGCTCTTAATGAAAAAATGATCACTGAGTGTTTGTGTAGGAAGAACTTAATATTATTGTTATATAATAATAATATATATGAAAATATTGCCAAGGAAAGCTTTCTGGAAAACAGGGCATTGAACACACACTCTTCTTTCAAAAATACATCTCCTAAACTTTGCGTTTAAAGTGTGGATGCCCCAACCACAGACAGTGATGAACATGCTGTTTTCCTGACTAGGGTTGCTTTTTTGCATCAGAGATTAAATTTGAGGGACTATCAATCCTATCAATCACCCAGTTCTTAAAGATGCACAGATTCTAAAAATTCCTTGTTGGTTAAAATGTAAATCGTGACATTCTGGAAAAGTCTAGATCACCTAACTTGCCAGAACAGGCCGATTATTCAACCTATTCACTTGGTTGTACACATGCATTCCAGGAAAAGAGAGTTTGTGAATTCATAAATGTGACTGAAAATCCTAATCTTCATTATACTTACTAATCAAATAATTTGACATACTATTTATCAGTTTTCAAAAGAAAATTTACAGTCTATAAATCAACCCAGATTCTGGTGGCTCATGAGGATTCTGCAGAAATAGCTGCCGTTGAAACGCTGGAAACAAAGGAACAGTTTGTACTTTTTCTGATGAATCTGTAATGCAGATTATCATTAAAGGATTATACACACAGAGAATAAATCCCTCCCAAGCATTTCTATAGAACCATTAATCTTGTTTGATAAAGGTGCTTACCCTTTGATCTTAAAAATCACCATTCCTRTTTTTAAAGATTTATTTTTATAAAATCCAACATAATGCCAGTGACGCACACTTTTCCAAAAAGGACAACAGTGAGTTTCTTCCAAAAGCAGGTTCTAAATACTAAAAGAACATCTGAGTAGAAAGCATTTGTCATAAATTTTTCATACATATTTTCTTCATAAGTGCTATGCCTAGTGCTGGACAGAAGTTCTAATAAACAGATGAGGTGTTCACAATTTAAAACTCATCCTGCAGTGAGTTCCACACAAGCAGACTCACAGGTCCGTATGGACCTTGATATATCACTAAGTCTTTAAATACACATATGGATTGTTCACGCACAGTTTATTACTGGAATGGAGTTTAAGACGTAACTTTTTCTGCTGTGTATAACAGTTGCAAATCAGTGACCTAGTGACTACCTAAAAATAATTTTAGTACATACATCTTTAACTGAAACATTTCTTTTTTTCTTTTTTAAACCTTTTAAACATTAAAAATACAGAAATTGTTGTTTAGTCAGCATAGAAAAAAGACAAACAATTTGAATTTCCAGTTGGCAAGCCAAACTTCAATTACCCAGTCTAGCATTAATAACTCAAATACTTGTTAAACAGTCCATACTGTAAGTACATGGAAAAATGCAAGATTTTTTATATATATATATATATATATAAAAACATATATACATACACACACAGAGCAGAAACACAGCTAGTTTCTATACAGTATTCCAGAGATTAAAATAAATGCTGAACTTCATCCCAACTGGAAGCATGTATTTGGTCACAAGCCTGTGCCTTAGTGCAAGTCTCCTTAAAGTGAACATAGTTTTGACCTATTTTGCAGATACACCACGAAGCCTCGCCAGTGCTTTTAAAACCTTACACACTTACACAGAATGCACCACAATCAGAAAAAAAGGAAAGTCTGGAATAAGAGGGGTTTTTTCCCTACTTCCCCTTATTTGCTTGTGTCCTTCACACAAAAGGTTGGTGTTTCCTAGTCAGAGCTGCAATCACAATAGCTTCACGTTAAAGAGATGTAGCCTGTAGACTTCCAACCTCATATAGTAATCTGTGCTGTCACACAGAGTCAAGATGGTCTGGTCTAGCTGCACTGAATATGAGATACAGCAAATACCGCTGCTGGTTTAATAGGTAACCTTCCTTCTGAATCAACAATCACTGCATCAGCATAGTGCAAAAGGAGATGCCACTTTTCGAATGAAAAAGAACATTGAGATTAAAAGAGTTGATGCCTTTTTTCACATGAGCAAATGCATTAAAAACTTGATATCCTGCCATTATTTCTAAATAAGCAGCTGTATTTGTATCTACCAGCAGCATCTGAGATTCAGAACCACGATTTCAACACCAAACTCTTCCCCTCAGGGTAGCAGGTTGACTGCCATCTTTCCACATCAGAACTTCCAGAGGCAACCAAATCCTCTTCTTACCCAGCCTAACACTAAGTGGGATCTTTGCCAACACCCTTCAGCTGTGGACATGTCCCAGGAAAGTGGCACTTGCAAGTTATTTCACACAACCTCATGAAATAAATATGAGAATATGCAATAAATCTGATCAAGCTGTAACTATACCCAAGGGAAGAGTTAACTATATAGAAGACTTTGCAGGGTAGCAATGGAAGGAAATCTGGAATAGCCAGATAATTGCTCTAACCTAAGGATCTTCCACGCAGTATCAATAAATTCAGCTAATAACTGAAAAGTGACAGAAAAAAAAATCTATTATTGACCAAAATCTATTCCCCATTTTTGAGGAAGAAAGCATTTACTGCCTTGACAAAATAAGACCTAAGGTCCTCTTTATCAACCTGCAGGACACAAGACAGCTGAAAATAATTATGAACTGTACATAACATGAAGGAGTAATACCCTCGTCTTCTCCAAGAACCTTAAATAGGACAAGACAAATCCAGATTAATCAAAAGGAAGTCATCCATGAAAGACAAAGTGTAACTGTTCGTCAGGCTTCCAGTGAAGATCATCTGGTAGATACCAGGTTGACTTTTGGGCAGCTACGATGAACTTAAATTCTGTTTCATGGTATCAGTGCTGCTTGCAACTATTGAAAGGAAATGTCACTGTTGATCCCAGCAAAGCAGGACAACCTGTAAGACTACAGCTATGAATGTTTTTGTCTACCAAATCAGAAGGCAATAACAAAACCAGAATTTTTCCCTAGTAAAACTCTTAAGGTTGAAGATTAAATAATCCCTAGGAGTTTGGGACCCAAGAAAAAGAAGCAAAAATGAACATTTTAAGAACTAATCCTTTTAAAGTGATTAAATGCAAAATTGTGATAGGCCACAACCAAAGAGTTAACAGTGCCAGCCACAAAGATGCCTCTTATCAATGAATCACATGGAGCCTTACAAACAAGTTTGTCCTGTTAGGTGAATCTCTGGGAACTAATGAAAGGCATAAGTAGGGATGGTTATTTCAATATCAGCAGTTCAAATCTTTCTGCCTGTTCTTTCTTCCTAGTCATATGAAATTACTGGTCTCTGAGAGAAAGCAAGAACACTTGGAGCGAGACATCCTCCTTTTTTCATTCATACCAGATTAGACCAAAGATTGATCCAGCTCAGCGTCCTGCTTCCAGCAGTGGCAGCCATGAACAGATACATAGCGAAGAATAAGAACAGGACAACCATACACAATACTCCCTCCTGCTACCATCCACGCTCCAACTACCTTCAATTCAGGTTACTTCCTGAGACAGATGTGATTTTGTGTATTTTATATTCCTCAGTAGACCCCTCTTCAAGGTACCTCGCCAGTATCCCCTTGAGCCTATCTAAACTTTCAGCAAGTAAAAGAAGATTTTAGCTTATGAGATCTGTGGAGTTTCATAAGCCTATGAACATGGCAACATCTAAGGTTTAACTCCTTGCATCAGCAATTTTGATGAGGGACACATACAGAGTGCTTTGATGAATCTCTCTGAAAGAAAACTCAGCGTCTGTTGTGGAACAAACTAAAGTTTCAGACTGTCAGTGAAATAAGTTTTTAAATTTCCTCAGTTTTTATAAGATGCTGCCCTAAATTTTTTAAAGCACCTTCTCCAGTTTAGGTGAGGCTGCATTTCAAATTTGCAATTATTCTAAGGTTCGTCTGAACAAACATTGTTATTCATAACAAACACACAAAGAACCAGAGCAGCAATGAACTTTCCAATCTTTTTTATTGATTTTTATGAGTGAGTGTGTACGTAGCAAAGTAGTAGAATATATTAGCTAGCGGACAAAACAAGAGGTTAGAAAGTTCTGATTAATACCTAGCCAACTGCCAGACAAAACCAAGATTTGTAGTTTCAAGAATCAACCCTTTTGTACTGTTAAATCCTACCCACTTCATACCTTCAAGAATGACAGAAGGTGGACTGTTTCTCAAAATGTAAGGAAAACCACGGCATTTTAGACCAAAGGTCTATCTACTATCTTAGCCAGTAGCAGATGCATAGAAAAAAAGATGCAATCATAGAATCATTGAATATCTCAAGTTGGAAGGGACCCATACGAATCATCAAGTCCAACTCTCTGCTCCTTGCAGGACTGCCTAAAAGTACACCATATGACTAAGAGCATCATCCAGCTGCTCCTTGAACTCTGACAGGCTTGGTGCTGTGACCACATCCCTGGGGAGCCTGTTCCAGTGACTGACCAACCTCTCAGTGAAGAACCTTTTCCTAATGTCCAGCCTGAACTTCCCCTGACGCAGCTTCATTCCATTTCCTCGTGTCATAGAATCATAGAATCATTAAGGTTGGAAAAGACCTCTAAGATCAAGTCCAACCATCAACCCAACACCACCAAGCCCACTAAACCATGCCCCTAAGCGCCTCATCTACACGTCTTTTAAATACTTCCAGGGATGGTGACTCTACCACTTCCCTGGGCAGCCTGGTCCAATGTTTAACCACTCTTTCAGTAAAGAAATTTTTCCTAATATCCAATCTAAACCTCCCTTGGCGCAACTTGAGGCCATTTCCTCTCATCCTATCACTGGTCACCAGAGAGAGAAGATCAGCACCTCCCCCTCCGCTGCCTCCCTTGAGGAAGTTGTAGATGGCTATGAGGTCACCCCTCAGCCTTCTCTCCTCCAAGTTGAACAAGCCAAGTGACCTCAGCTGCTCCTCATAAGTTTTGCCCTCAAGGCCTTTCACCATCTTGGTTGCCCTCCTCTGGACACACTCTAATAGTCTGATGTCCTTATATTGAGGCACCCAAAACTGCAAACAGTACTTGAGGTGGGGCTGCACCAGTGCCTTGCAGAGTGCAATAAACAGGGTATGTACAGAATGAACCTTCCTTCCCTTCATATACCCCCCAGTTCTCAGTAATCAACTGTTTATAATTCCTAGGCCTGACTGGTATCCATACCATTATATTCAATAGCTCCTCCTGGATCTGGTCTTTGTGAATTTGCCTGATTCATTTCAGAACCCATTTACTCACTTGTATTTCACAATATCCAGTAGCAACAAGGTCCACAATTTAGCTATGTACCAAGTGAAAAATATTGTCTTTGTTTTAGATTTTGCCTCTTAATTTCACTTAGCGGCACCTAGATTGCACCTGTATCACCATGTCAAACTGAGAATCAGTTCTAATCCACATATGTAAAATCTAAACGAGCAAAACAGTGAGTCTAAACAGGGCTGGAGCCAGGCTGACACACAGGCAGAGCAAGCGCACAAACGCTTCGTATCAGACCATACAAGACATGGTCTTGTACTCTAGCAGTACCAACAAGACATGGTACTGCTAGAAGAAACAAAAATAGCCTTGAAGTTCAGACATCTACATTCCATTGTAAAGCATGGGATTCCTGTCCCCACTTTTACTTCCTGTCTCACCCCTCCTGCAACAACTTATCTAGTGATACTGGATACATTATAAATTAAGTTTTCCACAGTTTGCCACTAAGCAGTACTCTTACTCCAATTCCCATGACTTGACCACCCGATGTGATCAGAAGTGCTAAACACTGGACTTTGGCAATATTAAGTGCTACAGAATGGCAGTTGCCATCAAAAATTAAACTGTATGCGTCAACATTGGCACCTGGCTAGTGAAAAAGCTTCATTTTCACATTAGGTTCTCCAAATGGAAAAAAAAAAAAAAAACCTACCCAAAACCACAAAAAAGCAAGTAAAACATGATGGAATGCCATGATGCAGTGCACAAGTAAGGTAATTGTAGCATTTTCTTGTTCTGGAAGTTTGACTTGCAACCTTAGCTTTTTTTAAAGCTATAATTTTCAAGATGCATATTGAAATGCTCTGTAAAATGTACAAGTTTTCAGCAGTTGACTCTGCTTTGAGCAAGGGGGTTGGACTAGATGATCTTCTAGGGGTCCCTTCCAATCTCAGTGATTCTCTGAATCTCAGATCTTGCCTTAACAGACCAAGTCTCTATTTGGATTAAATTTCTATTTCAGTTGTCAAAAAGAGTCAGTTTTAGGAAGAGAAGTGCAAATAGAAGCAAAGATGGCATTAAAATTCCAAAGATTTTTTTTTTTCACAAGCCACTAGGAAAGGAAATTAAGATGCAGAATATCAAAATACTACAAATTCAAGAAGAGAAGCTACAAGGGAAGAGGGGGAAAATTCAGACATTAACTGTACAGTACATTCTAAACAATGTGGTTTATCTAGGTTGTTAGATTATCCAGATCTTAATTCTTAAATGAAATCTACTATAAGTAAGTCTTAACTTATTCAAGAACATCTTCCAAAAAAAGAAAAAAATCCCTGGGAAACAACCATACTAATCTGCAAAGCGTGGTCATTTCATTGCTTACTAATTTCTACAATTTTATTTGATCTTCCATCATCCCTGTAGAATAGGGGTGGAATAATTTTACAATGTATTTTAAATAATAACAAACAATGCAAAATTGAACAGCCTCCAGAAAAGGCAAAGCAAACGTATATTTGCCTTGAAATGGTGAAAGTACATATGAATATAATTACCTGTATACAAGGTATTAAAATTCACACAGGAAAAAGCTGCCACTAAAGTGGCATTTGGACCTATTTTTGGATATTTATGCAGTGAAGAAAAAGCCCTAAGGAATAGAAGTGCAGCAGTGGTTTCCAGTGGTTGCAATAGTGTACAGATATAAATAAATCCTGTGGAAAAAGGTAATAACATCTGTTAGAGTTCAACAAATGCAGCTGAAAAAAAAAGATTTTCAGGAATACAGCATCTGTTTTCAGATCTGAAACAGCAAGTTCAAGTTAAATACAGGGAACATGAGAAGAAGATGCAAAGCAAAAAACAGGAATGCAGAATACCGTCATAACATAGCCCTCTAATGTCACATAAGCAAAAGGTAGCCTCTGTGTCCTACATGAGCTAATGACTTCCTCCCTCCCTTACTGAAAGTCCCCACTCTACTACACAGGTAAGAAGTATCTTTCTCTCCCTAGTTGTTTCTGTGATTAACCCAATTCAGTTCAGGACAGGGTTTCACAATGCAAAGCCTTTGGCAGCAATAGCAGGAACACAAATACATTCTTGTATCGCTCCACTCTCGTTTCTCCCTACCCTTGCGCCCTGCATGTCAGCTCCTCAATCGTGAGGGCATACGTCCATACGGATAGTGCTGTGAAACACAACACCACATCAGAAAACAAGTTTAGCTTTTAAGAAGGCCAGCTAGAACAAAACAACCAAACAAAAAAAAACCCCCCCCCACACACACACAAAAAAAAAAACAACCAAACAAAACAACACCAAGGGACAATTCAAAAGAGGGCATTCAGATGCAAGTTATGTTAGTGTCATACAGCCTTCTACTAGTTTTGTGCATATTACAGATGAAGCCTGGTTTGTAGAGTCTGAAAGAAAGCAGAATATGTGGCCTGGCAACCTGGGGAAACTTTTTCTTGTCCTTGGGTGAGCCTGTAAAACACTGAAAAGGTCTAGATGGCTCGTTTTCCAGAAGAAGACAGGTAGTTGCTCTGTAAAGTCAAAAGCACCCTTCTATGGTATGTGTTCTTTATTTGGAGGACAGAAGGAATTTGTCCTCATTACCTTTAGGCCAAGGCAGACCACAGTAGCAAAATTTGATAGTGTTGTCCAAAACTCAAAGTGTCAATTCAGTCAATCATCCAGGTATGAAGTCACCTGCTACAATGTTTCTGAAATAAGATTATTACTGTCACTTTCCATCTCACAAATACACTAGATGTTACCAAAGAGATCAGACACAATATTAACAGTGATGTTCCCTTACCAGAAGCATCAGATAGTTACTGTGGCCCAGGTGCATCTCAGAAGGTATCTTATAGATAGAGAAGCATTTCAGTCATTCAAGTCTAGGGCTTGAGAAAAGAGCACAATCCTGAATTTTATCTTTGTGCTGAGATACTAAATTTGTCTCAGGTACATGGAAGTTTTCAAATCCTGTCAAGGATCTTTTCTGAGATCTAAAAAATATTTTTATCATTGGTTTAATCCCATATAAAAACTTTCCTAGTCACTGCCATGAAAAGAGGAGCGTAAAATCCTATGATGGTGCCCAGTATCAGCAGCCCATACTCTTTGGGTACCAAAGCTTAGGTGCCAAAGAAGTGGGGATTGCAACAGCAGCTTAAATATTTCAAATGCTCACTGACAGGCCAAGCTATCCTTCCAGGTATAAGAGTTGGCAGCATATCTAGAAGCTGTATTCATCCTGATCAGTTTTGAGTGAGATGTCCAAAACAAAGGCAGGACATCTGTGTAGGACTTTAAAATTACCTGGTGAAGATAATGTATCATTTGGCACAACAGCCTTGTCTAGCTTTGATTTTGTTTAAAAATATATATATTACATACATACATATGTATGTATATGCTAAGTTGGTCTTTCTCCAACCTGAGGTGTGCGGTCAGATCTTTTCAGGGCTAGGAATACACTCTCCAGGGCAGCTCCAGGAAGGGGCAGCTCTCAAGTTTTCAACAATTAGCGGAAAGAATGGAACATCTCTGTAGCCGGGATGATACTAATACATCTGAGTTGAGAGCAAGAGAGACAAAATACTCCTTTGTTTTCTATCAAGAGAGAACGCTGATCAGAGAGATCTGTAATTCAGGCCCAGAGCAAGAAGAGGTGAAAATACAGGAGTGTTTATTTTGCTGGAGAAGTTTTCCATATTGCACTCCAATATTAATACATCCAAAGCAGGTTCAGCAAGGTTTGACCCAGTATGTGCACTCAGTGCTTAATTTGCTGAGGCTCTGTTCATACCAGCACACAGGATGGTGCCTTACTGGGTGCTTGTGTCACGCTGACCCAACTAGTACAGAAACCTTTCCAAAGAAATAATAAAGAAAAAAAGATTCTCCACAAAAGGAGGACAGAGAAAACACTATTGAAGATCAACATGTTGTAATTTAGCAGCCACTGTTTACATAAAGAGATGACATGGTGACAGTAAAAGATATTCAAGACATGCAAGTTTTTCTAGCCTAAGTGAATTGTATACACATGAAACAAGAGAGTAAGATTTGAATAAGCAATATGCAAGAAACTGTAACATATGGACTAGTGCTCCAAGAACAAATGGCCGGTCAATTATTGCCTAGTCAGATGCAATCAGCAGCATACAGAATTAGCAAAATGCTTTTGCATACCTGTAGTGTCTTCTGATTCTTACTGAAATGATTTGTCTTTCTGATATTTTTGGTCAAATCAAGGGCTTATAGTCTTTCCAATATACACTGATTACTGTTTGTACAAAAGACTGTGCTAAGTGCAGTCACTGATTAATGAAGTGGACTGACAATAATTTGTGACATATTTAGAACAAGTCCAAGATGCATTTTCTTCATGGTAAATGAGATCTCCCCACAGGAGAAAAAAAAAAAATTGTTTAGATAGAAGAAAAGTATTTTAATTTCTCTCATATTCAGTAGTGTGTGTGTAYATATACACACAGGTATACATACATCTGTTGTTCCACTATGGTGATGTAAAGTACTTCAAAACCATGTTTCCCATGTTAATTACAAACCATATTAAATAAAAATACTAGATAACCATTTTAATCTGGAGTTCACAGTTTCTCAAACCTAGAGCCTATAGTTTATTCTGAAAGCAAGTTCTCACACAGAGCAGGTTTATGAGATTTGAATCGCTTGTTTCAAGTCATCTGATGAGCCTATGAACTAGCTACATAGTGAAGGGGAATAAAAAGATTTTTAAGTATAGAGGTATAATGAATCATGCCTATTTATTAGTCATCCTAATGAATACCTGCAAATTATTCTGCAATAAAGTTATTTTAACAAATTGGAGAACACAGACATATGTCAGTTACTGGGACAATTGCACATTTACTGTCAAGCAATTCTAGTAATTATTTAAATTGGTGATTAGATATCACATCAGCTGAGATATTTTAGAATTCCTTGAACTTCCAGTATGGAAATTTACTGTGGATAATTACATTACTGAGAAATACCCATACAGTAAATGAATATGCAGATCTCTATTTAGGAACCATAATGCATCTATATTACTAGCTCATCTGTTTACACATGTTCATGCTGTTTGCAGAAGTCCATTAGCCTTAATTTTCAACTTGTTTTCTAGCAAAAAAGTCAAATTTACAAGAAAGGAGTGAGATTGAAGTGCTAAAAAAAAAAAAAAAGGCAGGATTAAAAGAGTTTTTTAGGGTGCTTAGCACAAAGAGATTACAGTCCATGACTATGGCTCCCAACAAYGCTTCTTAAACACTGTCAATTTGATTTCTCAAATAAAGTCAGCAAGAAAATACTAAAATCCTTTTAAAATACCATTTTTCATATAATTCTCTCGTAAAAACATTTTTATAAAGTCTTGCGCTTTTTCTTTGTTGGTACAATCTATAGACAAAGCACAAACAGTAATTTTAAGATTATTAGCAAAATTACCTAACCTCACACTATGACCATTTCTTGCTGTACTTAAACTGCACAGATGTTGAGCAGAGGCCATACCTTTTTTCAGAAACTTTTGCCATCATTTTTAATACAAGCATAGTTGGTCAAAGTTCTAACGTATTTTCAAATAAGCCTTCATTAATGCACACATGTTAATGATAGCAATAGTCTAACATATTTTAGGCTAGGAAACCCCACAGACAAAGCTATTTTAAAAGTTAAAGCCCTTCCTTTTGTTTAAGGAGAAACAGAAGTCCACCAGGGGAGTAGGCCTTCCCTCAAATAGCCAGAGAAAATGCTTAATAAACTTACACTTTTCATCTTGCAGAAGGAAGCTGAAATATACAGCATAACTCAGAAAAAACACAGCATAGCTCAGGATGAAGTATTTACTGTACCATATTATTCATTGAAAAAGTTCCCTGTAGCAATTACAAAACAAACTATAAGATATCAAACTTAAGAAAATACAAAACACGGTCAAAGAAACAGTAAAGCAGGGAAGACAAAGTTGGATGGAGTAAAGAAAAAGAAATATAAGCAAATATAAGGAATGGTTATAACAGGACAAGGATTTAAACTTACGTTCTTCAAATTTTCCCAGACCTTCATGGCTTGCAGTGCCCATAGCAGATATGTGAGTAAGCACATAGTGTTGCTCTCAAAAAGACAGATACAGAGATAAGATACAGAGGGTAACAGTATCCCACTCCAGAGCAAACCACACAACTCTCCTTGGGCACAGAAGCAATAGCTCCCATATTAAAATGTTCAGTTCCTTCATGGTCACTTTTGTAGAATCATTCCCAAGATGAAAGAGAATTTCACACCACCTCAAAGGAAGAAAGTTAATTTAGCTATGGAAAACTCTGGTATAGCAATATGGCTTGTCTAAGGCAACAAGAGAAACTTGTGCAGTTGGGGACAGAGTGCGGATTATCCTCAGTCCTATTTTAAGTTTTGCAGAAGACAGAGAATCCAATGATAACACACGGTCTTCATAGCTCAGATCTCCTTAAGCAAAACAAAACGAAACTTCAGTTTTAAACCTTGAAAAGAAGCCACACTAAAAGGCAATAAAATTACTCCAACTAATACAGTGAAGAAAAACATAGTGTTCCAGTAATTCAGAATGAATTCTGTTCTCTTGATATTCTCAACCAATGGATGTTTTAGGAGCATTTTCTGCAGAAAAGCAGTATCTATCCTGACAGTTTTTGACTGACTGTCAAGAAAAAGAAAACAGAGCAATTTATATTAGAAAACCATAAGAATCAGTTCTCAGGTGCAGGTAAAAAGTTTACAAACTTTTCAAGGAAAGCTTTAAAATGTGCTGATAATAGAACTAGAAGTATTAAAATGCCTATCTGATTTTCCACTGATTCATCCCTGAATGGACACTGGCTCACAGGATTAAAACCGTTTTCACAGTTATAACTAGACGATTCAAATTTTCATCTGTGGAACTCATAAAACACTCAGTGGAGCACTCTATGGTTAGATGGAAGAAGGTAAACATATGCATAAATTTCCCACTCTCCAAGTCAGACTTTTGAGAAAAACATCCAGACCAAAATAAGTATATGCAATTCCCAGCAGCCAACAGAATTATTTTGGAAAGCATTCTATCATTTTCCTAAATTTGATTTCCACTAAATCGGAGCCAAACTGACCAAACTGTCCAACTGAACACTGTTTGAATTAATCCATGAAAAAGGTCTGGACTTACAATATCCAGTGTCCAGAAAATAAAATCAGTAACAATCTGTGCCTAACATCTCAAACTGCAGCACTCATTTGAGGAAGGACTAAGCAGTAGCATGAAGAGAATGGGAAGAATCCTCCTTACAATACCAGAGTACCTTAGCCATTATTTTGATGTTGAAGGAATAAGGTAATTAGCACATCTCTGTCACCAGGTATAAGCATCAGAAGATTTGCAAAATAACCAGTCCACTGAATCCGTGTCCGCTATTCCCTTGATAAATAGAAAAAGCTGGGCTCTTCAGGATCATTTCTCTCAGAAACACAAGACTGACACTGTCTCCTTTTCATGGAAGGAGAAGACCGTCATCTGTCTACAGTAGATCCCCATCAATTCCTGAAAGGAGTGGTACTTGTAATTAAAGGCAGGCTAGAAATTGTATAAAACGATTTAAGTGATTACCTCTCCTATAAAGACAACCATAACACAATCCAGTTTTTCTTCAGGGGACAGCTTATCAATAAGGGAGTGGAGAGTTTCTGTAAGGTAAGACTTGACTTTTCTTTTCACTGTAGGTATTCCCATTACAATGGAAACTGAAATCAAACAAACCAGAAATGCACTTTCAGTGATTTCATACACAAGATAGAAAACAAAAATCTTATCTCGTAATAAAGCATTGCTTAAGAAATGCAAAGAGTTAAAAGATGGAGATAACAGTAATTAAAAAGAGTTTAAAAATATACCACCCATCACCAGGAGCATGCTTAACATAATCACCACCAACACTCAGAGCAAACACAGCAAACAAAAAAAAAGTAATCCTAGACATGCCAGACTATTGCATAGGTAATAATCAACAGCCATGGTATTAACCAGATAAGGTACACCAAGACTTATAAAGTGATTAAACTCCCTAACTTAAGTTTTATTTTCAAACTGGCATAACCATTCTTCACAACTCAAGTATTTAACTTCTCAGAAGTCGTCTTTTAAAATGACACTGCTGAAAAAAACTCTTATTACTTTCCTTACACTTGATTTGGGGTCTTCTAGAAAAACAAGTCCAGGTCATCAGGATTGCCCAGAAATTCCTCACTGAAATCTCTTATCCCTGTTAAAAGCACCTCAAATGCAAAGCAATCTGGCCCCAGCTACAATGCTATTAACGCCATCTTTCAGTTGACCATTTGACTCTCATGTTCCTTAACTTTCCCATAGTCTTTCTTCTCCACCCCACCCCATACCCAGGGCTGGCTACCTAGTAGGAACACAGCAGATAGCAGCAGGAACACAGTAAAAGGATAAAGCAGACTTCATGAAGTCAGCACAAGCATTCCAAGCCATCTGTGTGAAATGATTTACCACATCATAAATACATAAAATCAAACAACTATTAAAAAATGTTGTTTATCCTTCCTTATAGAGCCTGCTTCGCCTAGCAACTACACATTAACAAGCTCTGAATTTTAAAAACAAACACTCAAAAAGCACAGCGACCAGGAAAGGGGAAGATAGGAAAATAATTTTAACTCAGAATTTCCTCCCTCTTTTTAATTAAATAAACCTGATTCCAATTTCTACTTTGTAATTGCAAACTTCTGTCATATATTCCCAGTGGGCTATCATACAGGCTTCACTTGAAATAATAAAGGAATATGAGCCTTTTCCTTCCTGAATAACAAGATTGAAATAAACAGCATTTATAGTCAGAAAAATAACCCTATGGTTTGAGCCTGCACATTTGTCACACTGGCATGCCTTCTGTTAAAAGAAGGAGCAATTGAACTTAGTGAAGTAAAGAAAAAAATACAGGCCCCGAGTAACTAATACTTCTTTCAAAAGCAAGGAGGGGGAGAAAATTAAAAAAGAAAGGCCTAGTGGACAATAACATGAGCCATTCAAGTCAGATGGCACAGAGAAACAAGGATTCATTGGTGGGGCCTTCAAGCTTAGAGACACACACACACACACATGCTCTGAGGCATATCAGCTTGGTTGGGCTTTATGCTATTTATTTTCTAGAGCTCAAGAGTGGGATTCCATGGAGCTATCCTAATGACCAAAGCTCAGAATTTGTGAGGGTTAGAAAAAAAACAGGGGGTCAACAGTATTGCAGCACAACACTGATTTTTTTTTTCCCCTCCAATGAATGTCCACATTTTATTGATGCAATTATATCTGATTATCCTAGTTCTCCCAACTCTAAGTTATACATTGAAATATATTCTTCAAAAAAACAGAAGTATCAAATCTAAAATAATTATATCCGTGCATGGTTGCCCCACAAATCTGAAAAGCCGAAGGGATATGTCCATTAGCAGTTCAGAATTTGTTGTTCATAATCTTGAGCTTTGTTCCCTTTTACCTAGTTACAAAAAAATCATCCAAATTAAATGCTTTTTAAGGTGTACCTTAACATGGGATGGGGTGTGATTGAGATTATGCAGAAAAGAGCAAAGCCGAAGCCAAACTCCTTTCATCTTGGATTCAGTACAAGTTCTATGAGATACCAATATCACACAAGTTAAATGAGATGTCCTTGATCTACCAAGTAATGCAGTAAATTATATTACTAAAACTAGAAAGTCCTCCAGACATAAAACGTAAAATACACATCGTATCAGCATACCTCCTGTCCTTCCAAGGCCAACCTGCACAGAAGGTTGAAGGCTTCCTTCATTTTTCAACAAATGAGGCAAATGGTAATAGATATTTGGCACTTGAAGAGATTTTCTACTTGTTAGCTCTTTTAACAATTTCAGTGTCTCATCTGCAAACATACATGAAATCAGTAGTGCGGAAAACAAACAATATGAAGTTTCATGCAGTGGTAAATAATGCAAAATTCCAAGCTTGGTCCTAACTGAAAAACAGAACAAATGATGCATTTTACTGAGGCATTATATCTTGTGTACAAAGGAAGTCTTTTCTTTGCTTAATTTTTTAAATAAACTATGGCCAAGATTATTTTCCACTCGGTAACCTTGCTACAGATACAGCTAATACTTACCTGATCACACAAGACTTAGTATGTAATCACAGAAGTAAAGAATGCTCCATTTATTTAGGTTGTTCCCCCCCACCCCAACAAATCAAAATGGGAGGCTTATTTACCTAGATTATTTTTTACTTACGCTTACAGAGCTCATCACCATGTAGTGATGCTACTGCAAATAAATTTCAAAGCCACAAATACATATTGGAATACACTGCACATATAGATACAAAACAAAAATAGCATTAAATATACAATTAACATTTTGAGTATTTCTGCAGTAAAATGAATGCTAACATGAATTTAATTTAGTCCATTAGAGTACTTAAAATAATTCTTGCTCTTTCTAGAATAACTGCCTCTCAGGATGTCCAGGTGGCTCTCAAAGTTGCAGATAACAGTTTTTAAATTCCCCTGCTGTGCGTGTTGATTTTCTTACATCAAGTGTGAAAACAACTCTTATTTCAAACGAAAAATATGATAGCATATGGACCTTTGAAAACTTATGGGCTTTACAATATCAAGTTAAGTAAAAAACTGTACTCATGGTTTCTGAGAAAAAATTGAATTGTGCAGAAGTGAGAAAAGTAATGCCATAAATGTCATTCCTCTCAGATTCTGAGTGTAGCTTCTACAAAGCTGGAACAGTTTTGTTGTGAGTTTTGTTTTTAATATTTATTTTTGGGTGAAACTGAATTCCTAACCGCTTATAACCTTGAGAAATGCTTTGTAAATAGATGCCATAAGTAGACATGCTAGTTTTCATAGATTCCAATACAGGTACATTTTACTTTTCCTGCTAACATCTCCTTTAGCTTCAACTGCAAAAGCTGGACTAAAAATTCTCGCAAAATATGACAACTCTGTATGAATGAATAATGATTTACATAAAACAATCTGGAATTCTTTCAGCTTCAAAGATAGCAAATACTAAATAGTATTATGTATACTTAAGAACATTAAACTTAATAAAATCTATCTAATTCTAAGTTCTGAGCACAAAAGCTCAGGAATTCAGACTTCAGCTGACTTCCCATCATGGCTCCACATGGAAAAAAGAGGATGTCCCAGCTGGGATCCAGACATGGTAGRAAGTTTAAAATGTGAATGAGTAACTTCAGCTGCATCAGAAGAGAATAACTCCCTATGACTATATTGTCTATAAGCAAGCTAACTCATTTTTAGAAATAAATGTGGTAATAACTTAATCATAAATCCAGTATCAAACTTACATGACTTCCTCCATTGTTGTTCGCTTTAACAGCAAAAACATACACACAGAAGAGGAAGACAAGAGTCACAGACTATGTTAAATGTAACCTTTATCCATCCTATTCCTGAAGATCCAAGGAACTACAGAGATCAGGTTGGATAGGCCATTCGTGTCAGACAGAGCAATTCATCCTTAATATCAGCACTGAGAGCCTATAGTTATAACCCTCCCCCCCAAAAAAAAAAATTCTACAGAAGATAGTAATCCATAGCACAAATGCAAGCAGATAAGAGATTCAAAAAGCTTGATCCAGTTTTCTGATTTGCAAAAATCTTTGGGTTTATATTCCTCATTAGGCCAATACAGTGAAATTTCTGCAACCTACCAAATCAGACCTCTCGCCAGAATGTTTATATTTATTTGTTATTCATTTTCCATCTAGAATAGTCAGAGTGACTAAAGCAGTAATAGTGTGATTTTAAAAGTCAACTTCAAAACTGGTGAGTAGTGGGAAGGCATTCTCTAATATTGCCAAACACAGCTCTCAATAAACTTGAGCATCAGCCTCCGAAATGGGTAAAAACTTATGGAAGACTTTACCAGTTCAACATTTAATCACTAGTTATTAAAAAGGACATTATCTGTACATTTTACCTTAGATAGCCTGTATGTTTTTACATCTTACAGCTGACTTTTAAACATACTTTAATTGCTTCAAGTTCATCCATTTCTTAAACCTGTTTGCTCACCTTTCCCCCCAAGCTCTATTTAAAAAGTGATGTAAATTATTGTCAAAATATATTCAGTATGTTAAATAAGTAACCAGAAGTTCCAAACTTTTGGAGCTAGGCATGGAATAAGTACTCAGTCCCTAAAGTTGTAAGAATGAAGAGTGGGTGGATCATTAAGAATAGAAATTGGAGAAAAACAAAAAACAAAAAAATCCCTACCAGATATAAGGTATTACAGATTCTTTATTTGCACCCCTGAACAGTTTCATTCGGCTTTCTTGGTATTAATTTCTTATTCTATAGTAATAACAAGAGATATTAGCAGTGCAGAGTTATAAAAAATAGCTCAATCACAGTATGTACCTGAAAAATTATTCATTGCATTCTTACTCCCATTTGTTTCTGCTACTGCACGCCTGAACTGCTCCAAGATAGCATTCAGCTCAGAAGAGCGTTGCAGAGTGCGATGCTCAGCTATACGAAGACGTTCCTTCAAAGCATGAAATTCCCGTTGATATGCAATCAACTTTTCTAGAGAGAAAAAAAGATTATCCTGGTTATTTTTGGAAACAAACACCTACAGACAGATCCAACAAGGGTCAGGGACTGCTCAGCTATGCAGCATCTGAAATTCAACCAAGAAGGGTACAGCCCAGCACCATCCCACCTGAGTTAGGCACCTTAGCATTTACACAGCATACAGAGGGAAGAGTGAGCTGCACCAGACAGGGATGCAAAGCAGGCATTGAGGGGGGTATGCCCCTCACCGTAGCCACAGACAGGGGCAACCTTTGAGTCCCCATTACTCAGCATGGCAAGGCAATTCTGAATCTTTTCTTGGAACAGATGCCCACAAACCCTTTCTTTTAAGAAGCAGAATAGGAGTGGTGCCTTACAAAAGCAGAGGTTATGCCTTTTGAAAGCCCCCTCTGAATACTTCATAAGAATGAGTGGAATTTGACAATATTTCAGACATACCAATTTCAAACCCAAGTTTTAATAATACTGTCAGTGCCTGCAAGAACAAAATTTTGATCAAGATCCTGCTAATGTAGATACACACATGTATTCTTTGAAAGGAGACCAAAAGGGAGAGGGAAACACCAAAACTCATTTCCTGATATGCTGCCTATGCCCTTGCCACCCAGCAGAATAAGTATCTCTGGTTTGTGCATCTTTCCTTCTTCCTATTGGTCATTTCCTCAGATCTCCTGCTTACCACCATCACTCTCCTTCAGCCAATCTACAGATACAGACTGGAGTATCTTAAGTGATTTTATACCGTGTAAATATTCCAACCACACAGCTGTCATCCATAGACATATCTTTTTTGTTATTTACCTATCCATTCCTAGCCTTTTAGTATTGCAATGGTAGGGAAGTAGAAGCTTTGCAAGCAATTTGAATCTCTTCCTGTTGCTACATTACAGTAACACATAGAGTAAAAAAGGAACTATAGTCAACTTTCCCTTGTTAATAATGCTGCATTTCCTCCAACATCTTTCAATTTACATTTATTTTCTTTTTTGTAGTTGGGATGTACTGTTCTGATTATGTTTAGAAAACATAATTAGCTAAAATGCCCTCTGTTTTGAAGACAGAAAAATAAAAACATAGTTCACTACCTCTTAAAAACATTTCCCTTGCCAGCCTTATTTTTCTTTTTTCATTAAAACCAAATGGTTATTGCTTTTGTGCCAACAAACCCAGGACACACATGCTGGCCCACAATAAAGTGCTAGGCACACTACACACTGACAACTGAATCCAAACTGCTATTTGAAACAGGACTTGGTGCTTTAGTCAGCAGTATTGAGAAGGCCAGGAAAATTTTCTGGAGTTTCTGGCACGAAGGACATTCTTACTTGCCAATGATAACCCAAAGAAATCAAAGATTGCTTGGAACCATGACTACTAGTTACAGTAAGGTTACAAAACATTTTAACAGCTAAATGAATATAGAATTGTATTAGTGTAGATGCCACACAAGTATGCCAATGATTATCCCCTCCCCAGAACGAATGGATGATGGCAGGTTATATAGATCCCTGTTAATTTCTGTCTAAACAGGGAAGAACAGGTGAGCAACCAAAAAACATGCAAGGTTTTACTGGGGGCTTCTTTACTGGGGCAGTGGATAGCCTCAGAAGCAGCCTGTAGCATCAGGTCTCCCTTCTTGTCTTTCTTCATGGTACAAGATAGCAGACAATCTTTGGTACTTCTTCCTACTTTGAAAAGGCTAAACTCGTCTGTGGCAGAGTCTGTATTTCTCCTGGGAAAATGGTGAGAACCCTATAGAACCTGTGGTTCAGACTCCAGCACCTCAAGTAGGATGAATTCAGSTCTTCCTCTCTTGACTTAGACAAATTCTTGGGAGAGTCTGTTTCTCTTCCTACACTTACTAAAAGAAGTCAGCACATAATGCACAGTCCTCCAATGATTCTGGTGCTCCAAGGAACAGCAGAGGCCTAGAGGGAACAATTTACCCAGGAATATGTCAAACAGTGGAGAACCACAGTAGTTCCCCTGTCACCTCCACCTAGCAAACTCCATAATGCAGAATCAGAAATATCTTACTACTAAACTATGTTGTAAACAGAGATGAAGATTTTTCTACCTCCCTAATTGAGGTAAGTAGTACATAAACTGGAATTACAGGACCCTTGTAATTCCACAGCAAATTAAAATTCTGTCATAAAACCACAAGAAACTTAGAGGTCAACTGAAAAGGCAGTTTTATCACGTGAAGAAATGAGAACTGTAGTTTTGTATTAAGAACTACCAACAAAAATCCCTTACTGAGGAGATGATACTTTCAGAGGAGGTGGCTTTTATATAACACCTTTAATTTACAATTAATATAATATGTCAAAAATAAAGATAATTAGTTAATTTATTTTTAAAGAAATTTAAAATTATATATGTAGAAGTAAACTTTTATTTCCATAACTTATCATAGCAGTTTTTGAGCAAAGAACATAGGATCCCAACTGTGGCACTGTAAAATAGAATCACAGAATCACCCCCATCTACAAGAAGGACTTAAAAGAGGATCCAGGAAATTACAGACTCATCAGTCTCACTTCAGTCCCTGGGGAAAGTTATGGAACAAATCCTCCTGGGGGCTATCACAAGTCAGATGAAGCACGTGATTGGGAAAAGCCAGCACGGATTCACCAAGGGCAAATCGTGCTTGACAAACCTGATCGCCTTCTACAACGAAGTAACCTGTTCGATTGATGTGGGGTGAGCGGTGGACATTGTCTGCCTGGATTTCTCCAAGGCTTTCAGTATGGTTTCCCACAGCCTCCTCCTAGAGAAACTGATGCGTTACAGTCTAGACAAGTAGACTGTGCGGTGAGTGGGGAACTGGCTGACAGGCCGCACCCAGAAGGTGGTGGTAAATAGCTCCTTTTCAAACTGGCAACCTGTCACAAGTGGGGTCCCCCAGGAATCGATATTGGGCCCAACGCTGTTCAGTATCTTCATAAGTGATCAGGATGATGGGATCAAGTGTACCCTGATGAAGTTTGCCGATGATACCAAACTGAGTGGGGAAGTGGACACTTTGGAATGGAGAGCCACCCTGCAGGAAGACCTGGATAGGCTGGAAGAGTGGGCTAACAAGAACCTTATGAAGTTCAACCAAGACAAATGTAAGGTCTTGCACCTGGGAAAACATAATCCAGGAGTGCAGCACAGGCTGGGATCTATCCAGCTGGGAAGCAGCTCTGTGGAAAGGGACCTGGGGGTCCTGGTGGACAAGCAGATCAATATGAGTGAACAGCGTGCTGCTGCGGCAAAGAAAGCCAACAGGATGCTGGGTTGCATCAACAAGGGCATCACCAGCAGAGATAAAGAACTCAATATCCCACTCTACTCAGCACTTGTCAGGCCACACCTGGAATACTGTGTTCAGTTTTGGTCCCCACTATACAAAAAAGATGTGGACAGGCTGGAGGGGGTCCAGAGAAGGGCCACAAAGATGATCAAAGGACTGGGAAGCCTGCCATATGAGGAAAGGCTGAGAGAACTGGGTTTGTTCAGCCTTGAGAAAAGAAGGCTTAGGGGAGACCTTAATCACAACGTTCCAGTATTTAAATGGTAGCCACAAAGAAGATGGAGACTCCCTTTTTACAAGTAGTCACATGGAAAAGGCGAGGGCTAATAGGTACAAGTTACTCCTGGGGAGATTCCGATTGGACACAAGAGGAAAACTTTTCACAATGAGAACAATCAGCCATTGGAATAATCTCCCCAGGGAAGTGGTGGATTCCCCAACATTGGACACTGTTAAGATTCAGCTGGACAGGGTGTGGGCCATCTTGTCTAGACCATGCTTTTGCCAAGAAAGGTTGGCCCAGATGATCCCTGTGGTCCCTTCCAACCTGGTGTTCTATGATTCTATGAAAATTGTTCCCAGTAGAAGTATTACAAAGTAGTTCAGTCCTGAGGCTCCCAGTGAACAGTACTGGTATTGTATTTATGGTACTTGAGACCTCAAAAGCATGAATTCATTTAAGAAATGCTAGTTGATTGGTTCAGAGTAGTCAACTTCTCACAGCTGCTTCAACCAGACATATCTGGGTTAAGGAGGCTGCTCTAAAAGATATGTAAAGGAGATAACTCCTGAAACCCATCCTTCAAAAATGTATCACTGATTTTTTTTGTTAGGTCACAATATTATTCAGCCAAGTAAAACTAGAAAATGCTAACATTACAAATATAATCATATTTTAAGTCCACTACCTTATGAGTATTTTTCTAGTTATTTAAACAATGAAGTAAAAATCATTCTTTGCAAGAACTTAAGTAATTTAAAACATTTACATCTCTAACACTAACAGAGTGTTTTTTCATATATTTGGAGATTAATGTGTGATTTGGCCTTTTGGTACTTGTTCTATAATATGACTGCCTGTACTTCGAAACAAAACAAATTAAATTTAAATTTCTAACAGTTATATCTTTGGCATACTTGCAGTACTTCAAAGCATTGATCAGATACTTGTTACTTAAAAACAAACAAACCACAACAGCAGCAACATCAAATTTCATCTCATACTGAAAGGCACTTGCAAAGGAGAAAATACTTCTTAGGCTCTTACAGTACCACCAATAGTGGTCACCACCTGTCCCAGACTTTAGAAAAGTAAGTGTCCCTTAAGGCATCAGGAGTTTATAAATACTCTAATTTGATTTTCAGAGTTATTGACTCCTAAGTACTTGGCAATGAGCCTACAAGATTAAATTTAAGTTTGGTATTTGCTTTTTTCCCCCCCTCCTCTCCAAAATAAAAAATCATTTGAAAGTCCTAATTCATCAAAAAATTAGGACTTTTTGAGCAGAACATGTTACTATATTACACAAAAGTCCCATTTATATTTTAAATTTCACTTCTTTCCTCAGAAGGAAGAAGGAATCAAAATTTGCAAGTGACTGTAGAAGTTTCTCCAAAAATTCAAAGCAGTCTTTCTGAAATGTGTATGTATGATGAAAGGCCAATGCTCAATTACAGTTGGAACTGGCTAGTGCTGTATCAGACAACAAGAAGGGCTTTGTTAAGTCCATTAACAGCAAAAAGAGGTCTAAAGAAAACATTGGACTGATACCTGTTGATTATGGTCATCTGACTAATAGGGATGAAGATGAAGTGGAGGCATTCAATGTTTTTTTTGCCTCAGTCTTTAATAATACTGATAGACCTTGGGCCGCCCAGTCCTCTGAGTTGGAGGATCACAAGCGCAGGAACAGTGACTTTCCATTTGTGGACACTGAAATTGTAAGGGACCAGCTGTATGAGCTGAATGTTCACAAGCCCACGGGGCCTGATGGGATTCATCCCAGAGTACAGAAGGAGCTAGCAGATATTATGGCAGGACCCCTCAGTCATCTACCAAAGGTCTTGCGAGTCTGGGGAGGTCCCTGCTGACAGGAAGCTAGCCAATGTTATGCCAATTTACAAAAAGGGCATGAGGGAAGACCCAGGAAACTACAGACCTCAGTTCCTGGAAAAATTGTGAGATTATACTGGGTACTATTGAAAGGCATTTGAAGAACAATGCAATCATCAGGCACAGTCAACACGGGTTCACAAAGGGAAAGTCCTGTCTAACTAATTTGACCTTCTATGATAAGGTCACCCGCCTAGTGGATGAAGGTAAGGCAGTGGATGAATTTTTTGGGGGATTTTAGTAAAGCTTTTGATACTGTCCCTCACAGCATCCTTCTGGACAAGTTGTCCAACCATGAGATGAGCAGGTTCACAGTGCACTGAGTGAAGAATTGGCTGAAGGGCAGAGCCTTCATTGTAGTGAATGGGGTTACATCTGGCTGGCAACCGGTCACCAGCAGTGTTCCTCAGGGCTTGTTCCCAGGGCTAGTTCTGTTCAATATCTTTATCAATGATCTGGATGCAGGAGTTGAATGCACCACTAGCAAGTTTGCCGATGATACCAAACTGGGAGATGCTGTTGACTCTCTCAAGGGATGAGAGGCCTTGCAGAGGGATCTAGATAGATTGGAGCATTGGGCTATGATTAATGGGATGAAATTTAACAAGTCTGAATGCTGGATTTTGCACCTGGACAGAGTAATGCCAGGCACAAGTATAAACTGGGAGAGGAGTGGCTGGAGAGCAGCCCTGCAGGAAGGGATCTGGGGGTGCTGGTTGACAGCAAGCTCACTGTGAGTCAGCCGTGTGCCCTGGCAGCCAGGACAGCAAACTGCATCCTGGGGTGCATCAAACACAGGATAACCAGCCGGTCAAGAGAGGTGATCGTCCCGCTGTATTCAGCACTGGTGCKGCCTCACCWTGAGTACTGTGTGCAGTTCTGGGCCCCACAATTTAAGAAGGRTGTTAAAGGTACTTGCATGCGTCCAGAGGAGGGCAACAAAGCTGGTGAAAGGGCTGGAAGGCATGTCCTGTGAGGAGTGGCTAAGGACTCTGGGCTTATCTGGTTTGGAGAGAAGGAGGCTGAGGGGAGACCTCAGCTCTCTACAGCTTCCTGAGGAGGGGACGTGGAGAGGGAGGTGCTTAGCTCTTCTCCCTGGGATCCAGTGATAGGACATGTGGGAAGGGTTCAAAGCTGCATCAGAGGAGGTTTAGACCTGGCATTAGGAAGCATTTCCTTACAAAAAAGGTGGTCAAACCCTGGAACAGGCTTCCTAGAGAGGTGGTCGATGCCCCAAGCCTGCCGGTGTTTAGGAGGCATTTGGACAATGCCCTTAATAACATGCTTTAACTTTTGGTCAGCCCTGAAGTGGTCAGGCAGTTGGACTAGATGATTGTTATAGGTCCCTTCCAACTGAAATAGTCTATTCTATGACAAGCAGACTTGTAAGCATTGTATATACAAAAAAGTCAGTGTAGCCAATATTTTCAAAACACATTTGACCATTTAGTGTTTTATTGTTCAAAGGTTTCTCTAAAACCTAAAGACATTGAATTGATTTCTTGTCAAAAAGTATCAAACCACTTTTTTTCATTGCTGTTACAGTAAAGAAAAATACTGAGCCTAAAACCATAAAGGAAACAGTCACAGAGATCAGTGGTCACCACCATGAAAAAAAGTTTCTGTTTCCACAATATTATAAATTACTTTTCTTCTTCTTATGCTGAAACCTAGAGTAATTGAAGAAAACAGCGGAAGGAATTCAGACAGTAAGTTATTGGCCTTATACAGCTGATGGAAGAACCCCAAACATATCTGTTCTCTGACAAATAAAACATCCCTCTAACAGCAGCTGTAGCCAATATCAAACACATTTGGTCTCCAATAGTTTCAGCATACAGTCATATTTTTATTTAAGAATAATATACTATTTTACATTGAAATGAGAAAGTGATGCTTTTCCATGCTTTGCTCTGGAAGCCAAAAGATCTAATAAAAATAACTAGCCCTCATACTTCAAATTAAAATATCTTGTTAAGAAATGACTTGAGAACTGAAAGCATTAATTCTTCATCGTTTTCTCTTAAACTCTAGTAGTTTCAGCAAAACTCCAGAAGCTAAAACCTAAATATTTTAGCTGGCTTGATGCTGCGTACTTCTTGGAAAGTTAACACTATGTCAACTCACTCAGTAGTTTGTTTTCTCAACTTTTTTTCCCTTGTTGCAAGACATTCTCCTAAATACGCAGAACCTAGAATTTAGGCCAGCTAACTTGAAAGTTGATGCAGTATTTTGAAAATTAAAAATTCAAATCAAACTGTGAAGGTTTGCAAGTTTTTGACCAGAGATGGAATCTTAGCTCTCCGCCTACTCTTCCTTCTCTGGGTTATTTATGGTTCTCTTACTAAACAACTGTTAAAAAAAAAAAAAGTCATTCCAAAAGGACACCATTAGCCTAAGTTACAAACTCAGTCCATTCTCCTCTTAGCCACAGACAGTCTTGATTACATCATTTGATTTTTGCTCCAGATTTAGACAGCTCATAAGCAAAGTTTTAAACCAGGTGCCAATTTCCTAAGCTCAACATGGAGCTTCTGAACATCTTCGCATACATCTAGTTTCTTAGTTTTGGGTTTTGTACTACTAGTCTAATCTGTTTATGTACTTCAGCCCATGATTTAAGAGCAAAGAGCTTTCCCTTGGGATAAAAAAGGGCATCAAAGTAAAGGAACAAGAAAATATGATGTAGTTTGAATTTACAAAAGCATTTTGCAGATTATCTCAGCTCAACTAAAATAGCAAAAGAAGTCTGAATTGTACGTAAATTACCTGTACTGGCAGAATGCTTGCTGTATCATAATTCCAAATGAAACACATACGGAACAAAAAAATGGCAAAAATACCCTGGAAACACAACCAAAGCAATTCTGTGGCTATTCATCTTCAGTGCCATTAAAAATCATCAACAGCTCTTAGTTGTTTGTTCATGTTACTTTTTTAGCAAAATGAAATTTTTTAATGCCCCAAGCCTGTCAGTGTTTTAAGAGGCATTTGGACAATGTCTTTAATGACCTGCTTTAACTTTTGGTCAGCCCTGAAGTGGTCAGGCAGTTGGACTAGATGATCGTTATAGGTCCCTTTCAACTGAAATAGTCTATTCTATTCTAATATGAAAACTATGTGAGGAAACTACTTTGGGTGTACTTTTAAATTGAGTGGAGTACAGACATCTGTAGAACCAGCAAAATTCTGCAGTCTCCGACTATTTGAAGTTTCACCATAAACCACCCACAAAGGACACGGAGATGGGTCAGTATCAAAGAAAGAACGTAGGCACCTAACCTTCAATCACAATGCACTTTTGAAACCCGTATATATGTGTGTGTGTTGTCATTAATCTTAAAACACAGAAAGTACAGTTAAACAGGATTCCTGGTCAAGATACTGGTATTATTAAAGCAACAATCACCAGAAAATACTCAATTCACTATTTGTAAGTCTGAAGAACTACTTAGATCCACCAATGAGGTTGCAGGTACAATTTAATATTGTTGAGAGCATATAAGTACACGACAGTCTTGACCAAAGCTGCACATATATTGATATATAAGAATTCAGAAGATTTTATTTACATATCTTAGGCAGTACCAGAAGAGGAACACAGGGGAGCATGTATTTAGATGATATGCATACACGTCCATCTTTATTAACATTGCACCAGGGAAAGGAGGTACAGGCACTACAGAATCAGAGATGTTTGTGACCCTCTAGAGATGCCTCTCTCAAGAAATGGGCTAAATAGTGGAAAAAGAAACAGGGCCAGAAACTATCTAAAAAGGGAAGTTTGCATTTCTGGCAATCTCTGCAAAGCTTCTGACTCCACATAGCCTGCAACAGCTATGCTATGATAGCCTGTGACTCCAGTAAAAACCCTGCCACTCTCTACAAGAAAAAAAAAGATCTGTGGCTGCTGTGTAATGTGCCCCACACCCCCCCCATCTTTTTTTTTTTTTTTTTTTTTGGGGGGGGGGGTGGGGTGGGGCAGGGGAAAAGAGGATTGCATGAAGACCCTTATAAACCCCAAGAATGTTTCAGCGACTCTCAGTTAGTATTGCCATTCTCCCTCAAGGAAAGCCTTTTACTGTCTGCTAAAAGAAGCACCATCTACAACATAAAAAGCAGTATGAAAGCTTTGCAAGCTGTTGTTTATCTTATCAATCAAGCAGCTTCACAAATATGTTAAATCACAGGCCATTTCCACAACTGGAAATAGAACATACTGAACTAGAATCACAGAATCATTAAGGGTGGAAAAGACCTTTAAGATCGTCAAGTCCAACCGTTAACTAAGGTGACTGTATTTTTAAAAAAAAAAAAAAAAAAGCTATAATTTACTCAAGAGCTCTATGGTGGTATGGCTGGTTGCCTCCAAAGGCAAATGCATCAGACAACAAGATCAGAAAAAGCTTTATGACCTTCCCATATCAACAGCAGGCAGTTGAGTCTTCCTTCAAACTGCAAATACCCAAAGTGATCGATCTGCCACACAGAGAAAAAGGTAACCAGCCACAGACTTGGCACTCATAAAAGACAGCAAGACAAGTACAGAGGGCTTAGCTTTACCACATTGTAGGCCTGATTTATATTTCCTGCTCTTACCCAACTGAACTCTTGAAACCTCTCACACCCTTTGTTCATTAAATAGGAACAGGAAGAATTGACTGCCATTTGACACACAGACAAAAAGCTTTGGTTGGCAACAAAGCATTGCACACAAATATTCAATTAGTAAAATGGGTAAGAGCAGGAACAGATACCTTGTGCGGCAGGACCTTTCCTCTTAAGAGCAGAAACAGATACCTGGTGCGGCAGGACCTTTCCTCTATCCAAGAGGGGGATATTCAAATCATTATTCAAATGAACAGCGTCTCACTGGCAACAGTACTAAATTCACCAATGTAACGGTTAAGTTTATGGCCCACCCTAGTGACAACCCTTTCAGTTTTCTTCTTCTAACCCCAGGGTTCCCTCTCCTTAGGCCCTCACTCAAAACCAACACAGCCTGCACCTTCTCAAAAAAAAAAAAAAAAAAGGCTTCAGCTGAAGCAAATTGTGCTACAAGTTAAAGGTTCCACAGCAAATGTCTCATTTTTGTGTATACTCTTTTGAAGAGTTATTAAAATGTCATTAAATAAATGTTTGAATCTGTGAGAATACACTTACAGTGTAGTGCTAATTCAGGTACTTTTGTGATTAGTTATTCTACAACTCATTTACTCCCATTATAAAAACCCCACAGTAGTTACCATCATGCCACGGGTCAGAAACAGTAACAAGCTTCATGTACTAATTCGTTACACTTGCATCAAGGATGTTGATCAATTTACAGGTTGATACAAAACAGAGGTCTTAATGGACAGAGAGCTTCCACACTGAGTTTTATATAGAGTCAGTGGGTGCAACAAGAGCAGGTTACTCTTCAATGAATTAGGGATTTGTCAACATGCCAGCCAATTCAATCTGGCATAGCTTTTACAGGAATGTTTCTTTGTTTCAGCTACGTAAGGTGAAAAAGTAAGTTCTGCACTTCCCCTAAAATCCGTTCAGATGCTTTATGTGATCCATGAAATCGTGGTATCAAGTACATCAGTATCCAGTAAGTCATGACAATACCTGCACTGACCTGCACTTCACTCCCACAGAGATGTATGCAACATGTATTTTTTTGACCATGCTTGATCCATAATATCTTACAAGCTATCACATTTGTAGTATCACCTGATCAAATAGTCATCTTTGTCCCTCACAAACAGCTATCCTTTTAAATTAAAATCCTGCTACACTAATACGTGGCAGACTAAATTATTTCCAATATCAGTCAAAAAAAAAGAAAGACTGAATTCCTCTAGTAAATCAAAACAAATTCTTACTACACTAGCACTTAAGTAATTTTCAATTTCATCTTAAAACTGACACTTTTTTTGACAAAGGCTAGATTTCCTATTTTGCATGGGTTTTGCAAAACGTAACTGTAAATACAATTACCCAATACTGTGATACAAAATCCTGCTCCCACTGCACTGTACAATCATCCAGAATCCACATAAAGATGCACAGACAAGAAATATGTAGTGGCATTTACTGAGGAAATACAAACATTGCTTCCATTGCCCTTTGGAAGTGACTCCAGAGCTCAGAAGATATTCACGAGGCACAAATCAAGCACTGCATTCTCAAATGTCCGACTGAGGAGAAGCAAGCAGAGGAATTGTCAAACCAATCACACAGGCATGGCCAAAAAGCTCTGTCCACACAGGAGATATTAAAGATGTTCCAGAATCCACCTGTGACATTTAGGCTTATAAAAACAGCAAAACATTGTAACAAGCTGAGGTAATTATCAAGTGTCAAAACCTGCACATAGGCACATATCATATTTATAACCAGCAATGTCAAACTGTGAAGAGTAAAGAAAGTCTTGACAAAATTTGCCCCCAAAAATTAAGTCTCAAGTGTGCTTACAGATCAGATTCTGATTTTGTCTCGAAACTGCCTAAAAGCTGATACATGGTGTCCTTGAAATGTTACAATATATTACCATGGATGACTACTCCCCATCAGCTAATTAGCTTCCTTGCTCTTAAATGAAATTAAAACCTTTTATAAGCAAGTTATGATGAGTTATAAAATCTGAAGCAGAAAAGTAATCAACCATGCAAATACAGAACAAAGCAGTATACTGTAAATGCTAACAACAGTCATGCTATAAATAAAAGCTCTGAAGAAAACTGCTCAAGGTCAAATTTTATCAGTCCTCTTTGAACACTTGATCCTGTGGGCCTTTTTAGTTACAGAGTTTGTGGCTATGCCTATTCATAAAGCTATTTTATTATTTTGAAGGGATTAGAGAATATGTGATTGTTTTATAAGTATAATATTATTCTGTAGAATTAAAGACAGTAAAGTAAGGTAGATGATTTACATACGAAAAATACATCCTACTAATCATGACAAAATATTTTATACTTCATGAAACAAACAAAAAAGGTCTTGTATCAAGATTTACGAAAACAAGTGCACAAGTCATTCTTTTATCCTTAATCTCGTTACTCAAATTGACAGGTCACTTCAGCAATCTGGTATTTCAATCTACCAAAACAATCCGGTAGAATTACTGTTTATTGCCCTTGTTTTCCACTTAGAAATGTACTTATTAGGACTAGAAGTATTTTTAAAAATGCTTATTCAAGTAGCTTTCACTGTGAAGAAGAGCTTATTTTTGAGTGAAGGTTCTGCAGGCTTTCCTAACTTTAATTACAAAAAATAACCCAAGAATTATAATTACTTAATTTTTCATTGCAACTTGTTCACATTTTGCACTTCAAGGATCTGTATAAACAAATAGTGGTTTTTGTTCTCTCTAATTCTAATGCACTAGCACAAGTCTGAAGTGCTTGCTTTGAAACTTTCAGGGCGTGATCCAATCTCACATCAGTCCAGATACTTTTGTTTAAACATTCCTTTGCAGCAGGAGCTGAAGTTATTTTCACTAAAATTTTTAAGCAATCTGAATATGATCCTTTGTAACATCAACTGGTAAAACCTTCCTATTTTGAAATGTACATTTCAGAATCAATTGACTTGTAAACATTCTTTTGAAAAAGTAAAAACCCCTGCTTTCTCAGAGATTCCACATATACAAACAAAGCAGAAAAATGGGAGTACAAAACAGATCAGACTCTGAGAACCCGCTTCCCCCCTCATTTTTTATATCTTTATCTGCAGCTTACCAATCAAAATGGAAGCATGAAATAGTACATCAGGCAGGTTTGGTTTTGGGGGTTTTTTTGTTTGTTTTTGTTTTGTTTTGTTTTGGTTGGTTGGTTGGGTTTTTTTGGTTTTTTTTTCCTAAAAAGCTACAGAATAAAACATTTTCCTAGAGGAAAAACAATCCTAAGCAATCAGAAAGCCAAAGAAGCCAAACAAGAATTGTGACAACTGATGAATGATTTACTTAAGGGGTATTTTAATAGCTGGATAGAGCAGCCAGGAACAGTTTTAAATGTCTCCAGATGCAACTGCTCACCTTTGCATCTATATACAAATTGTTCAATACAGAGAGGTCACAATTTAGAAAGTTACCTATACAGTTATAAAACTCACTATGACACCACTCTCAAATCTCCACTGATGAGGGCTGACAGAAGGTCTGAACGTTCCTTTGGACACAAGGAATAAAAAGAATAATATATCAGAAAATCCAGACACCCACGACTAAGGAGGTCAAGTCAACAGAAGCATATGGTGTTCTGTTTGTGCATTGGCTTCAGACAATAAGGATAATTAAACACATGATTTGTTTGAGAAGGGTTATTGGCAGCACTTGAGCTGAAGGTCTTCTTTTAAAACAAAGAACAGCAAGCTACAGTGATGGAAAAAAAAAAATAAAGAAATCTCACATTTGCAATTTCTTTGTCCTGGTCTGACTGTTAACTTAACTAGCATTCACACTTCTTTGCCTAGTAAACAACACTGCCCAGGACTCTATGGATTAATATAATCCTCAGTGCTTTTTAGGTTCCAGCTATTTGGTTTTTATTTTATTCCCAGTGCTAAGAACCACTGTCAAACTCTGCTAGCATTTCTTCTTTAAAGGGAAAGTGATATAAAAAGGTCACTGAAATCATATGCTAAATCAGTTCCACAATAAGCAATCAGCATTTAAACACATCTCTAGCCCTGAATAGAAACACTAAGGAATAAATAAAAGCTTCATAGATTCTATTCCCAAAATGCAAAGCTGTACAAGGAAAATTATTGCAACTTCTGTTGTAGACGTACATAGCACAAAGATTTCAGTTTAAGAAATTAATAAAAGAAGAGCTCAGCTTAATATGCAATCCACTGAATTCATGTAATTTGGACATTAACTCCTTAGTGTCAGAAAAATTACCTTCAAGCAACCTTCACCAAACCCCTCTACTTTGATATTTCTTACTTGTCTTGCACAAGACTCGAAGTGAACAACAGTGTAAAAGAAACTAGGAAATGGTCAACAATAACATCACAGTATTACCTCAAAAACAGGAACACAATTTCCAGTGACAGCTTTTATAAAGATCATTATGTCATGATTATTTTTTTAAACTAACTGCCAATTAAAAAGCCACGCTACAACTCTGACTAAAATCTTATGCAGAAGATCTGCTCAAGCAAGCATGAAGCTCCAGTTTAGGCAAGCGTTACAATCACAGCACTAACACACACTTTGCTTTTAAGATACAGGATAGGTCGATATCTAGCCTGCATTCTTGGCAACACTGAAGGATTAAAGCACGTTAGCTGAAAGAAAGCATTCCCATTGCATTTTTTTAACATATTAAAATAAAACAATCTATTGTACATTTCTGCAGAAATGCGTGCATTAAGCACACCTTTTGCATGCATTTATTATGTTTGTTTCTATCATTTAGTTTAAATGTGTGTATATATACACACACACTTTATTGCTACCAATAAACAAGAATATCATCTTAAAACTACGTAATAGCTAATTATGCTCATTTCTAACAAGACATATGAAAGAAGCCATAACCGCTTATGCTGATCCTAGCAGAGTGTGGCTTTATAATGTAATGATCAGCATGTGTGGTATCGTAATTTCAGCATTAAAAATAATACCAAAATCTAACACCGGTAAAACACAATTCTTTCACATCTGTTAAAAGAGAACAACAGACAAGCCCTTCACCTGAAATACTTACAGATTTGCTGACAGTGTAAACAAATGTAATTACCCTTTAGGTAATTCAACCCCTTACAGTCAGTTTGACTACAAGTCATCTGTGAGATCTCATGTTTCTCCTCAGACCTCAATCGGACAGTATTTTCAGCTACTTTCTACAAACAAGCACATATACCCGTATTAAGATATCAAATCAAAATATTCATGAAATCTAGTGGTCTCAAGTTCCTGGAGGGGTTGTTGTGGTTTGTTTTTGTTGTTTTTTGTTTTTTTTTTTTGTTAATGAAAAACATTTCTCTGCATACCACCTTTTTAAAAGCTACTGATTTTCTAATTCAATTTACTAAAATAGTGTTCTCTGCCATAACAGAATTCATGAAAGTAGGGTCTTTGACTCTCATTGTTATTGACTTGATAAGTTAAAACTGGACAAAGGGATTTGAAAGAGAAAACAAGTTTCCATAAAAGCTCACAGTAAAAACATTTTTGTTGAAAATGTTTATTATCCAAACTAGAGTGCACAAACAGTAAACCAATTTTCCAAATCAATTTGGTAATCATTCAAGCCTCCTCTAATCCTGTCACTCACATCTTGCAAATAGCCAGTCATCAACAGAACCTGTATTCTACATTTTTTAAAAATCTTCTACGTATCTGATGCCCCCACACCAACTTCCTGCTTTAACAGCTACAATTATAGCTATATTTTAAGATTAAAGAGACAAAGTTTTAGTCAAAGGTTACACACATTATTCGTTGTATTCATGATATATTACACATAAGAAAATTCAAAAAACTAACTGATCTGAAATCAACTTACTTTTTTCCCTTCTCCAGCTCTTGTTACACCAGTAAACTGTGTTGCTAATATAACACAACATTAACTATACAGCTGGAACCAAAGCCAGCCAGTGCCTCCCACAGTGCCTAGTGTTGAGGGACCTTCTGTTTCAAAGGATAAAATAAAAAATTCTTGGTTAAAAATTGAGAATAAGGTGCAAGTTTAGTACTTCTTGTTCTGGAAGCACCCAAAAGTCTTAAATAATAACCCTAATTCAGAGAATATTGATGATAGACTTAAATTCTAGTTAGGAGGAGCATTATAATGCACACAGATAAGTCTGCATTTGAAAAAAAAAAACACCACAGAATCAGGTATGGTTTAGAGATGACCATCACGCTAATCAATATGCAATTGTGAGCACTGGTGTATCTCAAGCCTGTAATTATGGCATTACACCAATTCAAAATTCAGCCTTAGCTGGACACCTGAAACTAGTTTAATCTCAACTCTAACATGGTCTCTATGTATCATATTTGTGTTGTCATCGTTTCACAGACAACTTTCATATGAATAAAAAGAAAATGAGTAAAAGATTAAAAAAATCAAGGGCAAGGGACGGGATTAACAAACATGTTTATTTATGTCATATGCAAATGCTAAAACAAATAATATACTTTAACAGATCAGAATTTCAGTCATGGCAAATGAAGCCATAAACAGGAAAAGAATGGTCCAGAAGCAGCAACAAACATGTTTTCACATTGTTAGAGAAGGCACTACTTGGTTTCTAGTTAGACTTGACTAAGGCCATTGGAATACATCACATGGTATAAGAAGCTGAAATTTTTAATTTTTTTGGTGAGAAGTACAGAGTCTCCAAAACACTCAGTGCAGAAAATTACTATTTCGGTTTAACTTTCCCAAATCACCATGTTAATTACATATTTTTAATTATTTTCCCATTACACTACTCTTCATCGATATTATTGAACATTAGTTTGTGATGCTACAATGCCACAGGGAAATGTGGTTCCGTTTGTATTTCAAATGGGTTAAGGTTTCTGAGTAGAATTATAACTTTCATACTGATCCCYTCTGTAACAGGGAAGAAAAGAGTTTGTGGAAGAACTAGCACAGCGTAAGAATTATTCCCACAGAAGAAGAGATCCAAGAAGCATCATGTGGCTATAAACCACATCTTTATTAAGATGAATTGAAATAAAGTGTATTTTGATTTTCCCTTACAGGAAAGACTTTGGTTTTAGCTAAAGATTTGTTCAAAAAAGTTTTTACATTACAAAAATTGTATGTAAAAGTCCATTTTTACTTTTGAAAGATGCAAATCAATACAGCCATAGGAGTTCCTATTAAGTGTCCCATTATTGCAGTATATAAATCAATCTGCTATAAAGCCTTTTTTGAGAATGAAGGGTAGAGTCAACTGTATCAGCCACCAACTCTACAGTTTCACTTAAATACCACAAATGGCAACACCCCCTTTAGGTTAACCATCAGCCTCTTACATTTAATTTCCATTTGAAAAATGCATCTATAATGTCTCAATAAACAACACAGCAAAATAGCCATGAATGCCTTTTTCTTCTATGGCACATTTAACGACGACAGTAAACATGTACAAACAGTAAGTAAGAGGCACCACAAGACCAGATACAGATAAAAGCAAACAGCTTAAGCGCAGATTCTTGCCAGACCCAGAAGGCTATTCTCCACTAATTCAAAAGAGGACCAAGTACAAAAATACACCCACAAACACAATCACAAGCAGTTTGTCCTACATTTTGAAGTAGGATTAAACCAGCAGTATCATGAACAATCAAAAACGAATATATACAATTTATGTTTAAATGTCTGCTTGAGTTTAAATAAAACAGCTCTCTCACCTGGCACTCTGGTAATTTTGTGTGCCTAATAAGAGCCAAGATTGTGGCGTGGGGAGGGAACACCCAAACCTGAACATAGATACTGCATCCACACAAGTTTCACAGATTTGTTTTCCTACAGCTGTTTCCACCCCTTCCCACTTACAGGGACTTCTATCCCAGTAGCCCCAGCTCTTCCCCAAGAGTCCCATTCACACCCCAGGACTCTCCATTCCTCTGCCACTATAACCCCAGCCAGCAGGACCAGCATTTGGCCCGTGGCACACAACTCCTCATGTTGTCCCCCGTGTATGTCTTCCCATACACATACTTCTTCCACGCATTAACAGCATCTGCCTTTAACCACTAGTAAAAGACAGCAGTGCTGCAGCAGACAGAGCTCTGAACCCATTGCGTGGTCAGCAGGAACGTGAGCGGTGGCTGCCCAGCTAGCAAAGCCCAACACTGCTGCCGAGCTCCAGCCCTTCCCTGCGTGGGGCCAAGTAGAGACTCTGTCTTGGTCCTAACAGCCCGCTTCCTCAAAATTTACAGGAATACAGTGTTACTGACAACACCAAATTTGAACCAAGCGAGGAGGACAGACTAAAAAAATATTATGAAGGAGTGACAGAGGGAAAAAGAGGATACAGTGTCATGTCTTAAGGCAAAAGAAGCTGAGTGACATTTTAACTTTTGAAAAAAGTTAACCACAGCCATCCTACTTTCATTATCTGAGTCATTAGTTTATCAGTATGGCTGCACCAGAGAACAACTTAAAGCCATTGGTACTGAATATACAAACATACTGCGAATGTCCTAGCATCAACTTTTTTCCTGCATGAGGACAAACTCTCAACTTCACCCAATTCAAATCTTTGATTGCTGCAATCTACGCATAGCTAAAATACCACAAAACCCAGTGCAACTCATCTCTGGATCCCCAAAACACAAGAGAAAGAAAAGTCTTCCATTCAGTTATAGCTCGTTCCAAGTTAAAAACTTCATCAAACTAAGTTAAATACAGTTAGGTTTAAAACAACGTATTACAAATACAGGGCCAAGCATTAGTCTCTTTTTCAGTGTCTCCGTATACTATAAAATTGCACGTTTATTGTATACAACTGCCTTCTCAATAAAGCAGTGTGGAGGAAGAGAACAAGGGAAAATGAACCCTGACCTAAAAAGGTCATCTCTACCTATGAATGTGCGTGTCCCATTTACATCAGAAGAGAAAACAGTTATTCTACCATCACGTGTCTACACACGGAGTTTGAGAAAGGTCTCCCCTATTTCTATCTAGAGCCGCCCTGATCAACAGATATATTTGTGCAAAGCGAAAATGTTTAACCCTGACACTTCCACACAAACAAACTCTACAACACACACACCACTATGCATCCTCCAGAATGTGACTCACAGCACATACGCCAACCAATCAGGCAGTAACTGAGTGGCTGATCCCTCTCAGACATCCCAAAAGCACGTGGACTTTTGTGCAATTGCTCAGCAACTACTTATCACAAATATGCACTTACATAAAACTTCCCAAAGGTTACTTACTGTGCACACTTAGACAATCTCTGTGTACACAATTGGGATTTCTGGTCATGCAGTAACCTGGTCAGCAACATGATGCCTGTGCAGCAGCATCCACCCATCTGGGGCTAACAGGCCCTGAATCTGAAGGATTTCTGCCCAGGCAAGATTTCCATGAAGAAAAAGAAGTCATGTCAGGAAAACCCAGGTATATGTATCCCAAACCTTCTCCAAGAATCATCATATTATATGCTCACACACCGTTGAACATTCAGGGCTCAGATTTTGAGAGTTAAGATGCTTTATATTCTCAGATGGATTGACTTAGCTACAGACCAATGTGGCAAGGAAACAAAGCACACAGGAAAGTAAAACCGTGACACAGAAAGAAAAAGCAACCATTCAGTTCTGACAACCTGAAAGCTTCTGAAAACTTCAGCATGATTTGTTTCTACCACAGAACTGTCAATAACTCTCTGAGTTTCTGTATACGTAAATCAAGACACTCTTACTTTAAACCATTCCTTTCCCTCCCCTCAGAAACCAACAAAACATACACATACAAGCCAGGAACTACAGCAAGAAAAGCTAGCTTCCTAAATTAAAATGAGATTAGTAATGGCAGATCCACAGCCAAATGTTTAACATTTTAATACATTAGAAGAAGATTCATCTATCAAAAGATAACTGGTCAGAAGAGTGCTACCACCTCACAATTAACAACGCTGTTCTAAGAGCTGAAACTTTTAGAAATGCTTATTAGCTTGGGCACAAAATTCAAGCATTGCAGAAGTTTGATTATTGTTTCCACACGTGCTAGTGGGTTGAGGTTGCTGATGCTTCTTGTTTCTTTGTGCCTTGACAACTGTGTTGAACAAGCTCTGTTTCCGAGAACATATTCTTTCTAACTTGTCCTCCTTGCAAACAACTCAGGATCAAAGCTTCACCATGCTCCCACATTGCTGCAAATTAACAACCACCTTGTAAGCCAAATGTGATCCCATCGCATTTGTTTTATTCAAACCTCTCTCCAACAGTACCTCTACAGTTTGTCTCTAGGGGCTGTGCAACTAAGTATGAGGGCTGTTTATTTGCACAACTACTTTACTAGTAATTTGTAATGGAAAAAAGATTTAGTTCAGCCCATCTCTGAACTGTCTGAGGAAACTTACATGTTCATGGCATTGATATGTAAGACCATGATCTATCTGCAGGCTACAGTAGCAACATTTATGCTTGATAAGCATAGGAAACTTTTAAATTATTTTTGAGCATAAGATAGTAAAATCATATACTGCTGCAAGCAAAAATAGGGTTTCTGTTGTTTACTGTTAGATAGATGGGTGGCACGTCTGTGGGAAGCATCCGCAGGAATAGACAGAAAGCTGTGTGAAAGCCAAGGAGACAACCCGAAAAGCAGCTGGAAGCACAGCTCTAAAAGACTGTCTAGAGTAATTGCTTTTTAGGCAGAGACTAGCTGGAATAAAGCCTTGCACTGTGAGCAAGGAAACCACTTTCTATTCACTTTCTGCCATGTTCGGGAAAACAAAACATAGTGCATTATAAACAAAAAAACTTACCAGTGTCTCACCCTAAAAAGAAACGACTTACAGGATTCTAAACCTGAAGACTGTATCAATAATGGAAAAAGCTTTTTTGTTATCCAGGCAGCAAATAAAGTCATGATTACACAGCAGGAATAAGGTTACTGAATAAGATACTACCCTAAACTGTGGGGGTGAGGGGAAAAAAAAAAAAAAAAAAAAAAAAAAAAATCACACTTGAAAATAAAAACAACTTTTTGAGATTTTTCTAACACAATATTTTCATGGTTCCTAGCTATAGAAAGGGCTGTGGACGTTAACAATAAAAGGTTAACTGAATCTGCTAAAATACAAGCAAAAATACAAGCAAACATTTTATGTATTTTAAGGGATCAAATTTTTCGATAATGAAGGGCAACTCTCACATATCTCATGCAAACATCAATATTATTTAGTAATGAAATGCACTAGCATGTCACTCTTGGCACAAGATGAGATAAACTTGGCAAAAGTCAAGAATACCTAGTACAACTTAGGTTAGAAGGGACTTCTAGGGGTCATCTAGTCCAATCCCCTGCTCAAAACTAATTTCAGCAAGATAGCTAGTTCAAAGTTAGGTCATTCCTACCAGCTGTAGGTCTTCCCTACCTAAGACTTATTTTGGGAGTGTCATATTGACTTTAAAAATCAGTGTAACTCACTCTTTTTGTGCTAGCCCACATTTCTATTGGTACCAAACATGGTATTGGTGTCTTTTACTTGACATCATTGGTTTAACTTGTTCTTGAAAATGCCTACATGGAAATTCTTCACCCCTCCCAACAATCTACTCCAGTATGTAACCGTACTTGCCATTACAAAAACTTTTTCCACTACCTAACCTTGCTCTCCCTTTCAATTTCAGTCCCTTATATCCTGTTAGTCACTATGGCCACAAACAATAGATTATGTCCTTTTTTTTTTTTTTTGCAAGAACTTTTAAAATATTTGAAAATTATCTTCCCATCTCTCTTCTCACACCTTTCCCTTAAGCTAAGCAATGGCAGGACACTGACCCTTCACTTACAATGTAGATTTTCTAGATCTTTGATCACTCGTTGCTCCTTTGAACCCCACCTAATGAATCCATTTTCTTTGCAGTGCACCATCCTGAAGTGGACACAGTGCCAAGCAGAGCAGAAAGAAGACTTCCTGTGTCTTGCTGGAATAGTAGAGTTCATACTTCTTTACTTCCTTAACACCCCTTTTCTGTTCAATTTCTTTTGTTTTCTGCAATAACGTGATGACTCACACTTAGCATGCGATCTACAGTAAACTGCCATTCCTAACTAGAATCCTAACATCAAATTTCTTCCCCATTCTTTATGTRTATGTTTGATTTTCTTCTGCTTTACTGCACCCCATGTTTTGTCTGGGGCACTTTCACCTACCTTCAACCCTCCATTCACCCCCCCTTTCCTGACTAGGTCTCCAATTTGCATAAGTTATTTTAAACTTCAACCTCTCTGCCTACCTTCGTTGCTCCTCCCAGCACGGTGCTGTTTGAAATGTAGTAAGAAATCTCTCCCTCTCATCACCCAGATTCACTAAGGAAAACATGAACCACCACCAAAAGCAGGACAGATCATTGCGAAGCCCCTCTTGCTCACTGTTAAAAATGGCACCATGTATCTGTTGTAACTACTCTAGGGAGACAGTTATTAGCAAGAAGATAAATTCATGCTGGCTTACAATCCATTGCAAAGGTTTCTTAGTAGATACATTCATAGATACATCTCTTACAGTAGAGCTGTTAGGGTATGAGCAGCTGGGTCAGATGCAACTTTCTTTCCTGGGTTGGCTAAATTACTCATATGACAGTCTCTGCATGGGAGCAGCAACCAGCGTTTTGGAGGAGTCATGCAAGCATAGAAGACTCAGGCTGAAGAAGGATTAAGAGAAGCCACACAGAGCAAAAGTATTGCCTTTCCCCAACTCTGAGGGCTGGGCCACAATTGAGAGCGGTACCTCAAGACATTGGCTGAGCCTGGTCACATTAAACGCTCTGGTAGCAACCGAGTTTTAGAATCCCATAAACTGTCGAGCTAAGCTAGCTAGCAGGTTACAAAAAAAGCAAGGGGACAGAGCAGTGCTGCAAAAGCCCCTTTAGTTATGATTCTTTCCGCTGCAGCTCACCAAAATCACTGGTGTCAGAAAAGTTCTGCTGCATGAGGCACAAGATGGACACAAAGATACTGCAGACCTAAACATTGCCCACCTGAACAGCTGGGATATATACGTCTTCTGCTCGATTCACTTGGGACAGCATGTTCACTACCTGCACCAGACTCTCAGTAACCATTCCAAATCTACATTCGTGATTGGCCTTAACGAAATTCAACTCCTATTTTTAATATCAATAAGCTATATGCCAATTTGTCAGTTTTGGAAACCAAGCTTCAAGTGTATTTTAGATAAAGACCAGAGTAATGTTCATGTGCTGGTGTTAAAAAGAAAAAGGAAACTCCTATTTCCTCTAATTTCAGCTCCTGGAAGATCTGCAACAGAATTTCCAAAGGAAACCACGCTTCCCTTCTATTTAACAGAAAAGAAAAAAAGACCTCTCTTTTCCCCCAAACAAGCTGACTGGCATAAATTGTTAAATGCACTTTCTACTTTAGCATCCCGCCCTGTCCCGTCCCTTCCCCTGCCTCCACTCTTCCCAGTTTGTAGTCCATTTAACTTTTTTGGTTGGTCGGTCTTAATTCACATCAATGGGAAATCAACACATAACTCTGAAAATCAAAATGTGCAGCCAGAAGACTGTAATCAGCATTTACTCGAGTAACAGCCTCTCTTAGGATCAAAGCATAAACTAAGGTGGGTTATGATTGCAAAATACTAACATGTATCTCAGATTTCTGATCTATTTTTAAAGAGAATATTTGCATAACCACTGCCAAGGGGAAAAAAAAAAAAAAATATATATATATATACACACACATATATATCCTGTCCTCCTTGTCCCGTTTCCTCCATGGTTCTGTAGGACTCTTCTCCCTCTGGGAACTAATATTCCTGGTTCTTACTCCAAAATTTTCCACCATTGGCTGAGGCCTTTTGTTTTAGTCTCAGCTAGGTTTTCTTATGCTTGTTGTTAAGTTTAGATATTTTTCAGCACTTATGATTATTGTGACTGACAAACAGTGCGGTAATTCTAATTTTATGAAAACAGCCAGAGGAGAAAGATGACTACAGTTTTATTATACAGCCCAGGCCATTTTCTCTCCAAATGAGAGAAAACATCATGCTTAAAACAAAACAGTAGCTCCAACCATCATTACTTAAGTATGAGTRAATATTTAGCAAACTAGGAAGCTAGTTAAACATCTCAAAAGTAAAAGTCCTCCTGGAGGTCTTCCCACGTGAATTTAAATCAGTGTACCAAAATAAGCCATCCTCATACAGTGAAGAGATCCTACGGTTACGACAACACCCTTGAATAAACTGAAAAACAGAAGCTTTTTCAACTAATTCTTCATCGTTAAAGAAGAATATGTTTTACATGGGAAAAAGATGACATACACTACTAGTTTCAGATTGCTCTGAAAACTACACTACATAGTTCAGACAATCCTGAAGGATTAAGTTGCATCAGATTTTCACAACACACATTCCATACAGGTCCTCACCACTTCAAGCAGCCAAATGCCTTCTAAACGTGACGCAAAACACTGCCAACTACTTTCTATCACCAAGAACAAAGCACGCATACTTTAAACAAAAAACTGCTCTTTTTTTTTTTTTTTTTTTTAAATCAAAGGCAGCAGGATCAGAGTAGGACTTTAACATGGGAAGCAAAGTGATGAGGTTGATGAATGCTTTCTGAGGAGTTTTATCCTACCACGCCTGCCCTAATTCAGTAAAGTTATTTACCTTCCTTACCAATTTCCATGCTGGTGACAGGCATCAGGAAGTTTGTTGACCCAAGAAGAAGTAGTTCTTGAGCATTATGGAGCATAATACTCTTTCTGGAACATTATGTACTCAGACCGCTAGTCTCATTAAAGATCAAATCATCAAGACTACGCTCTTCTACATAGCACACAACAACTTTGATGTAATTTTTGTGACTGGTGTAACAGGTATGCAGTACTGTTTTGTACTGGTTAGATCTTCTTAAGAGCAGTGCCTTTAGGATAAGAAAACCACTGCATTTCTGTAGCTCACAAATGAGATGGTAAAGACCTGTGACCCTGAGCAGGTCAGTAGTATCAAAAGCATGATCAGTCAAAAGAGATGGTGTTAAGCATAAAGTTATCACTTGCGTTAAGAGTTCAGTCTTCGGAGGAATCTTACACTGAACTGACTAACCGTGAATGTGAAGTGACTGCAGATCCTTTAGAAGTTCCAACATTTACTTCATTTGTGCTAACCATACTACATTTTTAACTCCTGGAAAGCAGTCTTACAACTCTTATTCCTGAATCCCACAGGAGAGGTCCTTCCCAGGTGTATTCAGGGCTTGTCCTGCTTCCTTACAACTCCAGTACTTCTAGACATTGCATGGGGTCCAGAAAAGGACAAAGATCTTGGCTTAATTTTGAAGACTCTCTCCAATGACCAGAGGTATTTCAGTCAACCTTCTTCAAACAGTTAACTTTAGAAGCAAAACCATGTAATCAGCCATTTCATCCAAAATAGCAATATCTGCCCCATGAAAGGTTATTTACATCATCAAACCACTGGGTAAGCTAAAGCCATGCTGTTTCCAGTGATGGCACTTCAGACAGAGTATTTCCTTCAACTCCTGACAACTTTTCAGCATACCCTTAAAGTTTGTAAAGCACTGTTCTGCAGAGACAAATTTTGGCACTTTTGTACCAAAGTCTGTATCACTTTGAAGTGTCTAAATCCTAGCCTGCATAGACTGGGACTAGGTATATTTACTAGAGGAAGACATGATCTACAAAAATATCACATCATCCCAGTCTTACTGCTATTCTACAAATGGTTCTGCATTTTAAGCGACAATTATCCAAGATCTTAGCTCCTCAATTAAAATTAATTACTTGAAGACTGGATTAGGGTTGTTAGAAACAAGGCACTATGCTTCTGCTTTTAAAAAGCAAAATTTTTTGTAGTTATCACTGAGAAGCTAGCAATTTGGGGTTTTGCTTTTTCTTTTAAAAAATGTAAATAGTATTTTCTTTCCAAGTGCAGATTTACTTTGCTGTCTAAAGACTGACAAATACCTACAGGAATCTAGTGCATGCCATATAAATGTAATAAATAACAAAATATGATGATCAGAGTATGTGACACCCCAAAGCCCTTCRGTGAATGGGAACAGCAAGCACGACATTTGCTTCCAATTGAGCCACTCAATAACTTGTAATGAAAATGTTATCAACGAATTAAGATACTATCCTGCAATGCTTACTAAGTAAACATAAAATGATATCAAACTTGAAGAAAAAATTCTTAATAAATACATATCATCAGTTTCTGAACCTTTTCCACTGGTGCAGAAATGTCTCTGATTGAAAACGTGGTACTAAATGAACTCAAATCTGTTTTGGTTTTAGACAACCTGTGCAAATTAATAAAATGCTAAACATAAGTTAAAAAGTAAAATAAAATTAAAAAAACAATATTCTATGTATAAATTTCTCTTGAAGCAACACCTTAAGAGCAAATTATCTAGACTGTAGTTTCATAACTGTGATTTATGATTAATTAACACATTACGGACGTCTTGTTGCACTGATTTTTATTTAACAAATTACCATCTTAATGCTCAACAGCAAGATCTGGAAGAAGATAAATGCAGAACTTTTATACCAACATTAAGAAAGTATTGATTCTAAGCATTCAGATGGGAAAAAAAAAGTATAAAAAAAAATAGAGCAGTCTGACCAACAAAAGCTTAAATTCTCACCAAGTGCTATATATACTAGTACTCCCTAAATAGCAGATTTTTGTTAATTTCTTTTAATGGAGACTTTTCTTTGTGTTACACTTTGACAAAAGACAACAAGACTTGTAAATCATATGTCAAGAAAGAAAAAAAAAAAGCATGAGAAAGAACTTCATAGATATATATCTTTGCTGAAGTGAAAGCAAAATTCTTGTGAGGTTCTTCAGCAAGAAATGAATCAGTAACATAAAATCAAACTAGAGAATGTGGTATTAGCCAAAATGAAGAAAATACTACTTACAGTGCTATTCAAATATCCTTTTCTTGTCAGTCTTTGGCACGTCTACATTTTTGTTGTCCAATTAAAAGATCTATATATTACCACGACCTCAAGAACCTGACATTTTTCCTGCTGCTTACATTCAGAAGGCTAGCCTACCAACCAACTGCTACAGCAGAGATCACACCACAAAGCATCTGCTTCTCTAACAAGTGCCCAATGGCGGGGGGGTGGGGGGGGTGGGGGGGGTGCGGATACAATATGCCACAGAACTCATCTGCTTCTTTTATATTTAAAAAAGGGTTACAAGTTGGCTGTGCTACAACAGACGGTATTCCTGGAAAACCCCAGCTTCCTCTTATTGGACCTGAGGCACAACTGAAGATAATATTCTCAGCAGAACAGTCAGAACAAACCATGTAGCAACCTCACTTAAGACAGAATATGTGTTTTAAAATTACTTGGTCTTTGAAGGACATAGTCTACTATGTTTCAAGAGATCAGATGTTTATAAAAGGAGAAAAAAAAAGAGGAAAAAAAAAACCAAACCAAAACCTTTCTTCTTCTAGAAACTATTGCTGAACAAGTTTATTTGCTTTATTGAAGGACAAAACCAAAACATCTTACTTGCAGCAAATAGTCCTGACCCTCAGAAAAACTGAATTTTCCAAGGTTCACGTGGAGTGCAATAAGATCAACAGAGATATATAAAAAGGTAAAAGTCTATTACACACAATAGTTACTTGATTATTTCATGAGATTGCTCATGTTGTTATAATAGATGCGTTTCCCATTACCTGGTCAATTTGCTCGTATTACTTTATTTCTCACATCATACTCTGACAGGAAATATTTTACATTTCATCCAAAGACAGCAAGAAAAGTCTTTCAACAATGTTGACTGGCAGTTTGCCACTGCCATCACTGAATCATCAGGGAAGACAGAAAGCAGCACCAAAAATAACATTCTCCAGCCGGGTCCATTGGCCATATGTTACATGGGGGGGGTGGGGGGTGGGAACCAATACAAAAAACCCCACAACAAAAAAACCAACCAGAGACCATATGTTTTTCCAACAACTATAAACCAGGAAAAAAACAAAACAAAACAACTATTCAGCCTGGACCAACCGCCTTCTCCAACAGCAGCATTTGTTTTTCTTCAGGTACATTTTTTTTTCTTTTTAAATCAGGATCACTCTAAGTTAATTTTCCTGAATCTACTAGCAGGTGTTTATTCCTCACCAAAGCAATACCTTCTGGAGCAGAGCTAGTCAACAAGCAATTTACAGATTGCTACCATACAGCAGCAGTGCACATGCCTGTACTATTCATTCCTCTGCCATACAGCCACGTGAAGGTCAATTTGGTTTTGGCACCTTTTACTTACCTTTCCCATTTTGCCATGCAGTATACCAGGACAAACTGAGGAAAGTGGTGATGAAAACTAACACGGTGGCCACAGTTCCATTTCGGAGCCTCATCTCATTTCAGCATGACACTTGTTTATGTTCTATTAGCGATGAAGACCTATCTGTTGGGCTCGCTGCAATGAAGTCAGCTGAAGTCCACCAGCAGCAGCTGGCCAACAGCGACACGAAATGTAGCTCTCACATATCAGAGGTATCATAAATCAATCCATTCCAAATTCTTGTAAGCTTTCTTATAGTTCTCATAAATTAAACTTCTCTTTATTCTTCTAGTCCTGTTTAAAGGAAACAAAGTTAAGAGATTATGCCAAAAATATTTACCAGAGTCCCCCATGTACCAAAATACAGTAAAGAAATACTACTGTACACTCATTACTGTGGCTTACATGCATCCCCCTCGCACTGCCTCAGTCTCGGCTCGGGGAACAGAACTTGTTAGATTAATTTCTCTGTTTTCTGTTAAGATTGCTCGTATCTGGAGGAGCTGTATTTTGCATGAATTTGGTCCTTAAAGGACAAACATACACATCACCAACATTACAGTTTTATCATTAATGCAAGTCAAGATTACGTGTCACTGGCAGGTGATGAACTGATACAACAGTTGTCTTCAGGAAACCAGCAACTCAAGGCCCCACTCCTAAGTATTCACTTTGACAAAACCCCTCTGAAATCAGTGAAGCCTAGTGTAACTGCAGCAGCAGAACCGCCCCCAGCAAATTGAGAGACCAGAGCTTTAAACAGCATTTACAAACCTACATCATTCATCTTTCTCTGCTCAGTGCAAGAGTATTTGATCCATCCACAACCATTTTTTTTCCTAGCTTAGCTGCAGCTAAAGCACAGACTACAGTCACACATGCAGAGACTGCTCAATCTATACCAACTGGCAACAACCCAAAAGCCCCACAAAATGCCATATGACCACATCACTCCTCTATCTCTGCCACACAAGGACAAAACACAGAAATTACCTACAGTTCAGTTTTATCCCAGATGAAGGTTCCATATCCTGGGATTAGAAATCCTCAACTGGCCAAACACAGCCAGCATCTAACCACGCTGTCCTAACTGAGCAAGACAAAGAGAATAGGGAAATAAATTAACCAACTTTAAAAGGGGGGGGGGGGAGAGATTTGTTTTTAAAGTGCTAAATCATCCTTTACAGTAGCTCAAACATTAATATTTGACATTCTTTTAAGGCACTGTCAGTTTTTCCCCACTATAAACTACATCTGATACCCAGCAACAAATAACTTGCTTTGAAATTTCCTTGGAAGCAATCTCTGTCACTCTCTTGCCTGGGTGCATTTAGAACAACAGGGAAAAAATACTTTTTGTTATTACAGTACCAAGAGATTCCAGTCAAATCTGAACTACTCTTCCCAAGCTTGTATCGCAGCACACACTACCTTTACTGAAGAGCTTGCAAAACAAGACATAACCAACAGGCACGGTTAACAAATGAACAGAAGAGAACAACAAAGTTGCAGAAATACATGCTCTTGCTTTCAAATCTTGGTCACAACATCCAGGTTACAGAAAGTGTTTACCTTCGGACTATGATTACCTCACATATAATGCTAGTAACGTGCTTTGTTTTGAGGAACTTTACGCACAGATAGGTTTGTGGCTTTAAACATTAACTCAGAACTCACATAATACCTATGAGGAAGGGAACAAATGCAAGTACACGGGAAGCAGACAAAGTGGATGGTAAAATTCAGTAAGAAACAGAATAATGAACAGGAATAGAAAGAATGTGAAAGGCCTTACAATACGAGAAACCTGAATTCAACACAATGCAAGATAAAGACAACTGAGACACCTATAGAAAGCTAAGACAGAGAGCACGGCATGCCAGGAAATATCATCAGCACCAGCACTTTGACTAGGAGATGGACATAATAAAAGCCAGAATAGTAATTAGGTGAGAAGATAAAAGTCTGGGTGAACTTTAATAGCAAGGAGAGGCAAAGATCTCAAAACCCCAAGGTTTTGTAATGAATTTGTAATCTCAAAACCCCAAGGTTTTTGTATATGAATTAATGGTTTAACATGGCTAAAGTGGCTCTGAAGCAAGGATGCCTAAACTGGAATCTACCTTTACCATTATTTTAGCAGCAGACAGATCTCTCTGGAGCAGCTCAGGTGTGCACGAGGGACCAGGCTGCAAGCTAGACAGATTATGCCAGTGGGGGCAACAGACAGCTGGTCCGACATGCAAACAAGAGAGGGCAGCCAGGAAAGTAAAAATACCATCTGATAATGCAAGGAAAGTGAACCGCCTGCCTTGCCAGAAAATGTGGGCATCATTTTTACATTTGCTGCAATAAAATCAAGATGTTGTGATCAGGGCTTCTCACTGTGCTATTTGAATCCACAAAAAATACAGCCTGAAAGAATTCAGAAGACAAAAAACAAAAACAAACAAACAAAAAAACCCAAAAAAACCCAGCAGCAACAGGATTCAATTAGCACAAAATTGTGTCAAATTAATAATTATCATGGTTTTGAGTTGGCTGGTTCTGCTTTTATCCTTCTCTTCTGGTCTTGTACCCACTCCTCTTAGCACAGGCACCAGCAGCTCAGCTACAGCTCAGCAGTACTTAGATGATTATTCAAGCATTTCTCTATATCAAACTGCATATATCAAGGCCATACATGAACCAGAAGCATTCCAGCTTTTAAAAATGCATATAGTTAAACCAGCAGAAACCCATGTGTAGACACACGTAAATTATTTAACCCCAGGTGGTCACTTTAGGTTTGTTCAATAATTTACAACACAAACATTTAACTGAGGGGTTATCCAGTTTGAGCCGACTTCATGACAGGGTATAACTAGACAGATAAAGCCTATGAAATTTTCCAGTGCCGTTATCACCTGAACCTTTCCCACTGCAGACGCACAGGAATGACCCTGCCAGATGCTGAAGGCCATGGGTACTGAAGGTACCTGGCACCTCTCAGGTGCTGAGCAGCACCCTACGGAATCGCGTCTTAAACCAAGAAGTTTCTGTATGTATCCAGACACTCCCAAAACACATATAAAGCTTATTTCCAACTGCAAACCATAAAAACTGATACACTTCAATGCCCCTACAAAGGCTCTTTATATAGTTACTGAAGGGTTAGATGGTGCAGGATCAAAGCCTGAAGAGTGCCAGACTTCTGAAAAGATGAGCCCAGATCCCATCCCGCCGGGAGGTGCAAAAGCACCCACCGCGGCAGCAGTGCTGCATTTAAAAGGTTGTTCTTTAAGGCATGGGAGAACGGTCCATGATTAAAAGAAAACAAGAAGGAAAGGCTGGAAGGGATTTGCTAGACAGGGGCTTTTCCACCTTATTTCCACTGAAACGCTTCAGCAAACCCCGCGGCGCCCAACCGCGCGCCGTCACCCACCGCCCTTAACGGTCGTTACCTCAAGCTCGCCGGCGCCCTGCCATTTCGCAGCCGAGTCCCCACAAGCCTGGGGCGAGGGGGATCCGCTGCCTCCGTGGAGACCGTCCCGAGTTAGTTGGGACCTTCCCCGGTGTCTCTGCCCCAGTCGTGGCTATTTAGTCGGGGAGGCGAAAAATCAGGCGGGGAGATACGCACCGGCCGCCGCCAGCTCGGCCGGGCGGCAGAGGGCGAGAGCTGACGGCGACGGAGGGAAGGGAGAGCGCCGGTCCGGGGAGCTGCGCGGCGCCCGGTGCATCGGAGCGAGGTTGTGGGGGGAAGGAAAAGGTACAGGAAGCTGCAAACTCTGCCGAACCCCCTCGGGCTCCCAGCACGCAGGGAGGAGAAGGAGGAAGGGTGGAAAGAGAGAGAGGGGGCAGCGGCGGCAGCAGCGCTCCCCCGGGCGCCCCAGCCGGAGAAGGAGAAGGAGCAGCGCCGCTCAGCCCCGGACCCCAGCGCCGCCCTCCACACGCCCCGCGGGCACCTCCACGCACAGGGCGAAGGGAGGGGGTGGCAGCAAGTCCTACGAAGGAACCGCAAGCGCTCCCTACACCACCACCACGCAGGTGCATGTGAGCGCAGAAGGGTGCATGCATGCAGATGGGGGAGCAGGACGGCCCCTAGCCTCCCGCCTGCCCTCCCTCCGGCGACACCGCAGAGACCCGTAGCGCTGGGAGGGGAAGCGTCTCCGCTGCACACCCGCTCCAGAGGGTGCGGAGAGGAGGGACGTCCGGCCCTAGCCCCCCAAAAAGCCGAGTCGGCTGTAGCTGCCGCCGCCACCCGGCTGCCGGCTCCAAGCCGGGTCCGAAGGCAGCAGCAGGGCCCGGGGCGCGCAGGGGGAGCGGGACCCGCTGACCGCCGCTGACCATCCTCACCTGTGCGCTGCGCTCCGGCAGGGGGAGCCGCGGGGCGCGGGCGGCGGGCGCGGCGGCGAGCGACTGTGTGGCTCGCGCCGGGGCTCTCGCTCCCCTCGCCCGCCCCCCGCCCTTCCCTCGTCAGCGACGCGCCCGGCTCGCGCAACCGCCCCCCGCCCCGAGCTCCATGGAACCGCACAGAGCTTCGCCCCGCCCACCGGCGCGGAAACCCCACCCACCGGCCAGGCGCCGTCCCCGCCTGCAGCCAATGGACACCGCGTCGGAAAGCGCCGCTCATTGGCTGGGCTGCCTGTCGCTCTCTTCGCCGCGGCTATAAATTGCTAAGTCTCGCGAGGCCTCCCCGCAGTAGCTGTGTCGGCGGCCGGCTGGAGGGYAGTTCTCCGGGCTGCTCTTTCCGCAGTGTGTCCCTTTTTTAGGCTGCGCTCCCGGGGGTTTATTGTTCTGGAAGAGGCCTAAAAAAGGTTTAGCTGCCCCAGCGCTTGGTTACTCGTTGCCCCGTGGTCAGCTGCAGGAGGTCCATCCTGAACCTGGCTCTCCCTGGTCGCTTCAGGGTCGAGCCCCTGGCCTGCTGTGAGAGGGTGTGTCAATACTCCTGAGAGGAAGCTGAGCTCAGCAGAAGGTTTCTTGCACTGCCTGTCAGTGTCAAGCAAATCACGTGTATTGGTACCTTGTGTGATGTGTTTCTTCACCAGTGACAGAAGTCACTGGTCATGAATTTTACCGTTGAGTTCATACTGTGCTAATCATCTCCTAGAGCTTGTATCAAGAACTGTTTGAATTAAAGAGCAGCTTGTTGCTTCACACCAGTTAAAGGAACCCTCTGTCCTTTGTACGGTTCACAGGTGTGGCTCTGGGGAGGGCGTCCAAGTTGCAATGGCATGTGTGCTGCCCAAGAGGCTGTTAAACAGGTACAGCTTTGGAGGTGTGAAAATGAACTCATTTTGCGCCGGAGGGTCATTACTGCTGCGTTGTGAAACCAGTGAAAGAAAGTCAGTGGCAGCTTTACTCCATGGGTTCATTGTTTAGGGTTGTGATGTTTCTGTTCTGTAAGTAATCCCCTATCTTCAGTGGTTCGTTTCATGTGTTCCAGGAATTGCATGCATATTTTTGGGTCTGCAAGCTCTCATTAAAATCAAATAGCACCTTCAGGTTAGGGTATGATCCTACCTACCTCGCAAGAGCCATGCTCTTACCATGTAGTGCTAACTGGTTAGCAGTGTTCAATCCTTTTAACTGACTCAATTGCTTCCCCTTTTTTTCTCATCTTCCACCTGATTTAGACAAAGTCTATAGTAGACATTTTTACTCTCAGTTAAGGCTCTTATGCTGGATGTAGTGAGATAGTTCCCCACCAGAACTTTATAAACCATGCAAAAATCTTCCTAGTTATTCTGTCTGAAGAGTGACATTTAACAAGTCTCCAAAGCTTACCAAGGCTTAAACACGTTACAGTATTTTTGCACATTCGACTACCTGCACAGTAGCTCTCAGTGATTTTGCTGGCTTTCTCAAAGCTTGCAAAGAGGGGCTGGTGGCAACTCAGGCAGAGCGCAAAAAGAAGCGCCGGAGAGGTCTGCAAGGTCTTGACACCCGGGCTGTTCTGTGATTTTATTCATTGAGTGGTGAGAATTTATTATGTAAATGTGTGCTTCAATCCTCCCTTTTATAAGGAAGTAGAATGAAGTGGATTTTTTATTGAAAAACAAATTCAGTACAATAACTTTCAAACAAAAATTGGTTCACGCGCATCCGCACACACACACACATGCATCTACGGCAGAATTTTCTGTAGAGATCCCAACAAGCTACAAATGTTAGAGCCACCATTGTTTGCCTCTAATAGATTAGTGTTGCTTAGGGACATGAATTTTTGCATTTCTGTGCCGGAAGAAAAAACCTGGTGGAGACATTTTCACATAAAAGTCCTTTTGTCAGGAGAGCTTAGCCTGCTGAAGAATAGACTCTGTTACAAGATGAGTTTAATGACAGTTATTTCATGAGGACTGTCTGAGCCTTCCTACTTTTTGTTCTTTCACTGATTGAACGTTTGCATTAGGAAGGTTTACCAAGTGGACCTTGATAGTATCCAATTAACTATTAACTTCCCCAAACAATAGAGTAAGTGTAAGGTGGTTGTTTCTCAGTTCCTCTGACATCTTTCCCTGAAGTTAGTTTCCTGAGAAGGAAGCCAAAGTTCAAGACAGAAAAAAAGAATTCAACATTGCCCTCATCTGACCTACTACAGCAATAATCAAATGCCTCTTGGCATATTCCGCTGCTTGATGCATGGAAAAAGTGCACGGTGAAGGAAAATGCTGCAGCTGCCAGAGAAAAGGAGTTGGGGCTGTTTGGCTGACACACTAAAATGTCGCTTACTTCTGGTGAGGGTGGCAGCTCCTTTTAGGCCTGAACAAGATTTAATACCAGCAAATTTCCGAATTCTTTCTTTCTGCCGAGTTATTCTTTCATCCTGCAGCCACTGCTGTTCAACTGGAGTATCAGTTTGAAGTTGGAGAAGATTAAGCACTTCCAAACATTTTGTGTTTAAATGCAAGTGTTAAGGTGCAAATGCTGTAACAACCATAATAGGGGAGACTTGGGGGGAGAAATTGTTTTAAAAATATGGAAACTTTAAATCCTTAGTGTTCCAGCTTTGGTTGCTGAAAAAAAAGACCAAGGAGCTTGCAATTCTATATCAGCAGGAAAAAAAAAAAAAACAGAAGAGAGAAATGCATAATCATATTTCGACAGAGAGGAGATTTCATGCTGGGAAATTTTTGCTAAGGTATTACCTAAATGTCAGAGTAAAGACAAAGTGGCAAAAGACGCTCCAGGCCTGCCGTAATTTCACGTATGCTGCAGTGACTTTCTGGCACACCTGGGCAGCCGACTTCTATAGGGCTGCATGGTTGTTGCCATTCATGAGATTTGGAGCTCATTTTATCCAGGCACTTTTCCTGACTCATTCAGAAGCACAGCAGCGTTGTTGTCCTTGCGTTTCACTGTGCTCATGTTCTGGCTTTCCCAGGCACTAGGAAAGATGCAGAAAAGGTAGAGGTGCTTGGCAGTGGCAGCAAAAGTTTTAATGGTTGGTTGGCTGAAAAATGGGAGTCTGAAAATTGTCTGTGTGTCTCCTGACTGACAATTGAATCCTCTCTCAGAGACAGGATTTATTCCCAGCATGCCACTAACCTTCTTTTTTAACAGAGCAAACGCCTTGGGACTGTCAGTGCTTCTACCTCCATATCACCCCAGTTTTGCCTTTTTCAACCGTAAGCCTTTCATGACTGAATCCTTTTTGTTGTATGCTAGCTGAGCACCTCGCTCAGTGAAGCTGTATTTCTGCTGGGCCTTTGCTGCATTCCCATATCAAGATTAAAAAAAAGACGGGCACAAATACACCCGGTGTGTATTGGGGAAGGATTGGCAATGGTTGCCTGCTGCCCCTGCAATCTGTCTGTGCCCCAGGCTGTCTCCTATGTAAGGTCACTTGCCATCCCTACAGCACACGGCTGGTGAAAGGAAAAGCAAACTCCCCTTCAACCACCTTCTTAAACTTGGTGTGTTGAGGAGCCAGGCTTCAAGTACCAGTGCAGCATGGGGAAGACTTGAAGCCCTCACCTGGCACCATGGCAGGGCAGTAGGAAACGAGGCTAATGTGGAAGGGAAGGGAAGGGAAGGG